>JAZKLR010000048.1:1200000-1680527 GCA_037103525.1 Ganaspis brasiliensis | reverse complement strand
AATGTCGATTTTTTCGCTATTTGGGGGTAGATTTGGGGTGTTCCGGAGCCGATATGGGGATGAAACTTTTTTTGGTATTAGTTGGGATTCATAGGTGTGTAAAAATGCAATTAACTTTTTGGTCTCGGTACTTTGGTCGTTTTGCGGAATTTTAATATCTGGAAATGTCGATTTTTTCGCTATTTGGGGGTGGATATGGGGGTGTTCCGGAGCGGATATGGGGATGATACTTTTTTTGGTATTAGTTGGGATCCATAGGTGTGTAAAAATGCAATTAACTTTTTGGTCTCGGGACTTTGGTGGTTTTGCGGATTTTGTATATCTTGAAATGTCGATTTTTTCGATATTTGGGGGTGGATTTGGGGGTGTTCCGGAGCCGATATGGGGATGAAACTTTTTTTGGTATTAGTTGGGATCCATAGGTGTGTAAAAATGCAATTAACTTTTTGGTCTCGGTACTTTGGTGGTTTTGCGGATTTTTTATATCTTGAAATGTCGATTTTTTCGATATTTGGGGGTGGATTTGGGGGTGTTCCGGAGCCGATAAGGGGATGAAACTTTTTTGGTATTAGTTGGGATTTATAGGTGTGTAAAAATGCAATTAACTTTTTGGTCTCGGTACTTTGGTGGTTTTGCGGAATTTTAATATCTGGAAATGTCGATTTTTTCGTTTTTTGGGGGTGGATTTGGGGGTGTTCCGGAGCGGATATGGGGATGAAACTTTTTTTGGTATTAGTTGGGATCCATAGGTGTGTAAAAATGCAATTAACTTTTTGGTCTCGGTACTTTGGTGGTTTTGCGGATTTTTTATATATTGAAATGTCGATTTTTTCGCTATTTGGGGGTAGATTTGGGGGTGTTCCGGAGCCGATATGGGGATGAAACTTTTTTTGGTATTAGTTGGGATTCATAGGTGTGTAAAAATGCAATTAACTTTTTGGTCTCGGTACTTTGGTCGTTTTGCGGAATTTTAATATCTGGAAATGTCGATTTTTTCGCTTTTTGGGGGTGGATATGGGGGTGTTCCGGAGCGGATATGGGGATGATACTTTTTTTGGTATTAGTTGGGATCCATAGGTGTGTAAAAATGCAATTAACTTTTTGGTCTCGGGACTTTGGTGGTTTTGCGGATTTTGTATATCTTGAAATGTCGATTTTTTCGATATTTGGGGTGGATTTGGGGGTGTTCCGGAGCCGATATGGGGATGAAACTTTTTTTGGTATTAGTTGGGATCCATAGGTGTGTAAAAATGCAATTAACTTTATGGTCTCGGTACTTTGGTCGTTTTGCGGAATTTTAATATCTGGAAATGTCGATTTTTTCGCTTTTTGGGGGTGGATATGGGGGTGTTCCGGAGCCGATATGGGGATGAAACTTTTTTTGGTATTAGTTGGGATCCATAGGTGTGTAAAAATGCAATTAACTTTTTGGTCTCGGTACTTTGGTGGTTTTGCGGATTTTTATATATTGAAATGTCGATTTTTTCGCTATTTGGGGGTGGATTTGGGGGTGTTCCGGAGCCGATAAGGGGATGAAACTTTTTTTGGTATTAGTTGGGATTTATAGGTGTGTAAAAATGCAATTAACTTTTTGGTCTCGGTACTTTGGTGGTTTTGCGGAATTTTAATATCTGGAAATGTCGATTTTTTCGTTTTTTGGGGGTGGATTTGGGGGTGTTCCGGAGCGGATATGGGGATGAAACTTTTTTTGGTATTAGTTGGGATCCATAGGTGTGTAAAAATGCAATTAACTTTTTGGTCTCGGTACTTTGGTGGTTTTGCGGATTTTTTATATATTGAAATGTCGATTTTTTCGCTATTTGGGGGTAGATTTGGGGGTGTTCCGGAGCCGATATGGGGATGAAACTTTTTTTGGTATTAGTTGGGATTCATAGGTGTGTAAAAATGCAATTAACTTTTTGGTCTCGGTACTTTGGTCGTTTTGCGGAATTTTAATATCTGAAATGTCGATTTTTTCGCTTTTTGGGGGTGGATATGGGGGTGTTCCGGAGCGGATATGGGGATGATACTTTTTTTGGTATTAGTTGGGATCCATAGGTGTGTAAAAATGCAATTAACTTTTTGGTCTCGGACTTTGGTGGTTTTGCGGATTTTTTATATCTTGAAATGTCGATTTTTTCGATATTTGGGGGTGGATTTGGGGGTGTTCCGGAGCCGATAAGGGGATGAAACTTTTTTTGGTATTAGTTGGGATTTATAGGTGTGTAAAAATGCAATTAACTTTTTGGTCTCGGTACTTTGGTGGTTTTGCGGAATTTTAATATCTGGAAATGTCGATTTTTTCGTTTTTTGGGGGTGGATTTGGGGGTGTTCCGGAGCGGATATAGGGATGAAACTTTTTTTGGTATTAGTTGGGATTCATAGGTGTGTAAAAATGCAATTAACTTTTTGGTCTTGGTACTTTGGTGGTTTTGCGGAATTTTAATATCTGGAAATGTCGATTTTTTCGCTTTTTGGGGGTGGATTTGGGGGTGTTCCGGAGCGGATATGGGGATGAAACTTTTTTTGGTATTAGTTGGGATCCATAGGTGTGTAAAAATGCAATTAACTTTTTGGTCTCGGTACTTTGGTGGTTTTGCGGATTTTTTATATATTGAAATGTCGATTTTTTCGCTATTTGGGGGTAGATTTGGGGGTGTTCCGGAGCCGATATGGCATGAAACTTTTTTTGGTATTAGTTGGGATTCATAGGTGTGTAAAAATGCAATTAACTTTTTGGTCTCGGTACTTTGGTCGTTTTGCGGAATTTTAATATCTGGAAATGTCGATTTTTTCGCTATTTGGGGGTGGATATGGGGGTGTTCCGGAGCGGATATGGGGATGATACTTTTTTTGGTATTAGTTGGGATCCATAGGTGTGTAAAAATGCAATTAACTTTTTGGTCTCGGGACTTTGGTGGTTTTGCGGATTTTGTATATCTTGAAATGTCGATTTTTTCGATATTTGGGGGTGGATTTGGGGGTGTTCCGGAGCCGATATGGGGATGAAACTTTTTTTGGTATTAGTTGGGATCCATAGGTGTGTAAAAATGCAATTAACTTTTTGGTCTCGGTACTTTGGTGGTTTTGCGGATTTTTTATATCTTGAAATGTCGATTTTTTCGATATTTGGGGGTGGATTTGGGGGTGTTCCGGAGCCGATAAGGGGATGAAACTTTTTTTGGTATTAGTTGGGATTTATAGGTGTGTAAAAATGCAATTAACTTTTTGGTCTCGGTACTTTGGTGGTTTTGCGGAATTTTAATATCTGGAAATGTCGATTTTTTCGTTTTTTGGGGGTGGATTTGGGGGTGTTCCGGAGCGGATATAGGGATGAAACTTTTTTTGGTATTAGTTGGGATTCATAGGTGTGTAAAAATGCAATTAACTTTTTGGTCTTGGTACTTTGGTCGTTTTGCGGAATTTTAATATCTGGAAATGTCGATTTTTTCGCTTTTTGGGGGTGGATTTGGGGGAGTTCCGGAGCCGATATTAGGATAAAACTTTTTTTTGGTATTAGTTGGGATTTATAGGTGTGTAAAAATGCAATTAACTTTTTGGTCTCGGTACTTTGGTGGTTTTGCGGATTTTTTATATATTGAAATGTCGATTTTTTCGCTATTTGGGGGTAGATTTGGGGGTGTTCTGGAGCCGATATGGGGATGAAACTTTTTTTGGTATTAGTTGGGATTCATAGGTGTGTAAAAATGCAATTAACTTTTTGGTCTCGGTACTTTGGTCGTTTTGCGGAATTTTAATATCTGGAAATGTCGATTTTTTCGCTTTTTGGGGGTGGATATGGGGGTGTTCCGGAGCGGATATGGGGATGATACTTTTTTTGGTTTTACTTGGGATCCATAGGTGTGTAAAAATGCAATTAACTTTTTGGTCTCGGGACTTTGGTGGTTTTGCGGATTTTGTATATCTTGAAATGTCGATTTTTTCGATATTTGGGGGTGGATTTGGGGGTGTTCCGGAGCCGATATGGGGATGAAACTTTTTTTGGTATTAGTTGGGATCCATAGGTGTGTAAAAATGCAATTAACTTTTTGGTCTCGGTACTTTGGTGGTTTTGCGGATTTTTTATATATTGAAATGTCGATTTTTTCGCTATTTGGGGGTAGATTTGGGGGTGTTCCGGAGCCGATATGGGGATGAAACTTTTTTTGGTATTAGTTGGGATTAAGAGGTGTGTAAAAATGCAATTAACTTTTTGGTCTCGGTATTTTGGTGGTTTTGCGGATTTTTTATATCTGGAAATGTCGATTTTTTCGCTACTTGGGGGTGGATTTGGGGGTGTTCCGGAGCCGATAAGGGGATGAAACTTTTTTTGGTATTAGTTGGGATTTATAGGTGTGTAAAAATGCAATTAACTTTTTGGTCTCGGTACTTTGGTGGTTTTGCGGAATTTTAATATCTGGAAATGTCGATTTTTTCGCTTTTTGGGGGTGGATTTGGGGGTGTTCCGGAGCGGATATGGGGATGAAACTTTTTTTGGTATTAGTTGGGATCCATAGGTGTGTAAAAATGCAATTAACTTTTTGGTCTCGGTACTTTGGTGGTTTTGCGGATTTTTTATATATTGAAATGTCGATTTTTTCGCTATTTGGGGGTAGATTTGGGGGTGTTCCGGAGCCGATATGGGGATGAAACTTTTTTTGGTATTAGTTGGGATTCATAGGTGTGTAAAAATGCAATTAACTTTTTGGTCTCGGTACTTTGGTCGTTTTGCGGAATTTTAATATCTGGAAATGTCGATTTTTTCGCTATTTGGGGGTGGATATGGGGGTGTTCCGGAGCGGATATGGGGATGATACTTTTTTTGGTATTAGTTGGGATCCATAGGTGTGTAAAAATGCAATTAACTTTTTGGTCTCGGGACTTTGGTGGTTTTGCGGATTTTGTATATCTTGAAATGTCGATTTTTTCGATATTTGGGGGTGGATTTGGGGGTGTTCCGGAGCCGATATGGGGATGAAACTTTTTTTGGTATTAGTTGGGATCCATAGGTGTGTAAAAATGCAATTAACTTTTTGGTCTCGGTACTTTGGTGGTTTTGCGGATTTTTTATATATTGAAATGTCGATTTTTTCGCTATTTGGGGGTAGATTTGGGGGTGTTCCGGAGCCGATATGGGGATGAAACTTTTTTTGGTATTAGTTGGGATTAAGAGGTGTGTAAAAATGCAATTAACTTTTTGGTCTCGGTATTTTGGTGGTTTTGCGGATTTTTTATATCTGGAAATGTCGATTTTTTCGCTACTTGGGGGTGGATTTGGGGGTGTTCCGGAGCCGATAAGGGGATGAAACTTTTTTTGGTATTAGTTGGGATTTATAGGTGTGTAAAAATGCAATTAACTTTTTGGTCTCGGTACTTTGGTGGTTTTGCGGAATTTTAATATCTGGAAATGTCGATTTTTTCGCTTTTTGGGGGTGGATTTGGGGGTGTTCCGGAGCGGATATGGGGATGAAACTTTTTTTGGTATTAGTTGGGATCCATAGGTGTGTAAAAATGCAATTAACTTTTTGGTCTCGGTACTTTGGTGGTTTTGCGGATTTTTTATATATTGAAATGTCGATTTTTTCGCTATTTGGGGGTAGATTTGGGGGTGTTCCGGAGCCGATATGGGGATGAAACTTTTTTTGGTATTAGTTGGGATTCATAGGTGTGTAAAAATGCAATTAACTTTTTGGTCTCGGTACTTTGGTCGTTTTGCGGAATTTTAATATCTGGAAATGTCGATTTTTTCGCTATTTGGGGGTGGATATGGGGGTGTTCCGGAGCGGATATGGGGATGATACTTTTTTTGGTATTAGTTGGGATCCATAGGTGTGTAAAAATGCAATTAACTTTTTGGTCTCGGGACTTTGGTGGTTTTGCGGATTTTGTATATCTTGAAATGTCGATTTTTTCGATATTTGGGGGTGGATTTGGGGGTGTTCCGGAGCCGATATGGGGATGAAACTTTTTTTGGTATTAGTTGGGATCCATAGGTGTGTAAAAATGCAATTAACTTTATGGTCTCGGTACTTTGGTCGTTTTGCGGAATTTTAATATCTGGAAATGTCGATTTTTTCGCTTTTTGAGGGTGGATATGGGGGTGTTCCGGAGCCGATATGGGGATGAAACTTTTTTTGGTATTAGTTGGGATCCATAGGTGTGTAAAAATGCAATTAACTTTTTGGTCTCGGTACTTTGGTGGTTTTGCGGATTTTTTATATATTGAAATGTCGATTTTTTCGCTATTTGGGGGTGGATTTGGGGGTGTTCCGGAGCCGATAAGGGGATGAAACTTTTTTTGGTATTAGTTGGGATATATAGGTGTGTAAAAATGCAATTAACTTTTTGGTCTCGGTACTTTGGTGGTTTTGCGGAATTTTAATATCTGGAAATGTCGATTTTTTCGTTTTTTGGGGGTGGATTTGGGGGTGTTCCGGAGCGGATATGGGGATGAAACTTTTTTTGGTATTAGTTGGGATCCATAGGTGTGTAAAAATGCAATTAACTTTTTGGTCTCGGTACTTTGGTGGTTTTGCGGATTTTTTATATATTGAAATGTCGATTTTTTCGCTATTTGGGGGTAGATTTGGGGGTGTTCCGGAGCCGATATGGGGATGAAACTTTTTTTGGTATTAGTTGGGATTCATAGGTGTGTAAAAATGCAATTAACTTTTTGGTCTCGGTACTTTGGTCGTTTTGCGGAATTTTAATATCTGGAAATGTCGATTTTTTCGCTTTTTGGGGGTGGATATGGGGGTGTTCCGGAGCGGATATGGGGATGATACTTTTTTTGGTATTAGTTGGGATCCATAGGTGTGTAAAAATGCAATTAACTTTTTGGTCTCGGGACTTTGGTGGTTTTGCGGATTTTTTATATCTTGAAATGTCGATTTTTTCGATATTTGGGGGTGGATTTGGGGGTGTTCCGGAGCCGATAAGGGGATGAAACTTTTTTTGGTATTAGTTGGGATTTATAGGTGTGTAAAAATGCAATTAACTTTTTGGTCTCGGTACTTTGGTGGTTTTGCGGAATTTTAATATCTGGAAATGTCGATTTTTTCGTTTTTTGGGGGTGGATTTGGGGGTGTTCCGGAGCGGATATAGGGATGAAACTTTTTTTGGTATTAGTTGGGATTCATAGGTGTGTAAAAATGCAATTAACTTTTTGGTCTTGGTACTTTGGTGGTTTTGCGGAATTTTAATATCTGGAAATGTCGATTTTTTCGCTTTTTGGGGGTGGATTTGGGGGTGTTCCGGAGCGGATATGGGGATGAAACTTTTTTTGGTATTAGTTGGGATCCATAGGTGTGTAAAAATGCAATTAACTTTTTGGTCTCGGTACTTTGGTGGTTTTGCGGATTTTTTATATATTGAAATGTCGATTTTTTCGCTATTTGGGGGTAGATTTGGGGGTGTTCCGGAGCCGATATGGGCATGAAACTTTTTTTGGTATTAGTTGGGATTCATAGGTGTGTAAAAATGCAATTAACTTTTTGGTCTCGGTACTTTGGTCGTTTTGCGGAATTTTAATATCTGGAAATGTCGATTTTTTCGCTATTTGGGGGTGGATATGGGGGTGTTCCGGAGCGGATATGGGGATGATACTTTTTTTGGTATTAGTTGGGATCCATAGGTGTGTAAAAATGCAATTAACTTTTTGGTCTCGGGACTTTGGTGGTTTTGCGGATTTTGTATATCTTGAAATGTCGATTTTTTCGATATTTGGGGGTGGATTTGGGGGTGTTCCGGAGCCGATATGGGGATGAAACTTTTTTTGGTATTAGTTGGGATCCATAGGTGTGTAAAAATGCAATTAACTTTTTGGTCTCGGTACTTTGGTGGTTTTGCGGATTTTTTATATCTTGAAATGTCGATTTTTTCGATATTTGGGGGTGGATTTGGGGGTGTTCCGGAGCCGATAAGGGGATGAAACTTTTTTTGGTATTAGTTGGGATTTATAGGTGTGTAAAAATGCAATTAACTTTTTGGTCTCGGTACTTTGGTGGTTTTGCGGAATTTTAATATCTGGAAATGTCGATTTTTTCGTTTTTTGGGGGTGGATTTGGGGGTGTTCCGGAGCGGATATAGGGATGAAACTTTTTTTGGTATTAGTTGGGATTCATAGGTGTGTAAAAATGCAATTAACTTTTTGGTCTTGGTACTTTGGTCGTTTTGCGGAATTTTAATATCTGGAAATGTCGATTTTTTCGCTTTTTGGGGGTGGATTTGGGGGAGTTCCGGAGCCGATATTAGGATAAAACTTTTTTTGGTATTAGTTGGGATTTATAGGTGTGTAAAAATGCAATTAACTTTTTGGTCTCGGTACTTTGGTGGTTTTGCGGATTTTTTATATATTGAAATGTCGATTTTTTCGCTATTTGGGGGTAGATTTGGGGGTGTTCTGGAGCCGATATGGGGATGAAACTTTTTTTGGTATTAGTTGGGATTCATAGGTGTGTAAAAATGCAATTAACTTTTTGGTCTCGGTACTTTGGTCGTTTTGCGGAATTTTAATATCTGGAAATGTCGATTTTTTCGCTTTTTGGGGGTGGATATGGGGGTGTTCCGGAGCGGATATGGGGATGATACTTTTTTTGGTTTTACTTGGGATCCATAGGTGTGTAAAAATGCAATTAACTTTTTGGTCTCGGGACTTTGGTGGTTTTGCGGATTTTGTATATCTTGAAATGTCGATTTTTTCGATATTTGGGGGTGGATTTGGGGGTGTTCCGGAGCCGATATGGGGATGAAACTTTTTTTGGTATTAGTTGGGATCCATAGGTGTGTAAAAATGCAATTAACTTTTTGGTCTCGGTACTTTGGTGGTTTTGCGGATTTTTTATATATTGAAATGTCGATTTTTTCGCTATTTGGGGGTAGATTTGGGGGTGTTCCGGAGCCGATATGGGGATGAAACTTTTTTTGGTATTAGTTGGGATTAAGAGGTGTGTAAAAATGCAATTAACTTTTTGGTCTCGGTATTTTGGTGGTTTTGCGGATTTTTTATATCTGGAAATGTCGATTTTTTCGCTACTTGGGGGTGGATTTGGGGGTGTTCCGGAGCCGATAAGGGGATGAAACTTTTTTTGGTATTAGTTGGGATTTATAGGTGTGTAAAAATGCAATTAACTTTTTGGTCTCGGTACTTTGGTGGTTTTGCGGAATTTTAATATCTGGAAATGTCGATTTTTTCGCTTTTTGGGGGTGGATTTGGGGGTGTTCCGGAGCGGATATGGGGATGAAACTTTTTTTGGTATTAGTTGGGATCCATAGGTGTGTAAAAATGCAATTAACTTTTTGGTCTCGGTACTTTGGTGGTTTTGCGGATTTTTTATATATTGAAATGTCGATTTTTTCGCTATTTGGGGGTAGATTTGGGGGTGTTCCGGAGCCGATATGGGGATGAAACTTTTTTTGGTATTAGTTGGGATTCATAGGTGTGTAAAAATGCAATTAACTTTTTGGTCTCGGTACTTTGGTCGTTTTGCGGAATTTTAATATCTGGAAATGTCGATTTTTTCGCTATTTGGGGGTGGATATGGGGGTGTTCCGGAGCGGATATGGGGATGATACTTTTTTTGGTATTAGTTGGGATCCATAGGTGTGTAAAAATGCAATTAACTTTTTGGTCTCGGGACTTTGGTGGTTTTGCGGATTTTGTATATCTTGAAATGTCGATTTTTTCGATATTTGGGGGTGGATTTGGGGGTGTTCCGGAGCCGATATGGGGATGAAACTTTTTTTGGTATTAGTTGGGATCCATAGGTGTGTAAAAATGCAATTAACTTTTTGGTCTCGGTACTTTGGTGGTTTTGCGGATTTTTTATATCTTGAAATGTCGATTTTTTCGATATTTGGGGGTGGATTTGGGGGTGTTCCGGAGCCGATAAGGGGATGAAACTTTTTTTGGTATTAGTTGGGATTTATAGGTGTGTAAAAATGCAATTAACTTTTTGGTCTCGGTACTTTGGTGGTTTTGCGGAATTTTAATATCTGGAAATGTCGATTTTTTCGTTTTTTGGGGGTGGATTTGGGGGTGTTCCGGAGCGGATATGGGGATGAAACTTTTTTTGGTATTAGTTGGGATCCATAGGTGTGTAAAAATGCAATTAACTTTTTGGTCTCGGTACTTTGGTGGTTTTGCGGATTTTTTATATATTGAAATGTCGATTTTTTCGCTATTTGGGGGTAGATTTGGGGGTGTTCCGGAGCCGATATGGGGATGAAACTTTTTTTGGTATTAGTTGGGATTCATAGGTGTGTAAAAATGCAATTAACTTTTTGGTCTCGGTACTTTGGTCGTTTTGCGGAATTTTAATATCTGGAAATGTCGATTTTTTCGCTTTTTGGGGGTGGATATGGGGGTGTTCCGGAGCGGATATGGGGATGATACTTTTTTTGGTATTAGTTGGGATCCATAGGTGTGTAAAAATGCAATTAACTTTTTGGTCTCGGGACTTTGGTGGTTTTGCGGATTTTGTATATCTTGAAATGTCGATTTTTTCGATATTTGGGGGTGGATTTGGGGGTGTTCCGGAGCCGATATGGGGATGAAACTTTTTTTGGTATTAGTTGGGATCCATAGGTGTGTAAAAATGCAATTAACTTTATGGTCTCGGTACTTTGGTCGTTTTGCGGAATTTTAATATCTGGAAATGTCGATTTTTTCGCTTTTTGGGGGTGGATATGGGGGTGTTCCGGAGCCGATATGGGGATGAAACTTTTTTTGGTATTAGTTGGGATCCATAGGTGTGTAAAAATGCAATTAACTTTTTGGTCTCGGTACTTTGGTGGTTTTGCGGATTTTTTATATATTGAAATGTCGATTTTTTCGCTATTTGGGGGTAGATTTGGGGGTGTTCCGGAGCCGATATGGGGATGAAACTTTTTTTGGTATTAGTTGGGATTAAGAGGTGTGTAAAAATGCAATTAACTTTTTGGTCTTGGTACTTTGGTGGTTTTGCGGATTTTTTATATCTTGAAATGTCGATTTTTTCGATATTTGGGGGTGGATTTGGGGGTGTTCCGGAGCCGATATGGGGATGAAACTTTTTTTGGTATTAGTTGGGATACATAGGTGTGTAAAAATGCAATTAACTTTTTGGTCTCGGTACTTTGGTGGTTTTGCGGATTTTTTATATTTTGAAATGTCGATTTTTTCGATATTTGGGGGTGGATTTGGGGGTGTTCCGGAGCCGATATGGGGATGAAACTTTTTTTGGTATTAGTTGGGATCCATAGGTGTGTAAAAATGCAATTAACTTTTTGGTCTCGGTACTTTGGTGGTTTTGCGGAATTTTAATATCTTGAAATGTCGATTTTTTCGATATTTGGGGGTGGATTTGGGGGTGTTCCGGAGCCGATATGGGGATGAAACTTTTTTTGGTATTTGTTGGGATTCATAGGTGTGTAAAAATGCAATTAACTTTTTGGTCTCGGTACTTTAGTGGTTTTGCGGATTTTTTATATCTTGAAATGTCCATTTTTTCGCCATTTGGGGGTAGATTTGGGGGTGTTCCGGATCCGATATGGAGATGAAACATTTTTTGTTATTAGTTGGGATCCATAGGTGTGTAAAAATGCAATTAACTTTTTGGTCTCGGGACTTTGGTGGTTTTGCGGATTTTTTATATCTTGAAATGTCGATTTTTTCGATATTTGGGGGTGGATTTGGGGGTGTTCCGGAGCCGATATGGGGATGAAACTTTTTTTGGTATTAGTTGGGATCCATAGGTGTGTAAAAATGCAATTAACTTTTTGGTCTCGGTACTTTGGTGGTTTTGCGGATTTTTTATATATTGAAATGTCGATTTTTTCGCTATTTGGGGGTAGATTTGGGGGTGTTCCGGAGCCGATATGGGGATGAAACTTTTTTTGGTATTAGTTGGGATTAAGAGGTGTGTAAAAATGCAATTAACTTTTTGGTCTCGGTATTTTGGTGGTTTTGCGGATTTTTTATATCTGGAAATGTCGATTTTTTCGCTACTTGGGGGTGGATTTGGGGGTGTTCCGGAGCCGATAAGGGGATGAAACTTTTTTTGGTATTAGTTGGGATTTATAGGTGTGTAAAAATGCAATTAACTTTTTGGTCTCGGTACTTTGGTGGTTTTGCGGAATTTTAATATCTGGAAATGTCGATTTTTTCGCTTTTTGGGGGTGGATTTGGGGGTGTTCCGGAGCGGATATGGGGATGAAACTTTTTTTGGTATTAGTTGGGATCCATAGGTGTGTAAAAATGCAATTAACTTTTTGGTCTCGGTACTTTGGTCGTTTTACTGATTTTTTATATCTTGAAATGTCGATTTTTTCGCTTTTTGGGGGTGGATTTGGGGGAGTTCCGGAGCCGATATTAGGATAAAACTTTTTTTGGTATTAGTTGGGATCCATTGGTGTGTAAAAATGCAATTAACTTTTTGGTCTCGGTACTTTGGTCGTTTAACTGATTTTTTATATCTTGAAATGTCGATTTTTTCACTTTTTGGGGGTGGATTTGGGGGTGTTCCGGAGCCGATATTGGAATGAAACTTTTTTTGGTATTAGTTAGGATCCCTTGGCGTGTAAAAATGCAGTTAACTTTTTGGTCTCGGTATTTTGGTGGTTTTACAGATTTTTTATATCTTGAAATGTCGATTTTTTCGCTTTTTGGGGGTGGATTTGGGGGAGTTCCGGAGCCGATATTGGGATGAAATTTTTTTTGGTATTAGTTGCGATACATTGGTGTGTAAAAATGCAATTAACTTTTTGGTCTCGGTACTTTGGTCGTTTAACTGATTTTTTATATCTTGAAATGTCGATTTTTTCACTTTTTGGGGGTGGATTTGGGGGTGTTCCGGAGCCGATATTGGAATGAAACTTTTTTTGGTATTAGTAAGGATCCCTAGGCGTGTAAAAATGCAATTAACTTTTTGGTCTCGGTACTTTGGTGGTTTTACAGATTTTTTATATCTTGAAATGTCGATTTTTTCGCTTTTTGGGGGTGGATTTGGGGGAGTTCCGGAGCCGATATTAGGATAAAACTTTTTTTGGTATTAGTTGGGATCCATTGGTGTGTAAAAATGCAATTAACTTTTTGGTCTCGGTACTTTGGTCGTTTTACTGATTTTTTATATCTTAAAATGTCGATTTTTTCACTTTTTGGGGGTGGATTTGGGGGTGTTCCGGAGCCGATATTGGAATGAAACTTTTTTTGGTATTAGTTGGGATCCATTGGTGTGTAAAAATGCAATTAACTTTTTGGTCTCGGTACTTTGGTCGTTTAACTGATTTTTTATATCTTGAAATGTCGATTTTTTCGCTTTTTGGGGGTGGATTTGGGGGAGTTCCGGAGCCGATATTGGGATGAAATTTTTTTTGGTATTAGTTGCGATACATTGGTGTGTATAAATGCAATTAACTTTTTGGTCTCGGTACTTTGGTGGTTTTACAGATTTTTTATATCTTGAAATGTCGATTTTTTCGCTTTTTGGGGGTGGATTTGGGGGAGTTCCGGAGCCGATATTGGGATGAAATTTTTTTTGGTATTAGTTAGGATCCCTAGGCGTGTAAAAATGCAATTAACTTTTTGGTCTCGGTACTTTGGTGGTTTTACGGATTTTTTTATCTTGAAATGTTGACTTTTTCGCTTTTTTGGGGTGGATTTGGGGGTGTTCCGGAGCCGATAGTAGGATGAAACTTTTTTTGGTGTCAATTGGGATCCATAAGTGTGTAAAAATGCAATTAACTTTTTGGTCTCGGTACTTTGGTGGTTTTACGGATTTTTTATATCTTGAAATGTCAATTTTTTCTCTTTTTGGGGGTGGATTTGGGGGTGTTCCGGAGCCGATATTGGGATGAAACTTTTTTTGGTATTTGTTGGGATCCATAGGTGTGTAAAAATGCAATTAAGTTTTTGGTCTCGGTACTTTGGTGGTTTTGCGGAATTTTAATATCTTGAAATGTCGATTTTTTCGATATTTGGGGGTGGATTTGGGGGTGTTCCGGAGCCGATATTGGAATGAAACTTTTTTTGGTATTAGTTGGGATCCATAGGTGTGTAAAAATGCAATTAACTTTTTGGTCTCGGTACTTTGGTGGTTTTACGGATTTTTTTATCTTGAAATGTTGACTTTTTCGCTTTTTTGGGGTGGATTTGGGGGTGTTCCGGAGCCGATAGTAGGATGAAACTTTTTTTGGTGTCAATTGGGATCCATAAGTGTGTAAAAATGCAATTAACTTTTTGGTCTCGGTACTTTGGTGGTTTTACGGATTTTTTTATCTTGAAATGTTGACTTTTTCGCTTTTTTGGGGTGGATTTGGGGGTGTTCCGGAGCCGATAGTAGGATGAAACTTTTTTTGGTGTCAATTGGGATCCATAAGTGTGTAAAAATTCAATTAACTTTTTGGTCTCGTAATTATGAAATTTTTTATGTTTTGTGTGTATACTAGTATACCATAGGGGTGGTTTTTCGACATTTTGAGGGTGTTCTGGACCTTAAATCGTTCTGAAACTTTATATTTATGTTTTTGAGATCATTTTGAAGCAATTTTAAGTAAAAATTCTTTGGTCTTGAAAAAATTTTTTTTTCGTTTTTTTAAACGTTGCGAACTTCATTTACATGTTTTGGGAGTGGTGATCATGAATAATGAAATGAACACGCAACAAAAATAAATTGCTTGCAGTTGTGAGAATGCGACATCCATCTATTGGGAGGACTAGAACTAAGCCTTGGCGGGTATTTTCAAAAAACTAAATTTCATAAAATTAGTAAAAATTAGCTTCTTTACAGGCATATTCGTAATAATTATTGGTTATGGTCCCAGGCTTTGAACATTTACTAATAATACATCCAATTTTTATTTATTTAAGTCGTTTTAATTGTTAATGTATAATAATTGTTATAAAAATAAAGTAAGAGAGCTACAGTTTTTTAAATCTACCAACTTTTTATGTTTCAAACACTAAGAGATTAGCCAAAATTAGTTTCAAACTATTATCCTTAATTATTTAACAAATAAATGTTGTTTATTATAAATTTCGTCCTAATCCACTGAGAAATTAATTTTAACTAATTTTTCAAGTTGTTGATCTATAAACAGAAATATTGAAATAGTATGCAATTATTATTTTTTTAATTGTTTAAACAATTAATAGTTGTTTAAAAACTTTTTTTGAAATTTAGCTTTGTCTATGTATTTTTTTCCTACCTTCACAGTTCGGTATTATGTCAGTGTTTTGAAGTGTAAATACACATTCTTATATAATACTGATAATTATTTAAACAAATTATTGCCATCGTTCATAATCGTTCGAATTATTTATGTAAAAAGGTCTACAATATATATCTAAATAGAAAGTTATAATTTATTTACTGTCAAACCGTTTTAGCCTAATTTTGCAATGAAACATTCTTTTAATATTTGACAATTGTAAATATAGTCCAGAGTATTAAACTTCAACCGGAATAAGTAGCTTTTTCAAAATTCGTCTGCCATATTGGAATTAGCCAGTTTGAATTTTGAAAATCAGACTTTAGATTCGTAATCAAAAATATTCACATACCGAGTTTTGTGAAAAACTATCAGGTTTGTACGATTTCCAATACCAGTCCATGATTTAAAAAAAAAACCCCCACTTCAGTCGCCATTTTGTGTCCGCCATTTTGAAATTTAACTTTCACCATTGTGGTTTCTTGTAGATTAAACATCCTTGCCGCGATATTTGTATCAGTGAAAGATATTCCTTAACCATAAAGGGTCCAAAAAAATTCATAAATGAAAAAAAAAACTGAAAAAAACGTGTTTTTTATTTAAAAAAACTGCTTGTAACTTGTTTATTTATGAATATACTTAATTTTTTATTGCAAAATTCGAAAGAGCTCTGTCTAATCTATATAAAATAGGTTGAGTAAATTTTTTTTCATTCTCTTCTAACACTAAAAAATAATACTAAACTCCATGACAAATTTGTGTATTTCCCGTCCTTAATGGGTTAAGACAAGAAATATTGTTTAGATTTTATTAAAACATGCGTGACAAGCAGTCACGACTGCTTTGTTCACGCAGTTACGAACGATACTTTTCATAACAAAGTCATAAAAGGCGTGATTCGGTTCTCTGTATTGATAACTAGAAAGTTGCAGAATGAAGAACGATTCACTATGTCACGTCAGAGTGTACACAAATACAATACAAATTGAATGTCTCACACTTTTTTACACTGTAAAAAGACTTTAGGCAATTTTACCAGTTTTAAACTGGGAACCATTATTACCCACTATAAAAGCGGAACTTTTACTCTCGATGGAAAAAAGATTTGTAGGTTATGTAATTTTCCATACGAGACGGGAAAATTGCCACGAATCGTAAAATTACAGGTTATGGTTATTATACGGATATAATAATGGGAATTTTCACAAAGTACTTAATTTTACTTCAATAAAAATGGTAATTTTAAATTAAAAATGGTAATTTTAAATTAAAAATGGTAATTTTACTTCAATAAATATGATGATTTTACACACTTCTGTATTTTTCAAAAAAATGGGAATTTTACAGACACTTGTCATTTCATAACATTAAAAATAGGAAAAATACCACAAATTACAATTTTTCGTCCGCTGGTAGTTTTACAGCCTTTAGTAATTTCACTGCATTTAAAGTGGGTACTATTATTACCCAGTTTAAAAGTAGCATATTTACTTTTGAGGAAAGGAAATTCGCTGAGGACTTAAAAATTCCAGTATTTAAAATAATAAAATTACAACATTTTGTACTTCTTCCATTTTTAAGTATGCATTTTCCCTGCATTAAATATAGTTTTTTTACCAGAGACTTAGTAAAGGAAAATTACCATCGCTAGGAAAATTTTGAAAGACTTTTTACAGTGTACTTGTCAACACGCCGCGGTAGTGATACGGTCAGGTTAGATTTTGAAGCTGTACTACTCACGCTAAAGACATCGACTCTGTTCTGTTGGTCAAACAGTGCGTGCAAGAAAAGTAGAAAAGAGGGAGACATGCAATTTGGACTGTACTTGTTTGCACTCTGACGTCACATAGTGAATCGTTCTTAAATCTGCAACTTTCTGGTTATCTACAGAGAACCGAATCACGCCATTTTTAGGACTGCGTTATGAAAAATAAATAAGAACAAATTAGAGTAATAGAAACAGATTGCCTCGAAATATCTAAGACGCGGAAGATATTTGACTTTAATCATATCCGGGGTCCCCTGGCTAATCGGCGGCACGAAAGGCGGACGAAAAAAGTCCAGAAAAAGTCCACATTTGGTCCTGATGTTAAAAATAATAAAAAATACAAGTCCAATCGACTTGTAGAATATAGAATTTGAAGGGAGCAATAAATATTGAACATTTTCTATGAAATAGATGATCGTCTCTGATTGGTTGACACGAACAAGTGTAGGAAAAACCCACAAACAAAAAGGTTCATTATTTTTTACTTTTTCTTTTAATTATTAACAATTATCAGTACAAATAACATAGAAAATGTTCAATATTTATTGCTCCCATCAAATTCTATACTCTACAAGTCGATTGGACTTGTATTTTTTATTATTTTTAACATCAGGACCAAATGTGGACTTTTTCTGGACTTTTTTCGTCCGCTTTTCGTGCCGCCGATTAGCCAGGGTCAAAACTATATAAACAGGTGAATTTACAAGGGGGGTCTCTCTTCTTCTTCTTCTTCTTCTTCTTCTTCTTCTTCTGATATCTACACTGAGAGAAATCTGAGGCATTTATTGTATGAAACATAACCTCAATTAATCATATGGAAGTAGTCGTGACAATTTAAGCTTGAATCAAAATAAAATTTTCAAGGAAACTAACTTTTAATAACACTTAATTCTGCTTATAAAAGTTTCTCGGACGCCAACTAGTTTTCAGGCGAAGTTTATACAACAGAAGCTAACCTGCGTGTACATATAAAAGGCACACACATTTCTGTGTTTACGTTTGCGCGCCTTTATGTGTACACGCAGGTTAGCTTGTGTTGTATAAACTTCGCCTGAAAACTAGTTGGCGTTCGAGCAAATTTTATAAGCAGAACTGAGTGTTATTAGAAGTCGGATTTCTTGCAAATTTTATTTGGATTCAAGCTTAAACTGTCACGACTACTTCTATATGATTAATCGAGGTTATGTTTCATACAATAATTGCCTCAGATTTCTCTCAGTGCATCTAAAGGTGAGGTGATGCAGAAAAATATTTCAATTTGAAATATTTTTCGTTTTTATTATGAATTACTATTTCAAACATTATCCAAACATTCAACGAATTTTATTGGATCTCACTGTCTCTTGACAATGTGCATCTTTTATATTTATTACATATTCATTTCGATTAATATTTAATAAAGAAACAAATTAAATATCCCCTGTTTTGGAGCTTTGTATATTTTCAGTTAACATACCGGGTAACCATCCAGGATTATTATTTTAATTTTAAAAGTTTCCTTGTTAAATGATACAGTTCCAATAACCAATTTAACAAAAAGTGGAGTGTTGTGGGGCATTCACCATTTCCCATGTAAAATGCATGGGGAAAAAAGGCTTATCCGTAGATTTGACATAAAATCTTAAGAAATTAATATTTTTCTATCGGATAACGCAGTTTCTCTTTAGAAATGTTCAAAGAACAACTTCCATTAATTTATTTTTAATTTTTTTGTTATTAACTATTTTTTACAGGTCTGCACAAATATCCCATAAATTGCCAAATTATGGAAAAATCGATAAAAAATATTTTTTACTATATTTTTTGGAGTTTTTTGCTATATTTTACATAAATAACATGAATATCGGTTTTTAGTCGATATTTCATGCAATTGATAATTTGTTTAAACAAATTATTATTGTTATTTACGAACTTTTTATACAATGTAGCTAGAGACCTGCGGTTTTTTCTACATTTTACAGTTATTTATGTTTCATATAGCTAAAACTAAGCATTAAACTTGAAATTTATTTATAACCATTGTTTAAACAAATTATTGTTATTATTTATTAACTTTTTCAAAAATGAAGCTATATACTTCCGGGATTTTCTACATTTTACAGCTTCTTATGTTTGTCACAGCCAAAACTAAGCATCAAACTTAAAATTTATTTATAACCAGTGTTTAAACAAATTATTGTTGTTATTTATTAACTTTTTAAAATAAAGTTGTAGACTTGCGTTTTTTTTAATTTTGTTACTTTACATATATTATGTAATCAAACCTAAGTATAAAATTTAAAGTTTATTTATAACCATTGTT
This sequence comes from Ganaspis brasiliensis, assembly GCA_037103525.1. Classification (NCBI taxonomy): domain Eukaryota; kingdom Metazoa; phylum Arthropoda; class Insecta; order Hymenoptera; family Figitidae; genus Ganaspis; species Ganaspis brasiliensis. The sequence goes on along the minus strand of JAZKLR010000048.1, from coordinate 1,661,271 downwards.
TAAAGAAATTATTGTTATATGTTATAAATTATTGGTATTCCAGTAACCTTTTGTTAATCTTTTTGTATTCTTCAAATGTGTACTACTTTTTTTCAGAAACGCACTTTTCACATTTTATATTATGAAGTAATTAAAGAATAAAAACAATCAAATATACAAATACTAATTGAAACTTAAAATTAAAATTCATGTATGATACTTATCTTTAGATATCCCAAACATAAAAAATTGCAAAACTTAAAAAAAATTAAGTATTTAGCTATGTTTTATAAGAACTTACAAAATAAAAACATAAGTTTGTTTATACTGTTTATAAAATAGTCATTTTTATGGTTAAGGGCATGTGATGGATTATGACGTCACTGGTATAGGCAAAATTAGTCCGTAACTTTTCTCTTAAAATATTGAATATTTTTTTATGAAACTTGGTAGAATTACTTAAAATGTCATTATGAAGGTCTCTCAGACCCGAATTTCTTTAAATTTTGGCCCAAACTTAATTTTGGGAAATTTTCGAAAAATTGCAAACTTTTTTAAAAATTTATTTTGAGACAAAATTCAAACAAATTCGGGTCTGAGAGACCTTCATAATGACATTTTAAGTAATTCTACCAAGTTTCATGAAAAAATATTGAATATTTTAAGAGAAAAGTTACGGATAAATTTTGCCTATACCAGTGACGTCATAATCCATCACATGCCCTTAAGACTTATTTTATGTTATACAGAATATAAAAAGTTGTAAAATGCAAAAAAACCACAAGTGTCTAGCTTTATTTTTGAAAAAGTTAATAAATAATAACAATAATTTGTTTAAACAATAGTTGTAAATAAATTTCAAGTTTAATGCTTAGTTTTAGGTGTATAAAACATAAAAAGCTGTAAAATGTAGAAAGAATCGCAAGTTTATAGCTTCATTTTTTAAAAAGTTGATAAATAATATTAATAATTTGTTTAAAAAAATTAGCAATTTCATGAAATAATTACTAAAAACCGATATTTCTGTTATTTATGTAAAATATAGCAAAAATCTCCCCAAAAATACAGTAAAAAATATTTTTTAACGATTTTTACATAATTTGGCAATTTATGGGGTATTTTTGTGGACCTGTAAAAAATAGTTAATAACAAAAAAATTATAAATAAATTAATGGAAGTTGTTCTTTGAACATTTCTAAAAAGAAACAGCTTTATCCGATCGAAAAATATTAATTTCCCAAGGTTTTATGTCAAATATACGGATACGTCTTTTTTTCCCATGCATTTTACATAGGAAACGTCATGGGTTTTGAGCTACCTCTAAATATCATTTAATTCGCTGTAACCTTAACTTTTCTTGGGAAATCAAAAAAAAATATATAGAAAAGGTTACCTACAGTAGATGCCTTGGGCGCCAATCCTTTCTTGGGATACAAAAGAAAATTAAATAATCAAAAGGGACTAAATCCGAAAATCACAATAAATCTTGAGGACTAAATAAAAAAAAAGAAATCTCGAAATCAAAAATCTTCCGGCATTGCTGGCTAGCTGCAGACCCTCGATGGAAAATTGTAGATGGGAAAGTTCGTATAGTTTAGCCAAAATAAACAGTTGTCAAAAGAAATATTCGAAAGATGAAATTAACAAAATAGATTAACAATTTATATAATAAATCAAGATTTTCGAGGTTAGACAAAATTGGTATTAGAGTGATTCTATATAATCAAAAGTTCAAAATTCAATTTGAGGTTAGATACAATATTGTAATTCCAGGACTCTACACAATTCAAAAAAAATATTAATATTGATAATTTTTCAAGTTAACCCTTACGAAAGTTTATGACATAAAATGTATGTCATACGCGCTTGACGTAAATTACATGACGTTTTTTCGCGACGTCAAGTAAATCACGTCAGAAAAATTACGTCAAAAAAAAAAAAATGCCACAAATCGCTAAAATAAATGATTTTTTAAGAAATAAACGATTCTAAACAGCAAAATACAAAAAACAATGAACAGCTTGGGTTGTAAACTACACATAAAGGTTATGTGTAGCTTAAAATTAATAAAAGTTATATTTCAGTTAATAAATACAATTTTTAAATTTAATAAATTAAAAAAGAATTTTAAAAATACAAATTACTATAAAAGTGAAGGAATTAAGATTAATTGTTGCCACAATTAACTGCGAGAACCTCACATAATAAGGATATTTTTTAAAAACAAATTTGGGGGGACAGGGAATCGAACCCGGGTTCGCCGCACGCAACTAACTAAAACCTAACGTCTAACCAACTGAGCTATCACGATTAACTTCTAGAAAAACAACAAATCTTTTTCTTAAACTGCAAGTCCATATTATGTGTTTTGCTGGAAAATATGTAAAAAAGCAAAAATCTAAATTCCTAAACGACTTATTATGATAAAACTTATTGTTTTAAAGAAGCCAGACAATATACAAAGAAATAAATAGTTAATTTCTAAAAGAAAACATAAAGAACTGAATTCCGTCAACCCAAAGCAAAACAACAATATAAAATGAGTTCAAAATTATTGCAAATGATTAATGGATGCCTCCTCAATCAGATTGCACTTGCACAATCTTTAAAAATTGGCAAATTAATAATAAAAATAGCGAAAATAAGTAAGTTGTTTAAGCCAACTAATCTGCACAGATTGACCACCAATCAGAGGAGGTCACGTGCTTTTCCGCACGAAAATCAAATCACTCTTGTTGACTTAAAGAATATATCAGTACAAAAATCAAAAGTTTAAACAAAAATAATTGATTAATCAATTCTGATCATTATTGAAAGCATAATTATTTCATTTCTTAAGAACAAAATGTTACAATTAATAAAATTAAATTTAAAAGTAAACTAATTAAATCCAAATAAAAATAGAATATTTATCTACCACAAAATTAACAATTAAAAAAATAAAACTTTAATTACACAAAAAAAAAAATTGAGATATTAAGATAACAAAAATTAAAATGTACGACAGGTAGTAGCAGAAAGGGGCACAACAATCAATTTGCACAAAAAAATCTAATCAAAATCTAAAATGGTTGATCATACTCAAAAATATACAATTTAATTATTTGAATTAATAAAAAAAATGATCAACCCATGAAAACCACCCTAAAGGATGATATTCTGACAAAATTATTAAAAAAATAAAAATTCGTTCAAAAAAAAATCTAATCACAATCTGAAAGAGTAAAACATACTCAGAAATATACACCCTAACTTTGTAAATTAATAACAAAAAATATCAACACCTGAAAACCACCCCTAATAAAAACATTCGGATAAAATTAAAAAGGAAAATATCAATTTACCCAAAAAAATTGTAAAATTGATCCAAAATTAACCTACTGCGCATTGGTTTCAGCTTGTTAAAGTAGCTCAATTTATGTTCAATTTTGTTCGTTAATAAATAAAAAAGCTTGAAATTAGATCTAGAAATATAAAAACAATTGATATTTGACTAAAAATTGTTTAGTGTATTTTGCTAAATATTTCTGGGAAGGCAAAATCGCATTGAATTTTCATTTTTTCCCAAGATGAAACCAATGCGCAGTAGCATAATTTTTGATTTATTTTGTGTTTAATAGATAAAAAAGTTTAAAATTAAATAAAAAAATATGAAAAATAATTGATATTTGACTGAAAATTTTTTACTGTATTTTGCCAAATTTTTCTGGCCAGGCAAAAATTGACTAAATTTTCATTTTTTGACAATTTGAATGTAACGCGTAGTCGCTTAATTTTTGTAATATTCTGTTCGTTAATATATGAAAAAGTTTGAAATTAGATCTAGAAACACGGAAAATAATTGATATTTGGCTGAAAATTTTTTAGTGTATTTTGCCAAATTTTTCTGGCAAGGCAAAAATTGATTAAATTTTCACTTTTTGACAATTTGAATGCATTGCGCATTGGGTTAATTTTTGTTCAACTTTGTTCGTTAATATATGAAAAAGTTAGAAATTAGATCTAGAAATACGGAAAATAAATGATATTTGGCTGAAAATTTATTAGAGTATTTTGGCAAATTTTTCTGGCAAGGCAAAAATGCATTGAATTTTCATTTTTTCACAAGTTGAAATCAATGCGCAGTAGCTCAATTTATGTTTAATTTTGTTTGTTAATATATGAAAAAGTTTGAAATTAGATCTAGAAACACGGAAAATAATTGATATTTGGCTGAAAATTTTTTAGTGTATTTTGCCAAATTTTTCTGGCAAGGCAAAAATTGATTAAATTTTCACTTTTTGACAATTTGAATGTAATGCGCAGTCGATTAATTTTTGTACAATTTTGTTTGGTAATATATGAAAAAGTTTGAAATTAGATCTAGAAACACGGAAAATAATTGATATTTGACTGAAAATTTTTTAGTGTATTTTGCCAATAATTTCTGGCAAGGCATAATTATGAAGGAATGTTCCCATATGTATAATAAACGGACAAAATTATTGTTTCAGATAGGTAATGTTTTAGCATTTCAAATTTTTTTTACAATTTTTTTGGGTTAATTGATATTTTCCTTTTTAATTTTATCCGAATGTTTTTATTAGGGGTGGTTTTCAGGTGTTGATATTTTTTGTTATTAATTTACAAAGTTAGGGTGTATATTTCTGAGTATGTTTTACTCTTTCAGATTGTGATTAGATTTTTTTTTGAACGAATTTTTATTTTTTTAATAATTTTGTCAGAATATCATCCTTTAGGGTGGTTTTCATGGGTTGATCATTTTTTTTATTAATTCAAATAATTAAATTGTATATTTTTAAGTATGATCAACCATTTTAGATTTTGATTAGATTTTTTTGTGCAAATTGATTGTTGTGCCCCTTTCTGCTACTACCTGTCGTACATTTTAATTTTTGTTATCTTAATATCTCAATTTTTTTTTTGTGTAATTAAAGTTTTATTTTTTTAATTGTTAATTTTGTGGTAGATAAATATTCTATTTTTATTTGGATTTAATTAGTTTACTTTTAAATTTAATTTTATTAATTGTAACATTTTGTTCTTAAGAAATGAAATAATTATGCTTTCAATAATGATCAGAATTGATTAATCAATTATTTTTGTTTAAACTTTTGATTTTTGTACTGATATATTCTTTAAGTCAACAAGAGTGATTTGATTTTCGTGCGGAAAAGCACGTGACCTCCTCTGATTGGTGGTCAATCTGTGCAGATTAGTTGGCTTAAACAACTTACTTATTTTCGCTATTTTTATTATTAATTTGCCAATTTTTAAAGATTGTGCAAGTGCAATCTGATTGAGGAGGCATCCATTAATCATTTGCAATAATTTTGAACTCATTTTATATTGTTGTTTTGCTTTGGGTTGACGGAATTCAGTTCTTTATGTTTTCTTTTAGAAATTAACTATTTATTTCTTTGTATATTGTCTGGCTTCTTTAAAACAATAAGTTTTATCATAATAAGTCGTTTAGGAATTTAGATTTTTGCTTTTTTACATATTTTCCAGCAAAACACATAATATGGACTTGCAGTTTAAGAAAAAGATTTGTTGTTTTTCTAGAAGTTAATCGTGATAGCTCAGTTGGTTAGACGTTAGGTTTTAAGTCGCGCATGAGCCTTGCGCCGGTGAGCATCGCTTAAGCGGAATTATCAAATTATTGCGATAATTTACATTGTTAAAAGCTTCCATCGCCTCTCAGGGTACATGGTAAGACTGAAAGTGAATCAGTGGACTGTTCAAGTGTTTTTTAGTGATCTAGGTAAACCAGAATTAGCATATTTTTAAAGTTAAAACACAAAGGAGTGGGCACGGGCCCATTCCCCGTGACGTGCAAGTGAACAATATGGCGGACAGAAACAATGCCGGTAGAGCTTCAACAGCTGGGAAACAGCAACATAAAGAGCTTGAGAAGCTCTTATCAAAACCAATCAAGAATTTAACTCACCCTTCAGTTTATAATAAACTGTTTCAGGAAGAACGTAGTAAGACCGCGCCTAATCTAGGCAGCAAAAGAAAAGAACCAGACGTGCCCTCTGTCAACAACTCGGAGGAGAAAACTGACGAAAAAGCAGACAGCTTCTCTCAAGTGAAAATATCTGATAGGCCGAAACGATTTCGACAAATGAATCTTCACAATGACACAATTGCAACCAAAAACCAATTTCAGGTTCTCACAGGTTTAGAACCTGAAAATAATGCAACAGGGATGGAAACAGACGGTGACGACACAACAGGAAAAAATGCAGACGTCACAAGAGAAAATAACACATCACAGCAAACGAAAAAAGGCGCGCCACCTATTCACACTATAAACACGAACCTGAAACAAATACGTGAGTATATTAATAACAAAAATCTTAACTTCAGACTAAAAGAAGTTGACCCGTCGTCGATTACTATAAACACAAATAACATTGAAACTTACGACAAAATTATTGAAATCTTAAAAGAAAAAATGGTTAATTATTACACATTTACCCCTAAACACTTAAAACCAGTCTCGTTAATTCTCAAGGGCATCAGAGGAAATTTTGAAGCACAAGAAGTCCAAGAAGAAATCGAGGCTTTGAATTTAGAAAATGTTAAGATTAAGAAAGTGTCAAAATATATTTTTAACAAAAATGATTCCAACAAATACCATTTCCTGATACAATTGTATCCCGAAAGCGATATTAAAAATCTCACGAAAGAAACATTCTTACTCCACCAAAGAATTTTCTGGGACTCATTGAAAAGAAAAGATATTTTCCAATGTAAAAACTGCCAAAGGATTGGCCATGCAAGCAGTAATTGCTCACTTGGATACAGGTGTGTGAAATGTGCGGGAAATCACGGACCCAAAAACTGCCCGATTACTGACAAGACGGAATCTTCTAACCTCAAATGTGCGAACTGTGGACAAAATGGTCATCCAGCTTCGTACAAAGGATGCACCTATCTAAAATTTCATAAGCATTTAATTAAAGATGTCAAAAACTCACAAAATACCCCAAATAGAAATCCTAGACAGTTTTCTAGTTCATTTGTAAATTCGAACAGGTCATTTGCTCAAGCCGCGCAACAAAATACACCAAGGAATATTCCAATTCCCCCCACAAACAATATCCGTCAACAAATTAATCATAATAACTCGCAACGTACTCAACCAAACAACCCTTTAGAAGAATCGATTATGTCACAGTTACTCCAAGTATTAAATCAATTTAAACAAGACATTATACAAAATTTTGAATATCAACTCCAACAAATCAAAGAAAAAATAGAAATTAACGAAGATAACATAAACACTATTGCCAGAGAAGTAAGTATACAATGGAGCTAGAACAATTTAAAATAAAATTAATAGCAGTAAATGTAAATTCTATAGTTACCTTGCAAAGACGCAACGAATTACTTAAATTTATTAACGACAATAACCCGGACATTATGCTACTCAGTGAAACAAAATTAAAACCACACCACAGAATAGAATTTAAAGACTACATTATAATTAGAACAGATAGATTACATGGCAAAGGAGGCGGAACTGCAGTACTAATAAGAAGAAATTTTGATCATGAAATATTATATTCACCATCATCGCGAAACAACAACATCCTGGAACACACAATAATCAAACTAAAAATTAAAAATAATAATTTTTTCATAATAAGTGTCTACGCTACAAATTCTAATCACGTTAAATTCATTTCTGAATTAAATGAAGTCTTCAGTAAATTAAAACTCGATTCTCACGAAAATTATTTTATATTGGCTGGCGACATGAACGCACGACACCACAGTTGGGAGGATGAGAATCACAACCAAAAAGGTCTTTATCTTCATGACTGGATAAATGATAAGGGAATTACATATAAAACAAAATTAATCCCACCTAGTACACCAACCTTCGGAAAAGAATCCTATCTCGACATCTGCCTCAGTGACGTCAGAATCCGCTACAATAACCTCATTGACGGAAAAGCGAAAACACTACCATATATCAGCGATCATAAAGCGATAGTTTTAGAAACAACTTTAAAAGACCCGGTCTCAATATCACCTTTCAAAAATATAAAATTATATAAATGCACCGATTGGAACAAATTTCAAAAATCCTTAATAAAACAAACTTGTATAGAAATTCCAAACAATAGAAACCTTTCCATTCAAGAAATAGATAAGCACATTATAACGCTCAATAATATCATTATAAGTTCCCTTGACAAAACTGTTCCAGTTCGGAAACCTGTTAATAATATGGCAAGATATTCGAACCACAAAATAATAAATTTGCATAAAGAAAAATCACATCTCCTCACCAAACTACATAAAATACAGAGAAACAGCACACTCACACCATCCCCAGAAATTCAATCTATCAAAAGTGAAATTAAAAAAATTAATTCAAAACTAAAATACGAATATTTCAAATCTTCTACCACTAGTTGGGAAAACCTCATGAAATCTATAAATGTTCAAAACGCAAATGAATTTTTTCCAAATATTAACAAAATATTTAGAAAACGAGCCCCCATCACAATCGAGGACCTTCAGCTTGAACCTACCTCTGGACTTCTACAAAAAGCAAATATCTCCTTATCTGATATGAATTTAACCAATAATAAAGTGATCATCTCAGACATGCAAAATAAATTAAATATAATTGGAGCACATTATGAGACAATTAACTCCCCCAGATACCTAAATAATAATACAAGACTAAAGGAGATGGTGGACAACGTAGCAAGTAAAATTTCCAACGACCTCAACAATTCTCGATTAAATAACCAAACTCTTGTCAACTTCTCAGATACCAACCCAGCCTCAGAACCAACAACAGAAAATCTTCAAAGCAGTTACTTTACAACACAAGACAAATTGGCTTCGATATTCAAAAAACTTCCTCGAAAAACCTCGTTTGGTGTGGACAACATACCACCAATCGCCTTAAAAAATCTTCCAATGGAAATAATCACAAAATACACAATTATTTTTAATAATGCTTTAAATCATCACTATTATCCCGAACCTTGGAAAACTGCTAAAGTGATTCCCATCCCAAAAAAAGGGAAAAATCTTAATGATCCAGGAGCTTATAGACCCATTAGTCTGACTCCGAGCATTAGTAAAGTGTATGAATGTGTGATCAATAACGCTATTAATCTTGTTTGCAAAGAAAATAATGTAATTCCAGATAACCAATTTGGATTCCGCCAAAAACATTCAACTGTTCATGCCGCTAGCAAATTAATTAACGATATTTTTACTCATCTCAACAAAAAAGAAATGGTCGGTGCAATTTTACTAGATCTGGAAAAAGCCTTCGATTCCGTGTGGCTTAATGGCTTAATATTTAAATTAACAAAGAAAAAATTTCCTACTCATCTCATCTACACAATACACGACATGATTCATAATAAAAAATTTATAACCTCCAATGGTACAACCACATCAGAATTCACATACCAAATTCTGGAAGGACTTCAACAAGGAACCGTCAACTCGCCAGTATTGTTCAACATCTTTACAAGTGATTCACATCGACTATACTCCTTGAACAGCAATAATAATACCTACTCGATTACTTTCGCCGACGATAAAATCATATATGTTGCAGGAAAGAATATAAAATCCGTACAAAATAATCTTCAAGAATTAACGAACAATATGAATGACTACTACAAAATTTGGAATTTAAGAATTAACCCGCAAAAGTGTGAAACGATACTATTCCGGCAAACCACAAAAGCTTTCTCAAGAACTGGGAGAAAAAAAATCAAGCAATTTTCAATTACGGCCAAAAATCCTGACACAGGAATCGTCACCACTGTTCCGCACAAAAACACTGTCAAATATCTTGGAATCTACCTAGATCACTTATTGAGACTGGATATTCATCCCATAACACAATTAAATAAAGCAATAGCCCTTTTTAAAAAATATGGTAACATATTTTACCAAAAACATCTATCAACTAGAGCAAAAGTAATCTGCTATCTTCTGCTTATCAGGCCTATTATCACATACGCCGCACCAATTTGGTGGAATTCTAGCGCCTCAATAATGGAACTTATAAGAAAATTTGAAAGAGATTGTCTAAGAATATGTCTCAAAATGAACAGGTCCAATTACAGTAATTACCACAAATATCATAGTAATTTTGATTTATATAACTCTGCAAAAATTCCAAGAATCGATAACTTCATAATTTCGCTAACAAGAACGTTCTTTAGCAACGTAACAACTATAGACAATAAACTCATTAACAATCTTTCTGCCATACCCATCAAATGGACTGAAAATTTAAAAAATGGATACGTTCCAATACAATGCTTCATCCAGCTAGATCACCAGGGCATGATCCAAGATGAGAACAACATCCCAATTATATATCACTATTCAAGACACAGGAAAAACAAAACTCTACCACCTACATATATAGAAATAAATGACCCCAGCAAACGTGTCTACAACTCAACAATTCCACTCATTGATTTCAATAATCTGGAACGGCTAAATAAAAAAATCTGGTGGCTCTTTGAGGACAGCAAACATCTTCATGAAATAAGGAAACGATCAAAAAGGAAAAAGGAGAACATCGAAGATAATTACATCGAAGTCTTCCATCCATCGATTCAATAAACAATTTCTAGTGAAATATGCTTGTGTAATAGTTTATAATCATTTAGTGTGTGAAATTATTAAGTGAAAGAAAAGAAACAGAATATTAATCTAAGAAACTATTTATCAGAAATAAGTTCTACTAATTTTAAGCATTATTATTATTTTTTTTTCTTTTTCTGTACATAAACTTATTTTCCTTCTCTCTTTTTATTTTATTTTATTTTTTTTATTTTATTTTGGTTTCTCTCTTCTTTATTTTAATTAAGTATTTGAAAGAGCATTATAATAAGAGTTTTTATGTATTTTCTCTTAAGACTTTAATACCCAAAAATGTTTACTTTACGTATTTAATACCATCGATATTTGTTATAAATTAAGACATGAATGTCAACGAAAGATTTGGTACGAGACAAGCCTTGTAGCTTGCATCCACTACTTCTAATTCTTAATGTACAAGGTTCTTTTTGTAGATTGTTTTTACCTACCAATGTAATACTGCTAAAATACAAAATAAACAATTTATTTAAAAAAAAAAAAAAAGTTAGACGTTAGGTTTTAGTTAGTTGCGTGCGGCGAACCCGGGTTCGATTCCCTGTCCCCCCAAATTTGTTTTTAAAAAATATCCTTATTATGTGAGGTTCTCGCAGTTAATTGTAGCAACAATTAATCTTAATTCCTTCACTTTTATAGTAATTTGTATTTTTAAAATTCTTTTTTAATTTATTAAATTTAAAAATTGTATTTATTAACTGAAATATAACTTTTATTAATTTTAAGCTACACATAACCTTTATGTGTAGTTTACAACCCAAGCTGTTCATTGTTTTTTGTATTTTGCTGTTTAGAATCGTTTATTTCTTAAAAAATCATTTATTTTAGCGATTTGTGGCATTTTTTTTTTTGACGTAATTTTTCTGACGTGATTTACTTGACGTCGCGAAAAAACGTCATGTAATTTACGTCAAGCGCGTATGACATACATTTTATGTCATAAACTTTCGTAAGGGTAGATTCTTTAGCAGTTTTGTTTAGAAATATGACACTCGATAGTTGGTACCGGCCGGACCCATACTGTCGCTGCGCTCAGAATGAATAAAACTTAAAGTAAAAAAAAGAAAGAAACCAAATTTTTAAAAGAAACTTTTATGATTAACTTTAACTTTAAGAAACTAAAAAATTCTGCAAAAATCGTTCAATTTTAAACAGGGGTGCCAGCATTAAAAATCAAAAAAATATTTTTTGGACCACTGTAATGAACACTCCCCTGTCCCTGACGAGCTGTGTAACATAATCCCACCACTTGGGTATAGTGTGTACCAGTTATATTTTTTCCTGTCCGACAGTGAGAGCTTAATTATAGTCTTCTCGTTACCGCGGATTGAACATGATCATATGATCTGCCTTTGCTTGCGCGCTTACATCTTTTCGTATAATATTTATCTAAGTTTGTTTATCTTTTAACATTCACTGTCTTTCAATTTGGCAACAAATAGTAACACTTAAGGTGATTAAATTGCTTTATAATATTCTGAAATTTTCATTATTAACATATAATTCAAAGTAAGTATACTGTTTATGAAAAAATGGCCGAGTTCATAAACGATTTAAGTAGCAGACTATCATACCAAGAGTTAAATGATATAGAGGAAAACTTCTTGTCAGCTGAAAGTGATGAGTCTCGAATCGCTTTTATGTTAGACCTTTTGACACAATTTAATATTTTTCCATCCGAGACGTTTGAGATTAAAAGCACGATTGAGTCTACAAGATTCCGAAAAGAGGGAAATGAAATTTTTTTCTCAAAACCCGATGCAGAAGATTATGTGAAAGCTTGGGAACTATACTCTAAAAGTATAGCATTCGCACCAAATAATTCAGAAGAACTGGCGCTTGCTTTCGCTAATAGATCTGCCGTTCTGGTTCATTTACGCAAATATTCAGAGGCTGTTCTAGATATTGAAAGAGCTTTGGACTTGAATTATCCAAGTCATCTCAAACCTAAGTTATTACTTAGAAAAATTGAATGTTTAGCTCGTTTAGAAAGTTTGGAACTGAGCGAAATTTATGAAAAAACTTTATTATTGTTGGACGAGATATCACTGGATGATTCGATTAAAGAAAGGTTTAAAAATAAGTTAACAGCCGCTAGTAAACTTAAGAAAGATGCAGTTGAAGACGATTCCGATCCAGTCGAACTTCCTACAATTGTACCACAAAATCATGAAATTCCCTGCTGCAGTGATGCTTTGTCACTAAAATATAATAAGAAGTTTGAAAGACACGTAGTTGCTACTCGTCAAATAAAACCAGGAGAAATTCTAGCCGTTGAAAAATCTTATGTATTGCTTCTTAGAATTAAAAGTATGTATACGCATTGTGCTCATTGTTTGAGAGTTGCTTGGGCGAGCATTCCATGTAAGAATTGCGTTTTCGTTCTTTATTGTTCAAAGAATTGTAAAGATAATGCGTGGAAAAAATATCATGATATTGAATGCCCTGTGACTGGAAGATTGTTAAATGATAAAATGTTCCAACAGGATTTTTTTAGTATGAGACTTACAATTTTGGCTGTTAGAGAATTTGGTAGTTTGGAAAAGTTGAAAGCTGAGTTAACTGAAGTCAATTCGTGCAAAGGTAAATTATTATTTATTACATTTTTTAAATTATTTATTAAGGGCATGTGATGGATTATGACGTCACAGGTATAGGCAAAATTTGTCCGTAACTTTTCTCTTAAAATATTGACTATTTTGTCATGAAACTTGGTAGAATTATTTAAAATGACATTAAAAAGGTCTCTTAGATCCGAGTTTGTTTAAATTTTGGCCCAAAATTAATTTTTAAACATTTTCGAAACATTGCAAAATTTTTTAAAAATCAATTTTGAGCCAAAATTCAAACATGTTGAAGACAATACAACAGTATTGGGTCAAAATTCGTAACATTAACACGCATAGAAAAAAAAGATTTTCCCGTTTTATCGAATTTTAAAAAAAATTATTACGTTAGATTTTAAAAATGTTTCTGCAAAAAGAAACATTTTTAATAATTTTTTTACAAAAGTTATTGCAAAATGAAAATTTTAGTAAAATAGACTTCTACTTCCATTTCGAAAATTTAAAAAACATTTTTTTTCATAATTTGTTTCAGTGGCGTAACTGGAAGGGCAAGGGTCCTAGGGCAAACAGGAACATTCTACTTTTTAAATAAAATGTTTTTTTTCTTTTAAAATTTTAAAGTTTTGATAGAAGGATGAAAGAAGGAAAATAAAATTTTAAAACATATTTCACCTTTTGAAAATGTTCTCGAATATTAAAATTATGTCAATTTTAATTTCTTCAAATTTCAGTTAATGTGAATTTGCATTGATTAAAAGTTTAATTAATCTACGTTTCAACTATACTAAATTTGAATTTTAAATTTTGAATTTTTTATCATTTTTCAATTATTTTCTGTAATTTTTTAATGTTTTAATTATCTTTAAATTGTTTCCCAAAATCTTAAATTTACCTTCCTCAAATTTTAATTATTTTATTTAGTTTTTTCAATCACTTTTTCAATTTTAATTACTTTTTCCTCGATATTAAATCAATAAAGATAATTATTTATTCTTAAATTGTATATTAGGGTCAAACCACTGATTTTCGACCAAAGGTGGTCGCTGACATATTTTAATAAATATTAAAACCCATATTATATGTATTATTAAAATGTCTAAATACAAGTTCTGTAGTTGGTTTAGATAATTTTTTTATTTTGCAGCCGTAAATTGTAATTAAAGAAGCAAGTGCACGAAAAAATGGTGTTTTTAATGCACATTTCAAATATTTCTTATTTAAAAAAAAAACATTTAATTCCCATATTGTAAAGAAAATATGTTTAATTAACATCTAAATATTTATTTTATTTAAAGTAATTTTGTACATAATGAAGAGTAATATTAATAAAATCAATTTAAAGTTGGTCATAAATCTGTCACATTTTACCATTTTTAAGAGTCTATTTTTTTGGACCCTACATAATAAATTTTATTGAAACTTACCATAATTATTAATTTATGCACTTTAATAATGTTTTCACAAGAAACAAGACGAATGTTTATTTTATTATTGAATAATTTAATTTTGAAATTTCAAATTTAACCACAAAACACACATTTTTATTCTTTAATAAGTTTTTTCTGGATGAAATTAAAAATTCAACACTTTTCACATAACTAAGTTTGTATGAAATCTTCAACATATTAAAATTAATTAAATATTTTTAACGACAAATTTCACAGCGTATTTTGTACAATGAAAAATAACCTTTTTCAATACATTTTTAAACTTGAATAATTTATAAACTAAGCAAATTACCCTCGCGAAATTGTAATATGTTGAAGATTTCATACAAACTTAGTTATGTGAAAAGTGGAGGCGCATGAATTCTTCCAAAATGACATTTGATCGAATGGACATACGTTTTGAATTTTTAATTTCATCCAGAAAAAACTTATTAAAGAATAAAAATGTGTGTTTTGTGGTTAAATTTGAAATTTCAATATTAAATTATTCAATAATAAAATAAACATTCGTCTTGTTTCTTGTGAAAACATTATTAAAGTGCATAAATTAATAATTATGGTAAGTTTCAATAAAATTTATTAAGTAGGTTTCTAAAAAATAGACTCTTAAAAATGATAAAATGTGACAGATTTATGACCAACTTTAAATCGATTTTATTAATATTACTCTTCATTATGTACAAAATTACTTTAAATAAAATAAATATTTAGATGTTAATTAAACATATTTTCTTTACAATATGGGAATTAAATGTTTTTTTTTTTAAATAAGAAATATTTGAAATGTGCATTAAAAACACCATTTTTTCGTGCACTTGCTTCTTTAATTACAATTTACGGCTGCAAAATAAAAAAATTATCTAAACCAACTACAGAACTTGAATTAAGACATTTTAATAATACATATAATATGGGTTTTAATATTTATTAAAATATGTCAGCGACCACCTTTGGTCGAAAGTCAGTGGTTTGACCCATTATTCATCGCAAATTAAAATTAATTTTTTTAATTTACTATTATTTTTGTCTTTTTGCAATTATTAGTATTATTACTTTCAATTTTTAATCATTTTTCTTATTTCTAAATTTATTTATTGAACTTTCAAATATTTCAAATAATTATTTTGTTCAATTTTCATTTTTCTTTATTATTTTGCAAAGATTTTCTCCATCTTTTAATATCTTTATTATTTTTCAATTAATTTCCTAAATTTGGAGTTATCATCACAAATTATTGTCCTCAATTTTCAATATTTTAAACGATTTTTCAATTATTTTCTTTTGCTTAAAAATAAATTTGGCAATTTTTCTATTATTTTCTTAAATTTCTAATTATTTAAATTATTTTTGCATTATTTTCAAAAATTTTCCGTTTTTAATTAACTTCCTCGATTGTTAATTATTACTCACATTTTCTAAAATTTTTAAGTATTTTTCTAAAATTTTAAATATTTTTATCAATTTTCGATTATTTCTTGGATTTTTTAATAATTCTCTTTAATTAACATTTTTTAAGTAATGTTATAATTATTTTCTATCTTTAAATTTATATTCTTTGATTTTTCCAATTATTTCCCTCAAATTTTATTTACTGTTTTCAATTTTTCATTTTTAAATTATTTTTATCCTATTTTAATTTTTTTTCACAATCATAAATTATTTCCAGCGTATTTCACTTAGTTGTATCATGTTTTCTTCAAATTTCATAATTTTAAAACATTTTTCAATTATTTTCCAAAATTTATTTTCATCAATTTTCAATTCTATACATTTGTTTTATATATTTTTGTCGTTTTGCAATTATTATACCTTTAATTTTTAATCATTTTCATAATTTCTAAATTAATTTCCTGAACTTTCAAATATTTAAAATAATTATTTGGTTTAATTTTCATTTCTCTTTATTATTTTGCAATGATTTTCTGCATCTTTTAATGTTTTTGTTATTTTTTAATTAATTTCCTAAATTTGCAGTTATTATCACAAATTTAGATTATTGTCATCAATTTTCCATATTTTAAACGGTTTTTCAATTATTTTCTTTTGCTGAAAAATAAATTTTGCAATTTTCCTATTGTTTTCTTAAATTTCTAATAATTATTTTTGCATTATTTTCAAAAATTTGAATTAATTATCTGAAATTTCAATTGTTTTCATCAATTTTCCATTATTTCCATGATTTTTAAATAATTATTTAAAAATCGTGGAAAATTCTCTTAAATTAAAAATTTTTTAAGTAATTTTTTAATTATTTAATTCTTAAACCTATATTTTAAGATTTTTTCAATTATTTCCCTCTAATTTCATTTACTGTTATCAATTTTTCATATTTAAATTATTTTCATCATATTTCAATTTTTTTCTCAATATTAAGTTATTTCCAGCATTTTTTACTTAGTTTTTTCAATTTTTAATTATTTTCATTTGTTTTCATAATTTCCACAGAAATTTTATTAATTATCGTGAATTTCAATTATTTTTAGCTTTCTTCAATTCTTTTCTCCATTTTTTATTTATTCCCATTTTTTCTATTGATTCCTAAGATCTTCATGTATTTTTCTCAAATTTCAAATATTTTTTCTTTATTTAAAAAAAAATTCTGTAATTTTTTTCAAATATCTTACTTAAATGTCATTTATTTTTCACAACTTATAATTGTTTGTATTCTATTTTAATTATTTTTTTCAAATTTCAAATTTTCAAAACATTTTTCAATTATTTTCCAAAAACTTATTTTCTTTAGTTTTCAATTAATTATATTATTTTCTCAATTTTCAATTATTTCCTTTAATTTTTAATAATTCAATTTTTTTCAATTTACTTTTAAGATTTTTAAGTATTTTTCTCTTAAATTTAAATTATTTTCTTTATGTTTAAATTACTTTCCTCAATTTTTTATTTATTTCATTTTTTTTTCAATTAATTTGCCTTTATTTTGTTTAATTTAAATTATTTTTTGCAACTCTTTTTAATTCTGAATTATTGTAAATTTTGTCGTAAATAAATATTTGATTTATTTATATAAATTGATTTTCAAATATTATAGTTAAAATATTTATAATTGTTGATAACACAAGATGTAGAAACTATAAATTACTACAATTATTAAGGTTATTAATACTTTGCCCCTTAACAGTTACGTCACTGATTTGTTTATAAATTGTTTATAAATAATTACTTTTTTTCAATGTTTTGGACCTTTCAAAAATCAGGAAAAGATAATAAAATACACTTAAAACTCTAAGAAATCAAAATCTATTAAGAAAATTGATGAGCTATTATTAATAATTGCTTATCAATTTTCTTAATGGATATTGATTTTTTAGAGTTTTAGATGTATTTTAATATATTTTTTCGATTTTTAAATGGTCTAGAACATTAAAAAAAATTGTTTATAAACAATTTATAAACATATTATGAAAAACATTTTTTTTTTAATTTCTCGAACTGTAATTGGAATAATTAAAAACCGGAAAACTCATTTAAGAAATATAAGCTTTTATTTCAAAAGTGTCTAAAACGTTAATTTTGCAATAACTTTTGTAAAAAATATTTAAATATTTGTTCGTCTGGTAGTAAAAACATTTTTATGATGAAACGTAATCATTTTTTCAATATTTCTATAAAAATGAAAAATCTTATTTTTTTATCCTGGTTTCACGAATTCTGACCTATTGTGTTAAAAAAGAGGAGACATATGAAACACTTTAGTGTTTCATTACTATCTAAAAATTTTTGGTAAAAAGGAAGTCAAAAATAACATTGTACCTTAATTATTATTCCAGTAAAATTCAAGTTTAGTTTATTGAAACTTTCAAATTCATTTAATCATAATAATTTCAGTTAATTAATTAATTTTGAAGTATAGATACTTTCTCTTAACTTAAACATTTCTTACTATTCATATTTTATCATCAATATTTTCTTTCTTTCATAATTTCTAATTTCATCATTTCTTAATGTTTTAATCAATTTTCTAATTTATTAATCATCTAAGCCAATAAATCGCTCGGTTTTTATATGAGAAACAATTGTGACGAAACAATTATTATCAAAGTTTTGCATTTCTCATTTATAAACAGACTTTAAAATCTGTATTTTTTATCTGGTCGCGTCATCAGGAATATCAAGTTTACGTTTAGAGAGTTAAAAATAAGTTTCTTTTCCTGTATAAAATCGTACACTTAAAAAAATTTACGGAAATTTTTATCGAAATATTGAAAAAATTATTGTTTGATCATAAACTTCTAAAATGAGTTTACCGATTTAAGTGTACCTTGAATAGAGTCAAAGGGCATAAAATAGACTTTCAATTACAGTTTTAAAAAATAAAAAATTTTTTTTTTTCATAATTTGTTTATAAACATTTTTTTATTGTTTATTTATTTTAACCTAATTCTACCAAGTTTCGTAATAAAATATTCAATATTTTGAAAGTAAAGTAATGAACAAATTTTCCACACTTTTTTTTTCTTACTTTTACGCTTATAACTAGGAAAATAAAAAAAAAATAACAAACTTAAAAATTAATGTTTCCTTAGATCCAAGAACTAGAGGATTTTCACAAGATGGGAAGCTCGACAGTAATAAATATAGAAGTATTTACAGTTTTGGTACAAGCACAGAAAAAAGAACATTTCCTGATTTATTTTGCAGAACTTACAAATCAGCATTGATTTTGTATTTCATCGCAACATGCACTACTTTTTTTGAGGAAACATTTAGAAGCAATGATTTTAATTCTCTACTTGCAAGTGAAGAAGCTTTATTTGTTGGAGGATTAATTTTACGTCATAACCAAATTTTTTCAAACTATTCATATACTGTAAGTACAGGGCCGGATTGGGAATTAAAAGCGGCCCGGGAAAGATATTCAAAGCGGCCCCTTTCTATATAATTGAAAATTTTTATTAACATTTAAAACTAAAATATAAAAATATTAAATTATTAAATTATTTTATTTAAACTTATCAATAATTTAATTATTTGGAATTTCTTGAACAGTAGCATTCTCTACTGCCATTTGTACGAAAGCAGCAGTAATTTCTTAGTTTAATGAACACATCAATCTGGTTTTAACCAATTTTAAAGGACAAAAAATGGACAACTTCTATTAAACAAATATAATAAAAAAATTTTGAGAGAATTTCCTGGCTTTAAAAATTGATCTGAATGTATTCCTATCTACACTAAAAAAATTTTGGTGCAGCATCTGTACTTTAAAGTACAGTATCCGTCCCAAATGAAAAATTACGTTATTCAGTTAACTTCACTACGTTGAAAATCAATGCAAAATATTTAATCTGAAATTAACAGAATAATGAAATATTTCCATTGGACGGATACTGCACCAAAATTTCTTCAGTGTACCTTAACCCCTTCAGCATCAAAAACAACCCTTTAAAATCATTCCCTAATCTTCAATTAGGAAATGGACAATTTTTATTAAATAAATATAATAAAAAGTTTTTTAGCGAATTCCCCGGCTTTAATAATTGCTCAGAATGAATTTCTATCTACTTTGCCCCCTTTAGCATAAAAAAAGTCGGCTTTCATTCACCTGAAAATCATTTTTTCAATATTTGAATACCCAATTACTTTCTTTAATTTACAATTCTTTTCTTCAAATCTCAATTATTTTCTTCTATTCACAATTATTTTAATTAATTTTTAATCATGTTTTTCAATTTTCAAATATTCTCTTTAATATTCAATAATTTTCGGCTTCTTTCAATATTTTTATCAATTTTCAATTGTTTTCTTCAATATTCAATAATTCTCATTTTTTCAATTGTTTTTCCAGTTTTCAACTATTTTCTTCAATTTTCAAATATTTTCGGTTTTTTTCAATTATTCTTTTCAGTTTTCAAATATTCTCGTTTTTTCAATTATTTTTTCAGTTTTCAATTATTTTCTTCGATTTTCAAATATTGTCGGTTTTTCAATTATTTTTTTCAGTTTTCAATTACTTTTTCAGTTTTCAAATATTCTCATTTTTTCAATTATTTTTCAGTTTTCAATTATTTACTTGAATTTTTAATTATTTCAGTCAATATTCAATAATTCTCGATTTTTTTTCAATTATTTTTTCAATTTTCACTTGTTTCCTTCAATAGGCAATTATTTTCCAAGAATTTCAATCCAGTTCAATTTTTTATAATCCAATTAAATTTACAATTATTTTCTACAATTACTACAGTAATTTTCTTTCAATTTTTATTCTTAGTTATTTCTGTTCTAAATTTTAATTTACATTCTTAACTTTTAAGATAATTCTGTTGAAATGTAAACTTTTTAATGTTGCAATTTTTCGAATTTTTTGCAATTGTCCTTTATTTTCGTCTTTTTTCAATTATTTTCTTTCATATTATTCAATTATTAATCATTTTCTTGAAATTTCAATTCAGTTCTTTAATTCTTTAATTATTTGTATCCAATCACAATTCTTGTCTTTTATTGATACTTTTTTTCATTTTCAATTATTCTCTCAATTTGGAAGTATTTTCTTCAAATTTTAATAAAGTTTAATTTTTCAAAAAGCAATTAAACTTTCAATTGTTTCTAGAACTATTCCTATCATTTTCTTTCTTTTTTAGTTTTTTTTTAATTTCATGTTTATCTTTTTCTGTTTAAAATTATTTCTGTCAGTTTTTAATTTAATAATCTTGCCATGTTTAGAATTTTTTCCAATTGGCAATTATTTTCTTCAATATTTAATAATTCTCGGCTTTTTTCGATGATTTTTTCAATTAACAATATTTTTCTTGAACTTTCAATTCAATTTTTCAACTATCCTCTTAAATTCACAATTATTATTTTCTTTAATTTTGAATTTTTTTTTCAATTTTCAACTATTTCTTCTAATTTCAAATTATTTTCTTCGATTTTCAACCAACTTTAACTTTTTGAAATCTCATTCAATTTTCAATTATTTGTTATAATTATTCCTACAGTTTTCTTCAGTTTTTAATTGTCAATTATTTTCTTAAATATTCACCAATCCTGGGCTTTTTCACTCTTTTATACTATTTATTTATTTATTGATATAGTAATTTGTAAATTATTTATTATCAATAATTTTTTTGAAATCTCAATTTAACTCCTTAATTCCTCAATTTTTCTGTCTAATTCACAATTATTTTCTTCATTTTTTAATTATTTTGCCAATTTTTAATATTATTTTCTTCTCATCAATTTGTGATTATTTCTTCAAATTTCAATCCAGGTCAATTTTTTAAAATTAAAATTTTTTTCAATTATTATTATTTCTGTAATTTTTTTCCTTTTTTAATTTCCAATTGTTTTTTTAAAATATTATATTTGTTCTTTAATTTTTTAAATTATTTTTGTCAATTGTCGATTTATTAATCTTGTCATTATTCCAATTTTTTTCATTTGTCAATTATTTTCGTCATTTTTTAGTTATTTTAGGTCGATATTATCAACTCGAGAACATTTTTGGATGGTCAAGAGATTTTGAGATCAATATCAATATTGCTCAAATATGATATCGTCTTGATATCGTAAAGCACTAAGAAATAATGGTCAAGAGAACAAAATAATTTAAAAAGTTAAAGATTAGTTATAAAATTTTTTGAGAATTATTGAGGATTGAAAAAATTGAAGGAGGTAATTGAAAATTGAGGAATGTAATGGAAATTTAAAAAATGTAATTAAAAATTGAAAGAAGTAATTGAAAAAGTCTAGAATTCTTGAATATAGAAAAAAATAATAATTGAAAACTGAAGAATGGAATTGAAAATTGAAGAATGGAATTGAAAGTTAAAGATAATAATAAATAAGAATTGTAAAAAATAGTTGTAGAATTGAACAATTTAATTGAAATTCTACAATTTCTGTGATTGAAAAGAACATAGAAAGAAGCCGAAAATGATCGAATGTTGTAAAATTAATTGAAAATAGAAAAGAGTAATTGAAAGTTAAATGAAGTTTAATTACATAAATTAAATTATTAATTAGACCTACAAAAATACCGGCCCGCCTGGCGTCGGCCCACCGGGATTTTTCCCGGTATCCTGAATGGCCAATCCGGGCCTGTGTAAGTATTATTTTTAGGGTTTTGGACAAAACCATTAATACTGGGATAATATTGACTATTTGACCTAAAGTATTGAAATTTGGTATACATATGTATTTTCGCGTGTAGATTACAGGAAAAATATAGAGAATGTGATTGGGGGTAATAGTCATTTTTATAAAATCATACAGGGCCGAATCAAGGCTGTCACGGGCCTGAAGCACAAAAAAATTTCAGGCCCCCCCTAAAAAAAAACAAAAGTTTCTGTATTTTTATCTTATCAGAGTGTCTAGCGAATAATCATTTAAACAATAGAGAGAATTTTCAAAGAATTTTAACAAAATGTAAAAAAATAAAATTTTCCATAAATTACAAAAACTACAAAATTTTATTAAAACCAGTATATTATGAATGACCAGATAAGAAAGTTAAGGATAATTCACATTGAAATGGAAAAATTAAAGCAAAAAGATGTAAAAAATGTACTAATTGAAAAACGTGCAAAAAATAAATAAATTCTTCAAAAATAAAAAAGTTTAAAAAATCAATGAAAGTAAAAGAAAGAAAATTAAGAAATATGGTAATAATGCGTTATAAAATATTAAACAGTTTAAGGAAGATTGATTAAATTGCTTTTTTAAAATCAAAATACTACTCAATAAACAGTAACATTTTTTAAAACAAAAAATTGAAATTACAAAGGAAAGGAAAAAATGATTTTCAAAAAGTTAAAATGTTTGCGGACATATTTTTTTAAATTAAGAAAATAAATAAGATAATCAGTAAAAAACGGAAAAATGTTACTAAACTTAAAAAAATACTTTAAAAACTTGTTTTGAAAATCAGGCAAAAGGCAATAATTTTTTTTAAATGAAGAATGAAGTGAAAATAATTAAACAATTTTAAGAAAAAACCAATATTTCTAAGAAGTAGAGAAATTCTGATCAAATGAGAAAATTTGTTATAAGATCAAATTTACGAAAAATTAAATCAAAGAAGAAAGAAGTCTTTAAAAATTATAAAAATTAATAAGTTATGACAAATGATAAAAAACCAAATAATTATTTAAAAAATCATAAAATTGAAAAAAAATTATATTTAACAACTTCCAAATTATAATAATAAATAAAATTAATCACTGGAAAAGTAAATAAATTTTTCTAAATATTGTTAAAATAAATAACTATATAAAATTAACTGAAGTAATTTTTGTAAAAAGAATAAAATTAAAATAAATATAAAAAATAAAAAAATATTATTAAACGCATAAAAAAGAAAAAATTTTAAAAAGAAATAAAAGTTACCTAAGTAATTTTCTAAAAATATATAAAAGCAATATAAAACATAACCTACCAAAAAAATTGTCTAAAAAAGAATAAATTGCAAGAAAGAATAATTAAATATTTCAAGAAAGTAATATGAATATTAGTGTGTAAATAAGTCAAAAAATTTTTCTATAATTTTTCAACCGTTTTCAATTTAAAATTATTCTCCTTAAATTTTATAATTATTCTTTAACTTTTTTAATTATTTTGTTCTGTTGTAGATTATTGTCGACAGTTTTTGAATTTCTTTTTCAATTGTCAACTATTTTGCGCATTTCTCAATTATTTTCTTTAATATTAAATTATTCTCGTCATTTTGTAATTTTCTTTAAATTATGAATTATTTTTTAACTCAATTCCATTCTACAATTTTCAATTAAGTTTATTCAATATTCCAAAAAACTTGACTTTTTTCAATTATAAACGATTATTTCAAATTACAATTTATTTCTTCAATTCTTTATTATTTTCTTTAAATTTTAATCACATTTTTCAATTTTCAATTATTTTTTCGAATATTAATATGCTTTTTTAATTTTAAGTACAATAGTTCAATTATTCTCTTCAGTTCTTAATTATGTCTTAAAAATGTTATTTCCATTCTTCAATTTTAAATTTTTTCCTCAATTTCAATTATTTTGTTCGATTCAATTTTTTTCAATCCAGTTGTTCAGGTAGCAATTATTTCCAACAATTATTTCTATAGTTTTCTTAATTTTTCAATTTTCAATTATTTTCTAAATTAAATATAAATAGTTTGATTTTTTAAATTATTTTTTCCACTTGTGTATTAATCTAGCCATTTTTCGAATTTTGTTTTCAATTGTCAATTATTTTCGTCATTTTTCAAAAATTAATTTTTTTTTTTTAATTGTCAATTATTTTCTTTAATATTTTAAAATCCTCGCCTTTCGCCAAAAATTTTTCTCCAATATCAATAAGATTCGTTAATTTCAAATTTTTATTTTCTTCAATTTTTAATTTTCTCTTTAAATTTCAATTCCATTTTTCAGTTTTTAATTGTTTTCTTCTATATTCAATAACTTTCGGCTTTTTTCAAATACTTTTTTCAATTTTTAATTATATTCTTGAAATTTGAATTTGAATTTTCAATTATCTTAATCAATTTTAATTTTTTTTTTCGATTTTCTATCCATTCGTTCAGTGCGCAATTATTTCCAAAAATCATTCCTATAATTTTCTTCATTTTTCAATTTTTAATTATTTTCTTTAAATTTAAAGTTTTTGCTATATTTCATCAATTTTTTTCAGTAGTCTATTAATCTAGTCATTTTGTAGATATTTTCTTCAATTTTTTATTTATTCTCATTTTTCAATTATTTCTTTTAGTTATCAACTATTTTTCGCAATTTGAATTTATTTTCTACAATTTTTTCAATTTGCAATTAGTCACTTAAAGTTTTATAATGATTCTTTGAGTTTTTCAATTATTATTTTTTATTTCTTTTTTTTATATTAATCTAGCCATTTTTCGAATTTTGTTTTCAATTGTGAATTATTTTCATGTTTGGTATTTTTTCTCCCTTATTATCAATTTTTTTTTAATTTCAGTTTAATTTTTAAATTATGAACTTATTTCTTCAAGTTTTTATTATTTTCTAAAGTTTTTAATTATTTTCTTCCAAATTCAATTTTTTTTATTTTGATTTTCAATCCAGTTGCTGTTAATTAATATTTTACTATGTACATGTAATAATTGCAACTTTGATTAATTGAAACTTATAAGTTTGAAAAAATTAAAGTTTGAATTAATTGACGTTTGGGATTTACATACTAAATAATAATGGCTTGGAATTAGTTAAGTTTAATATATTTTTCGACTATACTCTTAAAATATTGAATATTTTTTCATGAAACTTAGTAGAATTACTTAAAATGTCTTTATGAAGGTCTGTCAGACCCGAATTTGTTTAAATTTTGTCTCAAAATTAATTTTTAAAAAAGTTAGCAATTTTTCGAAAATTTCCCAAAATTAAGTTTGGGCCAAAATTTAAACAAATTCGGGTCTGAGAGACCTTCATAATGACATTTTAAGTAATTCTACCAAGTTTCATGAAAAAATATTCAATATTTTAAAAGAAAAGTTACGGACAAATTTTGCCTATACCAGTGATTTAAACATTTTATAAGAACTGGTTTGATAGATTACTGATTTGAGTAGTTTTTTTTTTACCAAATTTACTAAAAGTGCCCTTTCCAATAGAAAAACAATAGTAATATTTATGGTTTAAAATTCTTTCGTTAATACATGAATTAAGATTAAATTAAAATTGATGATATATCTCAGAGCTTTCTAAAAATATAGATTGAAAATTTTCACTTTCTTCTGATTAAATGTAATTTTTGCATGATGTGTATTTTAGTTTGAAGAAACACGTGGTTTGGATTGGGTAGAGCGTGGAAGCGCTTTTTTTGCATTTCTCAGTTTTTTAAATCATAGCTGTAATCCTAATGTGGCACGCTATTCATCCGGAAAACATGTGATTCTTTTTGCTCTATATCCAATAGAAAAGGATTCTCAGGTAATATCAATAATAAAAATCATCTCTTTTCATCAATAAAATATTGTGAAAAATGACGCTGAAGTGCGCAACGTTTCTGAGAAACAAAAAAAAAGTTTTTTTTTATTCTACTTGGATTTTTATGGTTAAATATTATTAATTATTTATTAAATTAAATATATAAGAGAACTAAAAACAATTTTGATTAGTTTCTTGACAGGAAAATTTGTTAAATTTTTATTATTTTTTTATTTTTTAGAAGCGTTGCGCACCTGACGTGTTATTGTGAAAAACAAAATTTTCTTTCCTACTTCGTAAACAAATGATTATATTTTTATTTCAGATATATGATAGCTATGGCTACAGTTTTTGGAGAATAACTAAAGACGAGAGGCAAGCATTGCTAGCCAAGAATTATTTTTTTGATTGTAAATGCATCGCTTGTCAATTGAACTGGCCAACAATTTTTGAACTGCCCTCTTATGGAGTAAGTTATTAATAAAACGGGAATTGATCACGTTTTAAAATTTATCAGGACTATATTTCATAAAAACGAAATCTAAAAAATTGTAACCCAACAATAAATTAACAGCAATCATAATAAAAAATAACAAATATCAAAGTTTATTGAACATAACTTGTTCAAAATTTAAAGAATGATTGAAATAAAAGGAATTTGTTTCTTAATTTCAGATGCTTATAAGATCAGCTTCTAATAGAAAAAAAGTAGAAATGGCACTGATTAACCTTCCCTATTATGATTTTTTAACATCAGATGGAAAACTAGCTGACAAGCATAAAGATATTATATTGAAAGACTTGATAAAAATGATCGAAGTATTAGTGCACAATGTTTATCCTCTTCGTTGTGCTGAAGCTGTCAAGGCTACTAACATTTTTAAACAACTCATGTTTGAAAAAGGAAACAGATTTGTAGTACCTAAACTGAAGAATGCATAAATGTCCATTTTGTTTAAAGTATTATTATTTTTGTAATTTTCAGAATTTCATATTTTGTATTCTTGTTTTTAAAACAAAACAAAAAATACTGGATTTGCAAATTTTAGTAAATATTATAATATTATTTTAATACTACTATTATAGTTTGAAAATCATGATTTTTAGCTTCAAAAATGAGTGTTTGAATTTTGCTACAACAAAATTTTGTATTAGCACATCATTGTTTCTTCTTAAAAATCTTAGTTTGTGTACAAAAAATAAAAAAATAATTAACTCACATATTCTAATTAGTCGTTATTTCCGGTTTTAGAGTTTGGAGATTATTGATTTCTAAGGCTTTTAATAATAGATGCCGAAATATTTAATTAAGGAAAAAGTAGCAAAACGTGATAATGTCAGCCTCTAAAGACATTTTCTACTATGTAATAGAGGGTTTAAATATAGGTCAATATTTTATTCTTTTTTTTCTATAAAATTAAGGGATAGAACAAATCGAATTTTATTTCTGTTTTTCTAGCCGCAGTACTTGTAAAAAAGAAAGAGACGAGAAGTTTTTTATAATCTTATAAGTATGCAAAAAAATTTTTGTGCAAAAGAAATCAAAAATTGTAAAAAACCATTATTTTTAAAACTTTTTGCATTAACATTAAAAATTTATAAAACAATATATAATTAAAAAATCGACTCTCACAGATCTCTTTAGAATTTACTTCTGCGTTAGAGGAAATAATTTTTTAATTTGGTTTTAAAGTGCGGTCTAAAAGTCAATTTGAACCAAATTTTGTCATTTTATCCCACTGTGCTACCTAACTGGAGAAATAATAACAAAAAACATAACCTTAAACATGAAAGTATAATATTTTTATTTTCAGAAACTTAAAAGGTTAATGAATTATAAACATACAATAAAACGAAATAAAGAACTAAAAATTATTATAACTTACCAGTTTCACCATTTCCACTTAACCGAAAAGAATAAGTCCGATGACAATCACCACGTGCATTCCAATAAAAAGAAATATCAAAGCCTTAAATGACATAAATAATTATGATAATTTTAGGAAAAAAAATGCATTTAAATAATAGAATTAAAAAACAGATAAAAAAGTTACAAATAAAATAAAAATAAATAAAAGATTATTAATATTATTATTCATTACTCACCTGTCAGAAACGAATGCCAATGTAAACAAAACATTACAGTCGAACTTCCCAAGAGTTAATTTTGGTGGGGATTAACTTATGGGAGACAAAGGCAAATGAGGGGAAATTTTATGTAGATTGTCGCCATCTTGTCCTGTCTGCGCATGACAAAACATGAGGAAAGGGACCACAAGAGGAGAAAATTAACTCTTGGGCAGTTCACTCTTCAGAAGTTCAACTGTATTTCACTCGAAACACTATAACCTTAACAACTTCACTAAAATCACTGTCACTTCTTAAACTATCACTCCTTAATTATTACAATTTTATTTACTTTCAATTTATTATTATTTCATAAAATGCGATTATTCAATAGACGAAGGTTTTAAATAAATTGAAAAATAGTACAAATAAGGCCGTGACTATTCGCACAGATTTTCTGTACGAATAGCCAGACCAAGGTGGAACGGCTATTCGTACAGAAAATTGAAACACTGTCTTTGGGAGCGTAATACCTTTTGTTTTGGTTGTGAAAAATCATAATAAAATGTTGGAAATGCTAAAGGGGGGTTCTTATTGTGTCACAAACAGTGGTCTTTTAACCAAAAGATATCCGTGTAACATTAATTTTCACAAAAAGAAAGATTTTGACAATTTTCTGTATGAATAGCTGCTCCATTGAGGTTTGGCTATTCGTACAGATTTTCTGTACGAATAGCCAGATCACATAGACCGAGCTATTCGTACTTATTGAAGCAATTTTCTGATTGGTCGAGAATTGTATTACAAATTTCTGATTGGTCGAGATTTTCTGTACGAATAGACACTCCGTACAAATAAACGTCTAAACTATGATATTATTGTTGACAAAAAATATCGAAAATCTGCTAGCCAATCAGAAGTCCGATAAAACGTTTTACACCTCTGAAGTTGGTCGAAAGGGTTCTCGTATAGGGAAGAAGAAATTTTATAAAATAAACTTGAAGTTACAATATTTAATTAAAAGATTTTAATTCGTCCATTGGCGGATCCAGGGGGGGGGCACGGGTCTTTGCCCCCCCCAAACCTCATATTTAACAATAAGAGTGAGAGAGATAGCACTATAGTGCTATCTCTTTCTCTCTCATGCAATACCCCCTCCAAAAACCTTGTCTGGATCCGCCACTGCATTCGTCTGCACAGAGGCGGTCCGACGTAAATTTATTACCCGGGCAAAAGTAATTTTCAGCGCCCCCCCCCACAATTTTTATTTTAAAGTGATTTAAAATTATATTTATGTTTTATCACTGTAAAAAGAAAGTTTTATTTTAAGGTAAAAAAGATGTCTCATTTTAAAATGCAATATTTTTAAGACAGCTTTTGCTCATTGTAAAATTTTTTCTTTTGCCCCTAAATGTGCCTAGGCTTGAGATTGTACCAAAAGAAGTGGGGAGGCCCTGAACAATTTATTATTAAAGGTGAGAGTGGAAGGGAAGAACTTTTAGGATATCTTAGCACAAATTTCAGGACTAGGTGATTTTAGGAGCCACCCAGTAAGAAGAGAATAATTAAAAAATATTAAAAAATTTTAATATTTTTGAATACGTTTTCTGTCCAATACATTTGTATCCGGTGATAGCACCTACTTTTACACGATAATCAAACCTTATGAATATGGGTTGAAAAAATTTGTCAATCCAAGTGAATCCCTTTATAATGGAAAAAAAATAAAATGAATATTTTTTAATATCTGCAGTTCAGGTTATTGAATACAAATGAATCCCTTTATAATGAAAAAATAAACAAGTTATTTTTAAATACCCACACGTCAGATTATTCAATCTGAATGAATATTTTTATAATAAAAATGCAATTAAAATAAAATGAAAATTTATCCGAATGAATACCCTTATAATTGAAAAATATAAAATGAACATTTTAAATACTCACGATTCAGTTTTATTTAATCAAAATAAATACCCTTATAATGAAAAAAATGAAATTTTAATATTTGAATGCACATAGTTCAGATGATTCAATCCAAATTAATCTCTTTATAATTTAAATAAATAAAACCAAATCCATTGTTCTAAATACTCATCTATTTAAAAATAAATCAGTGAAAAGTCACTGAAGAAATTCAAATTAGTATAAATTTCTACTAATTTTGTTAAATTCTTTACTAAAGTTTTAGTGAAAATTGACTAAAAATTAGTAGAAAGTTACACTAATTCGAATTAGTGACCGTTTTTCACTAATTCAGATTAAAAGAGCACATTTGAAATCACTGTAAGGTGTAAACAAAGAACAAAGAAGTAACAAAGAATTTCAATTTTTGAAATTAATTTCATTAATTTCGATTTATAGGGTTATAAACAACTCCCATAAATGGGGGGTATTTATACACAATTTATGTAATTATTAATTTATAACTAATATCCAAATAAACCTAGCGAGTTGTAGTCTTTTCTGACTTGACTATTTTTTTATATTTTAAAACAATAACTTATTCAGTAAAATTAACCACAACAACCAATTGCAATTGTTATAAACAAATTATTGTTAATAATGTTTAATTACTCACAAATTCACCTGGAAAGACACAACTTTTTCCTAATTTTACAAATTAATGGCCTATGGTTAGAAAAATAAAAATTGTTGACTGTCAATTATTATTTACTAGCAACATTAATGCGCGCTCAAGCGCGCGACAACCTTTGCATTATTGGTCATTTAAAAACATAAATTTTTGCAAATTCAAATAATGAAACTAACGAAATTGAAGAATATATTTGAAAAATGACAAAAATACATTGACATTTGAAAACGAATTTCGAAAAATAGCTACATAATTACACAATTGAAAAGAATAGTTTAAAAAATTAAACAATAAATTTTAATTTTAAACAAAATAGTTGAAAAATTATAGGAAGAACTGTTGGAAATACCTAATTGTAAATTGAACAACTGTATTGAAAATCAATAAAAATAATTGAAATTGAAGAAAATAATAAAAATGGAGGAAATAAATTGAAAATTTGAAAAAAATAATTAATAATAAACAACAAAATTACAAAATGACAAAAATAATTGACAATTGAAAACAAAATTCAAAAGATAGCTAGATTAATACACAACCGATCAAAATAACTTAAAAAATCGAAGAATAGTTATAAAATTTTAAGATCAT
Organism: Ganaspis brasiliensis; assembly: GCA_037103525.1. Taxonomy (NCBI): domain Eukaryota; kingdom Metazoa; phylum Arthropoda; class Insecta; order Hymenoptera; family Figitidae; genus Ganaspis; species Ganaspis brasiliensis. The sequence continues at coordinate 1,629,458 of JAZKLR010000048.1, read as the reverse complement.
AATTGAAAATTGAAAAATTGTAGGAAATAAATGAAAACTGCGGAAAATGATTAATAAATATTGAAGGAAATAGTAAAAAAATGACGAAAATAATTGTCAATTGAAAACAAAATTCGAAAAATAACTAGATTAATAGACAACTGAAAAAATAATTGAAAAAATTAAACAAGAAATATTAAATTTAAAGAAAATAATTGCAAATTGACAAATTAAGAAAATTACATGAATAATTGCAATTTTAAAACAATTTTTATGAGTGTACAAAATAATTGAAAAAGTCCAAGAATTATAGGAAATTGTGGAATTAATTGAAAATCGATAAAAATAATTTAAAATTAAAGAAAATATTTGAGAATTGAAAAAAATAATTAAAAATTGAAGAAATAAATTGAAAATTAAAGAATCGAGGAAATAAATTGAGAATTGAAGAAATACATCGAAAATTTAAGAATTAAATTAAAATTTTAAAAAACAATAATTAATAACTGAAAAAAAATTACAACTGAAGATTGGAAATAAAAATTGAAGAATGGCATTACAAATTAAAGAACATAATTGAATAATTGTATTTAAAATTAAAGAAACTTAATGATATCGAACAAAATAATAGAAAAAAAGCGATAATTTTTTAATATAAAAGAAAATAACTGAAAATTGAAAAGTGGAATTTAAATTTGAAGAAAATAACTGAGAAATGAAGAATTCTAGAATTGAATAATTGATTTGCAATTTTGAAACAATTTTTATGAGTGTAAAAAATAATTGAAAAAGTCCGGGAATTATTGAAAATTGAGGAATTAATTGAAAATCGATCAAAATAGTTAAAAATTAAAGAAAATATTTGAGAATTAAAGAAAATAATTAAAAATTGAAGAAATAAATTGAAAATTAAAGAATTAAATGGAAATTTCAATAAAATAATTGATAATTAAGAGAAAGATTACAATATGACGAGAATAATTAACTATTAAATATTATAACTATTGCTAATAATTTGTGGTGTAAAAAACGAAAATAATATATACCTGAAATTTACATAGTAATAGTATCCATTTTTCTATCCAGAAAATCTGGCAGTCCATATAGCACTTTCACAACCGTTTTTATAGTTTTTATAATGAAAACCGAAAAAATTGTGTCAGTATAATTTCATTTTTAGTTTTGAATGAGCGTTTTTGGTACGTGTTGACCGGATCAAAATTTAACGAAAACTGAGTTTACAAAGAAAGTGACAGTTGAGATGAAACACATGTTAAAAGTCATAAAAGGATCAAGCGAGGGTTCAAAAAAAGTTTTAGTTGTCTCGATAGGGAAAAAAAACTTGTTTGTGTGGGTGCATTGTTGAAGGGGTCAAGATTTTAGAGACCTCGGGAAACATTTTTGTGACGATGTAAATGAAAATACTCGTGAAAATATAAACAGAAATATTGCTGAGATTAAAACTATAAAATTGATTGGTAAAAAACAGAAAAGTTGTTACTGTCATTACATTCGTTAACTGCTGTTGTATCCGTTAATTCATTTCAAGGATCATACGTTTTTTATAATTTCCCGTTCTGTCTAAAATTTTTGCCTCAATTTTTACTTTATTAAAATAGAAAGTATGGTCCTCAAAACAGGCAGTCCATTAATTAGGTGGTTCATAAACATCATCTTTGTGTTATTTTATTCTTAGGTTTAAGTTGAAGAATGATGTTGACTGAGCATACATCGAGGCATACATTGAAGTTGTGTTTTTCTTTTAAAAATTACACACTGTCAATAACAGATTTCAAAAAAGTTTTTTTTAATAAAGTCTAAAAAAAATTTAATTACTTTCTCTCTAAATCTGAATTAGTGTTTTTCTATTAATGAATTATTGAAAAGTGGAAAAATTAATAAAAAATTAGTAAAATTAGTAATAATTTTACTAATTTTTTTAGTAGAAAACTACTAATTTTTAATAAAAAATTACTAATTGAAATATTACGAAACTACTAATTGAAATGTTAAAGTTTCACTCCTTCAATTAGTAGTTTTCTACTAAAAAATTAGTAAAATTATTACTACACGGAAAAAAAAAGTTTTTCGAATACTACAAAATTATTTCAGTAGTCTTGGATAAATCGCTTTACAAAACAAAGTTTCGTATTGTTTACTAAATTTTCTGCTCTTAATGTCAAACTTTTCTAAACTATTTACGAAACTTTCTGTACATTTTATAAAACAGGCCTGTAAAAAAAACTTCTGTAATTCATATAAAACTAATTCAGCAAAAGTTATCAAATTATTTTGTGGAAAGTACAAAATAGTTTTATTTTCTTTGGAAAATCTAATTTGATAAATTATTTTAACACAATTTCAAATATATACTTTTCATTTATTCTAAACTTGCCCGTTCTAAATATTAAAATGTCCATTTGTACGAGTTACGAATGAGTTTCGTAAAATATTTGACTGCGCTCGCGCGCGCAGTTAACAGTGTGCCGTGTGTCTATCACAGTTGAATTTCAAAGGATTTCTATGTTTCAATGCAACATAGAAAATGTTATTGTTATTAGTATCTGTTACAACAAACTTTTAGCAACTGTTTAAAACTAATAGAAAAAGGGAAATACTTTAAATTTTTGTATTCATAATATAAATTATGATTTGTTTATACTTCCAATACAAACAATTTTTAATCCAATGTCTTCTTTAATTATTTTGTTTTTTAATGTTTAATATTCTAGTTTTAGTTTAAATAAAAAGTAATTTTCAAAGAATGTCTGAAAAAAAATTACGGAAAAACAGAAAATGAAACTTTACAATATCTTAAATTTTTTAAAAGTCACTTGCTTTTGATAAACAGGTAATGTTGGTTAATATTTGTTTATTGGTTGGATTTTTTAAAATATTTTATTCAAAAGTTATTGGATAAATAAGATTTGATTTAGATATATTTTTAAAGACAATGTTATTCAACAAAAGCCAACAAATAACGTTTTAAAGAGAAAAATGAGCTATTATTTGTCAAGATTGGATAAAAATTACATATTTCCACTAGATTCAAAGAAAAAACATAAAATGTTAAATAATTATTATTTGACAACAAATTTTGACACAACATAATTTTTTCTAAGAAATGTGAAACTTGATAATTCAAAATTTGGTGAAATTAACTTTAATAATATTTTTATTCAGCTAAAACCATTTCTTAATTTGAATTTTTAACGAAAGGAGTTAAAAAAATATGTAAAAAATTCAATTAAAATAAAAATTAGATACGTTTAAGATATAAACGTTTCTGATAAATTACACGTTTTCTAAAATTATTTGCTTATTTTCACCCAAAAACACTGGAAAGTTTTCTAAAAATTAGCTTTTTATCGAGTTTTAACGGAATTTGTTGAAAAAACGAGAAATATAGAAAAATATCAAGAGCAACTTTTTTTACATCTTTTGAAGAGGAGCAACTAACAACTATTTCAGGCCGATCCTGAAAAAAAAATAAGATATCCAAATTATTTAAAAAGTTATTACACTTAAAAGGTTTTTTCTTAAATTTCAAGTAAACGAGAGTTTCAAAAATTAAAATCTTTATAACTTCATGAAAATTTTTTTTTCAGACAAACAAAAAAATACATGTAGTCTAAAATTATTTGAAAAACAACTTTTTGGAGATACTTAACTTATTTAATTATTTTATTAATAATTTGCTAATAACTATTGTTATACTAAATTTAACTAGACTAAACTTTTGTCAATTTTTACCAGAAATAAGTTATTACTGTTTCACATGATTGAAATGAGATGTTAAACTTAAATAATAGAAATGTTTTTAGTTCTTATTATTTCATAATTTTACAAAGATTAGATGAAAACTAAAAATTCCTCTTGAATTCAAATATTATTTCACTTCAATTTTGATATTTATTTTGATTATTTTTATAAGATTCTACAATATTATTTTTCTAAAAAATATCTTTATCTCTAAAATAAGTAATTAACAAAAGATACTCAAAAGGAATTGCCATTTCCTCGTTTGGTGAAAATTTATTTAAATGGCACATGCCAGAACTAGAGGTCACCGAGTACTTGGAAATCCAAATCATTAGCCTCAATGGCCCCGTGGTAGTGCGTCTGACTCGTTATATGCGTTCGGTTTAGAAAATCAGGGTTCGAATCTCAGCGTCGCTAGGATTTTTTAAAATATGCGTTTACTTGCGTTTAAGGTATTAATAAAATATTAAATTAATTATGTATGTATGTATGTTTGCGAATCGTCAACTTTCGACCAATCACCTTGCATCTCACCAACAACAGTCAAAATACCACACCTACTAGTAACCAGAGAAGGGGAAGCGTTCACAGTCTCATCAGACAACTGATGAGTCATTCTATTTTCTTTTCTGCATGGTTCTGTTTTACAAAACTCCTCTAGAATTCTTACAAACTCCCCGATAGAAATACTATTGCTTCATTTTGTATAATTAACGGAATTTAGGTATAATATATATGAACAAATTTAGTAATTCATACAAACCTTGCTATAAGAGTTTTCACAAAACTTTTTCATGTATCCAAGAGTCCAAAAAAAGTTTTGTAAATATCAATAAACTTTTTTTTTCCGTGTATTTAATAGTAGCTCACCTTTCACTAATTCAATAGTAGAAAAACACTAATTCAGATTTAAAAAGCTTCAAAAGATGATTAATTTAAATTCTTTAAAAATGTATTCAAGAATAATATTTAAGTAAAAAAAAATTTTATTGATGAACATTTTTAAGAAACTTTCATCAACGTCTTAATAAATTATAAAGATCACTAAAAATTATCTTCAAATTTACGTATTTTTCGCTTTTTAACCCACAATTAAGGTATTTCTCTTGCAGTTATATACTTGAAAAAATCGTTTTTTATGGATTTTCTTTAAATTGTGAGAAAACGTTATTTTATATGTACCTTCTATCTGGTTAAGATTTCAGGACCCTTTACCGTCTAAAATTTGAGATATTCTTGTTCGAAATTTCAATTTTACATGCAAAATGATAAAAAATTAAAATTTCGAACAAGAATATCTCAAATTTTAGACGGTAAAGGGTCCTGAAATCTTAATCAGATAGAAGGCACATATAAAATAACGTTTTCTCACAATTTAAAGAAAATCCATTAAGGAAGTTCTATCCTATGACAATACTAGTCAAAACAGAGACAATTATTTTGAGGCTAGGTTTAAATTTAATTTTACTAATATATAATTAAATAATTGTATTTATTAACTTTTTTAACTTTATTTACTTGTTAAATATGACTATTTTTCATGTGCGATCAAAATCAACATTTTAAAATGTCAGAACGTCTGAACTGTATCGTATAAAACGTGAAATATTTTTACAAATTAATTTATTGCAACTCTGACAAGAACCCATTGTCCTTTTTTAAATATAATATCGGCTCATTAGATATCTGTGTTTAACTATACAAACTTTGATCACTATCTGGTCATTTAATAATTTTTAGTACGAAAATATATGTGACAGAGTAATGAATTTTCATAAGAATCAATGTTAAACAGGTTAAACAGTGAAAAAATATATCGATCATAACTTTTTTCCCAAGAACCTACATGTCTCAAAAATTTAACTATAAAATTTTAGAAGCTTTATCTATCAGTACACCAAGTTTTATCAAAATATGTTTGATTATTCGATTTACGGTAGAACTTCCTTAATCCATAGAAAATCGATTTTTTCAAGTATTTATAACTGGAAGAGTTTTTGCGCCGAATATTTTGCGCCGAAGATGCATTATAAATGAGTTCATCTGAAATAAATAAAAATTTATCAAATATTAAGTTTCAATCACATGTAGAGATGAAATGAATTGTCTGTATTTAAAAATATTAGTTTTATTTTAATTTCAATTTTATTATAGAGAGATTTATTTGTATTGAATAATCTAAGCTGTAGGCATTAAAAAAAATTTATATCATTTTTTTAATTATAAAAGGTTTCAATTGGATTAATTAAATCTGAACTGTAGGTCTTCAAAAATATTGATTTTTCAGAAATTTTAATTTCATTATAAAGGGATTCATTTGTATTGAATAACCTGAACTGCGGACATTAAAAAATATTCATTTTATTTTCTGTATTTATAAAGGGATTAATTTGGATTGACAAATATTTGAACCCATATTAATAAGGATTGATTTGCGGATAAAAGTAGGTGTTATCACCAGATACAAATGGATTGGACAGAAAACGTATTAAAAAAGATTACATAATTTGACTTTTTCTTCGAAAATAATAAAATTTCAATCTTTTTCAATTTCCTCCTTCTTACTGGGCAGTATCATTTTGACACAAAACTTATTTTGAAGATTGTTATATTGTACAGAATAAGAATGTTATTTTCTACAACTGCTAAATGTTATTTTGTACAATTTTGAAAAATGAATTTGTTAATTTTTACAATTATTTAAAAATGGACATAATTGTAATCCCATAGTTTTTTAGCTTTTTTAAAAAATTGTACAAAATAACAAATTCATTTTTCAAAATTGTACAAAATAACATTCTGTACAATATAACAATCTTTAAAATAAGTTTGTGTCAAAATGATACTGGCTCGATTTTAGGACTAATCTAAATAGCATAACAGATTTCTAAAAAAAATTCCTAGGATTGATTCGCAAAGAGTTTTTAAGAATATTTTCTAGATTTTTATTCATTATTAAAAACTTTTTAATCCTCATCAACTTAAAAACTCAAAGAACCCAATCAAAGTTATTCACTAAGTAATTCCAATAAATAAACTAATTTTATAACATAAAAGTTATAACCTACGATTGATTTGTAAAAAGATTTTCAAAAAGTATTGAAAAATAAAGTAAGTTTATCATCGATTTTAAGTTTAGACTTAAAGTTAAAATTTAGAGAACCTAATAAAAATGTTTAAATTCATAAATTTAGTAAATTAACAATCTAAAGAGCTCAACGGTATAAAAAAGAAGTTCTAAGATTGATATACTTAAAACGTTTTTAGGAAAATTTTCTAAATTTTTATTAATTCTTCAAAAAATTTTAATTCTTGTTAAAAAAAACCCAAAGAATAACATAAAAATTATGGAATAAATAATTATAATACATTAGCAAATCTAATGACATAAATGTTTTCTGAAAGGTCCTACGATTGATTTAAAAAACGGGTTTTAGACAAATTTCTAAAATTTTCTGATTGCCCTCAAGTTTGTGTTATGCTAATTAATTTTAATTAACTGAAATTATGAATTATAATTATTTTACTGCATTCTTTCAATGTTATCTTGAAGTCTGAAGTGCAAATCAATAAAAAATTAACTTTAATTTGGAATCTTTCCCAAAAATCGTTTAATAAATTAATCTTTGGTTATTTTTAGAAAACATTTATATTATTAAATTTATTAATTTATCAAAATTATTGATTCAATAAATTTTTTAGCATTCTCTAGGCTTTTCTTTTAATCAGGACTTATAATTTTTAAAAACTGATAAAAATTTAGAAAATTTTCCTAAAAACGTTTTATGAATAAAACCTAGGACTTTCTTTAGAACACTGCTATGCTGTTTAGATTGTTAATTTACTGAAATTATAAATTTAACCAGTTTTTTTTATACTCTGAATTTTATTTTTAAAAGCCTTAATTTAAAATCGATGAAAAATTAACTTTGTTTTGAATAATTATTTAGAATTGCTTTGATACCAATCGTGGAATCTCTTTAGAAAACTTTTATGTTATTAAATTGGTTAATTTATTGAAATTATTTAAATAATAATTTTTATTAGATTCTCTCTTGTTTTTATTTCAATAAGGCTTTAGAACAGATGAATAATCAATAAAAATCTAGAAAATTTACGTTAAAACGTGTTTAGAACCAGTCCTATAGAACTTTTTTAGAAATTTGCAATTGTAGGTTCCTTTGAGAAAACTGTTATGTTATTAAGTTTGCTAGTTTAATAAAATTATTCATTTAATATTAATTATTAGATTTTCCGGGTTTTTATTTTAATAAGGATTTAACATTTTTGAGTAATTAACAAAAATCTAGAAAAATTTCCTGAAAACTTTTTAAGAATTAATCCTAGGACTTTCTTAGAAATCTGTTACACTGGGACGTATGATTAAGTTCTAAAATGAATTATTTAGAATTTTCATTTCATAGAATTTCATGAGGTAGAATTTTCTTGTAGCAGAAATTTCACATTTCCGAATTTGTTTTCAATCGAATTTAAATGAATTCGAATTTTTACCTAACAGAAGTTTTAGGCCATCGAATTTATATCTAAAAGAATTTTCATTTAAAAGAAATTCAATTTAAGCGAATCTTAATTTAATCGAATTTTTAAATGACAAAATATTCATCTGACCGAATCTTCATTTGTCCGAAATTGTATTAGTACGAATTCACATTTGTTAGAAAACATAAAAGGTAGAATGTTCATTTGTTAGAAATTGCAAATGGCCGAAAGAGGATCCGACAGAAATATTTTGGCGAGAATTTTGAAATTGACCAATGGGAATTTTTTCCATATTTTCTGATTGGTCAATTTCAAAATTCGCGCCAAAATATTTCTGTCGGATCGTCTTTCGGCCATTTGCAATTTCGGACAAATGAACATTCTGCATTTTAAGTTTTCTATCAAATGTGAATTCGTACTAATACAATTTCGGACAAATGAAGATTCGATCAGATGAATATTCTGTCATTTAAAAATTGGATTAACTTAAAATTTTATAAAATGAAAATTCTTCTAAATTAAGATTCGCTTAAATTGAATTTCTTTTAAATGAAAATTCTTTTAGATATAAATTCGATGGTCTAAAACTTCTCTTAGGTAAAAATTCGAATTCATTTAAATTCGATTGAAAACAAATTCGAAAATGTGAAATTTCGGCTACAAGAAAATTCTACCTCATGAAATTCTATGAAATGAAAATTCTAAATAATTCATTTTAGAATTTAATCATACGTCCCGTTACACTATTTAGATTGTTAATTTACTAAATTTATAAATGTGAACATTTTTATTAGGTTCTCTGAATTTGAACAAGTCCGGATTTAAAATCGAGGAAAAATTAACTTTATTTTTAATATTTTCTGGAAATCGTTTTTTATATTAATCGTGGTTTTATTTTAATAAATAAGTTAATTTATCGAAATTATTTAGTTTAAAATTTTTATTAGATTCTCTCTTGCTTTTATTTTAATAAGGATTTAAAATTTGCATATGTGAAGAATTGATAAAAATCTAGAAAATTTTCGTAAAAACGTTTTAAGAATCAATCCTAGGACTTTTTAGAAAACCGTTCCGCTCTCTAGATTGTCAATTTACTAAATTTATAAATTTAAACATTTTTATTAGGTTCTCTGAATTTTAACTTTATAAGTCTGAATTTGAAATCGAGGAAAAATTAAATTCATTTCTTAATATTTTCTGGAAATCGTTCTATAAATTAATCGTAGGTTCTTTTTAGAAAAGTTTAATATTATAAAGTTTGTTAACTCCTTTAACAAAAAATTATGTTATATTATCTAAATTTCATTTATAGTTTACTGAAATTTAAAGCCTTTTTTAGTAACACAAAAAATAAAAATAAAGAAATATTTTTTGCAATTAAAAGTGAAAATTTTTAAGTGAATTTACAAATCAACGATTCTATTAATTTTTAATTAAGAAAAAAATCTAATGGTTCCAAAAAATAAGTGGGGAGGCTAAAAAAAATGGGGAGGTCGGGCCTCCCTGAGCCTCCATACAATCTCTGGTCTGATCTTTATACAATAAACTCTTTAAAAAAAATTTTAATTTTGTATTACAACAATTTTGGCGCCCTCAGGACATGGGCGCCCCGGGCGTTTGACCGCCCCTGCGTCTGCAAAACAAAAAATCTAATCTGAAAACTGAAAACTATCGATAGTGAGGTTTGATAGCTACTGACCAATGGGAGACTCGGAAATGGAGTTACATGCCTGAAGTTAACCACAACGTCTATTCTTTTTTTAGAATAGGATTTCCTAGGTTACTGTATAAATTTTTGCAATTTTTATTATTAATATTTAATTCAAAGTAGGCATATACTGTTTATAAAAAAATGGACAACATTCTCCTAAATAAAAATATTAAAATTAATTTCACCAAATTTTAAAATTTAAAGTTTCACATTTCTTAGAAGAAATTAGGTTGGGTCAAAATTTTCTGTCAAATAATAATTATTTATTATTTTATGTTTTTCCTTTGAATCTAGTAGAAATACGTCATTTTTAGGGTTTCGTGATTCGGGACCGAAACCCTTATAGTGAGACTTTGTCGTCCGTCCGTCCGTCCGTCCGTCGTACACAGCCAATAGCTGTGCAGTTGTGTACAAGAGACAGAGAGATAGTCAAAACACATAAGATAAATTTCACATATATTAAATGCGCCACATGTTACATGTCACATACGTCACATATGTCACACATGACACATGTCACATATGTCACACATGACACATATGTCACACATGACACATATGTCACACATGACACATATGTCACACATGACACATATGTCACACATGACACATATGTCACACATGACACATATGTCACACATGACACATATGTCACACATGACACATATGTCACACATGACACATGTTACACATGTCACATATGTCGCACATGACACATATGTCGCATATGACACATATGTCGCACATGACACATATGTCACACATGACACATATGTCACACATGTAACATATGTCACACATGACACATATGTTACACATATGTTACATATGACACATATGTTACACATGTCACACATGACACATGTCACATATGTCACACATGACACATGTCACACATTTCACACATGACACATATGTCGCACATGACACATATGTCACACATGTAACATATGTCTCACATGACACATATGTCACGCATGTAACATATGTCGCACATGACACATATGTCACACATGTAACATATGTCACATATGTCACATATGATACATATGTCACAAATTTCACATGTCACACATGACACATATATCACATATGACACATGTCACATATGACACATATGTCACATATATCACATATGTCACATATGACACTTATGTCACATGTCACACATGACTCATATGTCAGATATGTCATATATGACTAATATGACAGTTTCAGCATTTCCAATTGTGTAAGAAAACGACTGAGAGAGAGAGAGAGAGAGAGAGAAAACTAGTTTTTTTAGTTTTTCCGGTTGTGTGTGTGAGAGAGAGGGAAATCGGTTTGTAGAGAAATCCACGAAACCCTCAATTGTAGGCGCGTTGCGCCTGCTTTTTGTGCTGTTTATTATCCAATCTTGACAAAAATTGGATTTAATTATTATCCCAAGTAGCACGTAATATTACGTAAATAACAAATTTAGAAAAATCCTGTGGATTTTAAAAGCTGAATAGTCATATTTGAAGAAATTTCTATGGACCTTTGAATTATTTGAAAAAAATAAATTTATTTGAATAGATGAAATTTTAATAATTAGTAAACAATTACGCACGTGAAATTTACCAAAATCAACTGTAAAAAAATTTTATTTTTACTCCAAATATTTTTTTTTTTTTTTTAAAAAAACTTTTTTTTACAAGTATAGTCATTACCTTTTTGCTTTGTAGGTTCAATTAAACCGTTTTAATAAAAAAACAGAAATTTATTATCCTGACTTTTTTGAAACGTAAAGGACTAACTGGGGTATTTAGGGACCCCAGACTTACTTTAACTGCATACTGAACAGAGACTTGCGCACACAATTCGCGCTAACCTACTAAAATCAACTTTCAGGTTAATACAGAGTTCCGCGCGAACAGCGATATTGGACGCACGTGTGCTATTGCTTACGAGTTTTTTAATACGTTTTTTTTGAGCTGAGAGTGCTCGGCGGTGTTTTTTTGTTGATCTCAACCAGTGCTGAGATCTTAAATTTGGTCTCAAATCTTATTTGTTTTACCTGCTTCACAGGTTTTGTTTATTTTTTACTGAGGTTGCTTTTAGGTTAGCGCCAGCCACAGGGCTGTGTGTGTGTGGCCGAGGCATGTCCTCTAAAACGAATCTCAACGATCCGGGCCCTTCTGATTCGGAGATGGAAATTGAGAGAGCTGCAGCGGAAGGTTTGCTATTTTACAAGCAAAATTGTAAATCTACAAGATCGCGCCATAATTCGGTATCTTCAACGGATTTAGACCAGGTATCAAAGCGCTTGCGTGATAATGGGCAGGGTGCGGACGGTGGCGTGCTCCCTCCCAAAACACAGCAGACGAATAATCTCGGTAATGTGTCCTCGAAAAACACTAAACCAAAGCCTGCAAAGTATGAGAACTCGAACAGAAACAACTGTCCGGTTTTCTTACAGCGTGACCCCAATTCAGTAGACGCGTCAAAAGACCTTAATCACATATCGGTCGGTAAGATACTCCATGCTCTTTACCCCGGTAAAATCGTTGGTGTTCATGCAAGCGGTCGCGGTAAAGTTCGCGTAGTAACGAATTGCGGTAGAACAGCGAATCAAATCGTGTCTGATTCAACTCTAAAAACAAAAGGCTTAATTGCGATAATTCCTTCTAGTTTCGTCACGTGTCAAGGAATAATAAACAACATCGGGCTAGATATTTCTAACGAAGAAATTTTAGAGAACGCGGAAATTGTAGGTCACTGCAACAAAGATTGCAAAGTCATTAACGCGATGAGATTCAACCGCAGAAAAGTAGAAGAAGACAAATCTGTTTCTTACGTTCCCTCTACAACTGTTCTCCTTACGTTTCAGGGCACTGCCGTTCCGGAACGCGTAGCTATCTTTAAAGCTTCAAGTCAGGTTCGTCCGTACGTTCCTGACCCTCGTATGTGCATGAACTGTTTGCGTTTCGGACATATTGCCAAACACTGCAAGTCCAAGGCTAGATGTCATCAATGCGGTAGCTCAACTCCCCATGATGAATCGAACTTGTGCACTCGCATGTCAGGACCTCCAAAATGTGTGAACTGTAACGGCCCACACAAGTCGTCATCAAAGTTATGTCCGGAATTCACCTTTCAAAAAGAAATTCGTTACTACGCAACAATGCATAAAATGTCTTTTGATGAGGCAAAAGCAGTCCTTCGTCCAAGGAAAAACGGTAACTTATCAAGCACTTTTAACTTCTCTGACTACCCTGAATTGGTAGATTGTCCAGATCCTTCTACACCACAAACTGGCAACCTTAACACTCAAAGACGTACATTCGCACAAACATCCTCTCAGAAAAACCTTTCACAACCACCTTCCTCTTCCACATCCAAGGAAAGTAGATTTCCAAAAAACACTAAAAACACAACGTCAACCTTCTTCGCCGCCAATTGGAACAATGGCAGATCACCTAACGTCTTACCCAATGGGTTCGCACTAACTAAGACAACACAAGACTCTTCATTACAATCACCTTTACCAGCTGCACATCCGTCACCAGACAACACATCTCTCTCTTCTTTTCTTACGTGGTTAAACAACTGCGTTACCGACATTTCCTCCAACTCATCTCCTGCTATTGTAAAACAAAATCAAGAACTCCTCACTTCTATTACAGACAGCCTCCGCCTTCTACTGGATCCTAAAACTCACAATAATGGCCAATCTCCCTAATTTAAATATATTGCAATGGAATTGTCGTGGTATCTCTCAAAAGATCCACGACATCCATAAACTTTCCAATAAATTTGACATACTTTTGCTTTGCGAGACCTTTTTAAAACCTAATAATCGCGTTAACCTTAATACTCTTAATCAATTCAATATTATTAGAGCCGATAGAACCGTGAACAAGGGTGGTGGTCTGGCTATCGCCATCCGGAAAAATATAACTTACTCTAAAATTCAAAATATATTCAATCGCGAAAATGAACTAGAGACACTTGCTGTGTCAATTAGTTCCTCCATAGGAGTAATTCTACTAGTTTCAGTTTATAGAATTCCAGGAAGACAGACTCCTCCAGCTTACTGGAAGTCTTTTTTCAACTCTATAAAAAATTCGCGTTTTGATACAGTTTTCATAGGAGGTGACTTTAATTGTCACAGCACGCTTTGGGGCGGATCTCATGTCTGTCCCGATGCGCGCAACCTATGTCAGGAGCTGGTTGACACAGACCTCATTCTTTTAAATAATGGCTCACCCACTCTAGTGTGTCGACCACCAAACCCTGGCTCCTCCCTGGACCTTACTTTTGTTTCTCCAGACTTATACACGTCTTCTGCCTGGAAAGTTCACTCGAACCCATTGGGAAGTGACCACTTTCCTATTTTCACTTCACTAGGTGTTACACCTAGGTGCATAAATGCCTTACCCCCAACTAGTTGTCCCTGCGCATGAGAATACGTGAGTAAGAGAGAGAGGTTGGGGGTAAGGCATTTATGCACCTAGGTGTACAATACCTACATCAACATTCACTTCACATAAGTACAAGCTGAAAACAATGGACTGGTCCCTGTTTTCTTCTGAACTTAAGTTGTCTTTAGAATCTAGCTCAGATCTTTTAAACACTAATGACCCAATTTCTGACTACAATAAATTTGTGCAAATTGTAGATTCAACAATCAATTTAGTTTGTCCTCAACATAAACCTACCAACCCTGCGCGTTCTAGTCGAAATTCCCCCCGTAAACCTTTTGTCCCCGCGCCTTGGTGGAACAGTAAATGCGACGAAGTGATTAAAAATAGAAAAGAAGCCTTTAAAATCACAGGAAAAATTCCAATTATCCAAACTTCCTTATTTATAAGAAGGCTGAAGCCATAGTTAAGCGTACGCTTAACGAGGTTAGACGCCAATCTTTTAGGGATTTTTGCGATTCCTTAGACAGACACACTCCTCTCACAAAGGTTTGGTCTGTAGTAAAATCTTTTAAAAATCGCTTTACTCAACCTCCGACGGCTTCATGTTCAGCAGATACAGAAACAATAGACAGATTACACTCTTTAGTGGATGAACTCTATCCCCCTACTGTGTTTCATGACAACTTCCCCAATGATTTTGACAACAATCCCTTCTTAGAAGCCCCCTTTACTCTCTCAGAACTTTCAATTGTTATCAATTCTTGTAAAACTAAATCATCACCGGGTCTAGATAAAATAGATTTCAACGTCATTCAACACTTCCCCGATGTAGCTGTATCATCTCTTTTATCAATTTATAACAGAATTATCCTCACCGGCACTTTCCCTTCTTCTTGGAACAATTTCCTTATTTTTTTCCTCCCAAAATCTTCTCCTGGTAAATTCCGCCCTATCTCTTTGGCCTCTTGCCTTTTTAAAATCGCTGAAAAACTAGTTTATAATAGATTAATGTGGATTGTTGAACGAGAAAAAATTCTTAGTCCGTATCAATACGGTTTCCGGAAAAGTAAATCCTGCACAGATAACCTTTCTTTATTATCCGCGGAAATTTGGACAGGTCTAGCCCAGGGTGATTACACTGGCGGCCTCTTTCTCGACATAAAAGGGGCATTCCCAAGTGTAATTCCTAACATCCTGGTCGAAGATCTTAAGACAATAGGCATCCCTGAAACTATAGCTCGCTTTATTTATAACTCAATTAAATGTAAAAACATGTTTGTCAAGATCAATGGGGAAATTATTGGCCCAAGAACCAGCACCGTTGGCCTCCCACAAGGCAGTATTCTCAGCCCAATTGATTACGCAATTTATACAAGAGAACTTAATACCAAAATTCCTGCGGATTGCGAACTCAACGAATTTGCGGACGATTTGTGCGTTACATGTCGCTCCCCCAACATAAATCAAATAATCACGTCTCTTCAAAATTGTCTACATATAATTTCTGATTTTCTTTCAGAGAGAGGTCTGGAGGTATGTCCGGAAAAAACTAAACTTATTATCTTTAATAATAAAAAACTTAACACCAATGATCCTACACTTTTCTTAACTTTAAATGATATAATTATTAATCCATCCCCTTCAGTAAAATATCTTGGTGTACACTTCCATGAAACAGCTTCCTCTGATACTCACTTCAACTATTTATGTGATAAAGGTACAAAAATTCCTAATGTCTTAAAAGTACTTGGAGGTACATGGTGAGGAGCAGACCCCTATCTGCTTCTCCGAATCTATGATTCTCTCCTAAGAAGTACTACTGATTATGGTTCTCAAGCTGCAAACTTTAAATCTCATAAAAACTTTGCCCGATTAGAAAAAATCCGTAACAAAGCGCTGAGACTAGCCGTAGGCTATAGACAGAGCACCCCTATTAACGTAATGTTAGCAGAATGTTGTGAACCCCCTTTAAGAACAAGATTTAATTTCCTTGCTAAAAAATATCTCTTTAAAGTTTTTTCAAATACCACACACCCCCTGTCGGTCAAACTTTCAGAACTCTCTCGCCTCACCAATAACTCTAACAAAAAATTTAATTACCCCCTCTTAATTGCTTTCGAAAAATCGAAAAATTACGGCGAATTAATCAGAAGTGAAGATCTCGATCCTTACTTCGAATTCCTCTTTGAGGATCACTTATTTACCCCTCAAATTATTTTTGATTGGGGAAAATCACTACAACAATCAACTAACCCTTCAGTCTTATTTCAAGACTTAAGTCACTCTAACTTTCCAAATCATACTTTCTTCTTTACTGATGGCTCAAAGTCGGAAACTGATAGAGTGGCGGGATGCGCTTTTGTCTGCCCCTCAATGAACATAACTTCTAAATTTAAAATTTCAACTTACGCCTCAATTTTTTCACTCGAAGCATTTGCAATTTTATTTACCCTAGATTACATTATCAACTCTAATATTTCTAATGCAATTATATTCTCAGACTCCCTCAGTGTACTCAATAATTTAGCTTCTAAAAACGCTTACAAAACCAAATCTTACATAATTTTTATAATTAAAAACAGATTAAAAATACTCTCTAATTTAAACCGCTCTGTAACTCTTGTTTGGATTCCTGGTCATTCGGGAATTGACGGTAACGAGCAGGCAGACAAAGCGGCTAAAGAAGCATCCAATGATCCTACCCAGGTTAACATACCACTCTCATTTTCTGACTTTTACTGTGTGGCACGCAAGCAATTGGTTGATAGCTGCGACTCGCATTTTGTGGATGTGGGTAAAAACAAGGGCACCAAATACATGCAATGCTTTTACAAGCCAAGGAAAAAACCATGGTTCGCGAGTTTCGTAGCCCGTAAACTATGGATCTCCACAATTTGTCGAGCGAGATCTAATCACTACAACTTAAACGCTAGTTTAGCTAGAAAGAATTACATTCAATGTGGTGACTGTCCACATTGCCCTGACTCCGAGGAGGACTTTGATCACATACTCTGGTCTTGTCCTAGATACGATGCATTTCGACCGGATCTGTTAAAATCACTTGAAAAAGCTTTAAAATGCCCCCCTCCTTTTAGTAGCGTTCAATTTCTAACTAATCCTACCACTAGAATTGTCTCTCATGTCTTTAGATTTTTAAAACGCGCCAATATCCGTATTTAACTTTTATATTATTTTTCACTATTTTCAAACTTTGCGCTCTCTCAATAACACTCACGATGGCGGTGTGCGGTGGTCCAATCGGTGAGCCTTCATTGGCTGCCTGGTTGTACCGCCGCGCACCTGGAACGGCGTTCGCGCCGCTTTCGCACTTTGTTCACAGATATTGAGCTCCACTCATCCACCAGGTCATGGCCAGATATATAGGCACAAAGCCAGTATAGTGCCAACGTAAAATAAACTACTACTTCAGGTTAATAAATTGAATTATGGTTAGGATCCCCAACTCAAATTGCAACTGTATAGCACTAAGCAGATTGAATACGCGTACGGGACCAAAGCATGAGATAGAAAAAGACAGAAACAGTCTCTGTCCTTTATTATCTCATGCCCTGCACCCGTAACCGTATTCGTTGTGCTTTGGGCTTATGGGTCAGGAGCCTACTTCAAACTTCGCGTGGGGTACAAAACGACCCCAGTTAAGGCCTAAGCAGATAGAAATACGGTTACGGGACCAGAGCATGAGACAGAAAAGGACAGAAACAGTCTCTGTCCTTTATTATCTCATGCCCTGCTCCCGTAACCGTATTCGTTGTGCTTTGGGCTTTAGTCCTTCTAGGGTTAAAGCTTTATTCCCTGATTAAACAACTTTTAAACACAGGGGAGACACTTTATGCTTTTTCTATTTAAAAAAATAACATGAAAGTTGCTGGTGACCGATAGAGGCGCTGTCTGTGCCTTGTGCCGATATTTAAAAAAATGCATGGGAGAACTCTTGCAAAGACTATTTTCAGTATTTAAAAACTAATTCACTAGATGCATTTCTATTTCACATTAACATTAAATACTTGAAGCATCTTTTACAACTTTTAATTCAATGAAAAACATTGTGCAGTTTGAGATTTTAACCAAAATAGAACTTTATACATAACCTCCAAATACATTAAAGAACGTTCTGCGCAGACTCCAGCTATTCGAAACGTTCGAGATTATTAAAATCGATTAATTCGATATTCATCTGGAGTCTGCGCAGAACGTTCTTTAATGTATTTGGAGGTTATGTATAATGTTCTATTTTTGTTAAAATCTCAAACTAAGCAATATTTTTCATTGATTTAAAAGTTGTAAAAGATGCTACAAGTATTTAGGAATAGTGTGAAACAGACATGCCATTAGCGAATTAGTTTTTAAATACTGAAAATAGTCTTTATAAGAGTTCTTCCATGCATTTTTTAAATATCGGCACAAGGCACAGACAGCGCCTCTATCGGTCACCATTGACATATTTATTAATTTTCAACTCATAGTGTCACCCCTGTGCTTTTAAAGGACAATTAATTATACATAAATGTATAATATTTAAAATTGTATGTGATAAATAGGTTATGTTACACTGTTTACAAAGTTCACGTAGAAAACTAGGTTTTCTACAATTTTCTACGTATAATACGTCCTTTATGTATTAAGCCCAAAGCACAACGAATACGGTTACGGGAGCAGGGCATAAGATAATAAAGGACAGAGACTGTTTCTGTCCTTTTCTGTCTCATGCTCTGGTCCCGTAACCGTATTTCTATCTGCTTAGGCCTTTATACGTAGAAAACCTCTAGTTTTCTACATTTACCCATCCCTGGTTAAAACGCAATCATAAGGCCTAAGCAGATAGAAATACGGTTACAGAACCAGAGCATGAGATAGAAAAGAACAGAAACAGTCTCTGTCCTTTATTATCTCATGCCTTGTTCCCGTAACCGTATTCGTTGTGCTTTGGGCAATAAGGATATTCAAGTTGGGTGGGGGGAAATTCAAAATGGCGGCTACCTGGATGACAGGTTTGCATTACAGTCAATGGGACGAAATCAGTTTTTGTACAATAACTTTTAAAAAACAAATTTGCGAACCTATGTTTATTAACAAAATATTTGTCATTTATCGAAAGCTATTTTTTAAAATAATAAAATTGTATAAAATTTTTATATGAGTTTTTATTATTTTAAAAAATAGCTTTCGATAAATGAAAAATATTTTGTTAATAAACATAGGTTTGCAAATTTGGTTTTTAAAAGTTATTGTACAAAAACTGATTTCGTCCCATTGACTGCAATGCAAACCTGTCATCCAGGTAGGCGCCATTTTGAATTTCTCCCCACCCAACTTAAATATCCTTAAGGGACTTTAAGCCTAACGCACAATGAATCGTAATCGCTAATCCTTAATCGTAAGCATGAAAGGAAGTAGGACAGACATATATCTCTGTCCTGCTTTCTCTTATTATTACGATTAAGGATTAGCGATTACGATTCGTTGTGCTTTAGGCTTTACCCTTAGAAATTGACATGTATAGGCCTAGAGATCCTCAAGGGAGAGTTGGGACATGTTGACTTGGATTCTGATTGGTCACGGGTTTACGGAAACGGATGTTCATAAGAAGTTAATTTCATTGGTCTCAAATGGCGGTTGAATTTAAAATGCTTTTAAAAAAATTGTTTTTAAACTTAGCCCGCTCTTTTTGACCAATGATGCAACTCGCATCATTGTTACTTCCGTTTCCGGAAACCCGCAAAGGTAGTAGAAGGGGAAACTTGTCCCAACTCTCCCTTGAGGATCTCTAGGCCTAAGCAGATAGAAATACGGTTACGGGACCAGAGCATGAGACAGAAAAGGACAGAAACAGTCTCTGTCCTTTATTATCTCATGCCCTGCTCCCGTAACCGTATTCGTTGTGCTTTGGGCTTATAAAACTAGGTTTTCTGCAATTTTATGTGTATACATAATACGTTTTATACGTAGAAAACCTCGAAGGAAGCACTTTTACCCATCCCTGATCCTGGTGCATCAGTGTGGGCAACAGTGCACTGAGAAAAAAAATATATTGCTATTATTGCACCAAGGACTGTTACTACTTTTACAAGGTATAATTTAATGCAGAAATAGTACAAAACTGGAGACACTCGTACACGAAATCGTAAGTTTAATGCATATTAATGCTTCGTGTGAGAATAGTAACTTTATATTACTAATTAATCTCCAAGTTTTTACACCCAATTCAACACAAATGTGCCAAAAATGCTCCTCACCTTTTCATCCAGCGTTGCAAGGAATCGGTGTAATTTCTACATGGTTTTTTTGCCACTTCTTCTTCTTTTTTCATGCGCTAGAAGCACGCATGCGTTGGCTTAATACTGGACTCATTTGTGATGATCGCACGCATGTTTTATTTCTACGCATGCGCTCATTTATATTTTTATAAGAGCGGAAAGTTTGAATATATAATTTTATTCGCGGGTTTTAATACGTGGCAGAATAAAATATATAAATAAGAGACTTTTAGACTAAGAAAATAATATTTGGAAACTAAGCTTGGTCTAATGTATTATTTTCAGGTTATGTTGAATTATGAATACTGAGGTTATGTCTTTATGTTTAATTGTTGAAATTGATTATTTGTTATAATTTTATTGTACAACTGTACTTAGTAGAGGTTTTCCGTAGTTTCCCGATACTCTGATTGAAAAATCAGGCGAATGCAAGTACTTTTAATAAAGACGTCTACGGAACGCGATTGAGACCACGGAAAGTAGAATTAAATCATTTGTGTAATAAATTAGCTTATATTTTTGGAAATACTTCGGAAATTCCGGAATTAATTTGTTATTTCAGGCTTTACATTTTATCACTTTTATTTATGGACCGGAAAATTCCAGTAATCCTCTGAAATTTGAAGGTTGCTAAATAATTATATGTAATCCTTTCAACATGATCTTTATAGTTTTATTACGGTCAAGGTTCTTCCAGAAATCGGAAGCGGCCTACTACTCCACGTGGAGTTATGCGTGCGCCCGCCCCTTTGGGCCTGTTTTTGCATAGGGAAGGGCTAAAACGATTTTTGGGGCAGCGTGCATTTTTCCCTGTCGACGCACTTGGCAGATTTTGCTCGTCCTTCGAAGCGTTAACTTCATTCTTCTAATTTTCGTGGTCTCAATTTCTTTTTTGGAAATTAAAGTTATTTATTGAAAAGTTAAATTTTGTGTTATTTCCTTGTCAACCTATCTTCATAGGACAGATAAAAAGTACCCATAAAAATATAATTTTTATTAATTAAAAATCAAAGTTTTAAATTCGCCGCTTCTAAAAAAAAAAGTAATTTCAGAAGTTAAAACTAGACGGCCCTGAGTTCAGGACGTCACACATTCCTGTATATTGCGCCATGACCCGGTTTTTTTGCCACTTAGTCTTAAAACGATGTGCGCAGGCGCGGTCCCTTTAAACGAACAACGATACAACTGAAATTCGCCGCGCATGCACATATAAATTCTAATCATGTTTGCTAGAAACTCATGCCAAAATCTCACCGATTTTTTACAATTTTTTCACTGAAAGCTGGAGAGCGTTTTCGGCAAGACTTGTGAGAAGAGTCCGCACATGTTTTCTTACTATTAGTGCACTGAAACTTTTCATGAGCTTTAAGCACGTTTTTGAGCAAGAAAGGCAAAGTGTATGTGTTGCAAAATGCGAACGGTACGTATTCATGCGTTATTCGCAATAGATTTTTCTCAGTGTGGGGAACAAATTTTAACAAAAACATAATGTTTATATTTTTATATACAAGTTGAAATTTCTTGAGGAATAAAATAAATAAGAGCATTTGATAAGAAATAATATATTATTAGGTAAAAATTATGTTTATTCCATGAACACTCCCCTGGCCCTGCCGAGCTGTGTAAACAAAAGCGAAACAAAATCCCACCACCAATTGTTTAGTGTATATAGGTACTAGTTATAGTCTTCTTGTTACCGGAGAACAACCAGTATTGAAAATGATCATACGATCTGCCTATTTGCTTGTACGCTTACACCTCTTCGTATAATATTTATCTAAGTTTGTTTATCTTTTAATATTAACTATCTTTCAATTTAGCAACAAATAGTAACACTGAAGTTGATTAAGTTACTTTCTAAGATTCTGAAGTTTTCATTAACATTTAATTCAAAGTAAGTATACTGTTTATGAAAAAATGGCCGAGTTCATAAACGATTTTATTAACAGACTATCAGATCAAGAGTTAAATGATATAGAGAAAAACTTCTTGTCAGCTGAAAGTGATGAGTCTCGAATCGCTTTTATGTTAGACGTTTTGACAAAATTTAATATTTTTCCATCCGAGACGTTTGAGATTAAAAGCACGACTGAGTCTACAAGATTTCGAAAAGAGGGAAATCAAATTTTTCTCTCAAAACCCGATGCAGAAGAATATGTGAAAGCTTGGGAACTTTACTCTAAAAGTATAGCATTCGCACCAAATGATTCAGAAGAACTGGTGCTTGCTTTCGCTAATAGATCTGCCGTTCTCGCCCATTTACGCAAATACTCAGAGGCTGTTCTAGATATTGAAAGAGTTTTTGACTTGAATTGTCCAAGTCATCTCAAACCTAAGTTATTACTTAGAAAAATTGAATGTTTAGCTCGTTTAAAAAGTTTGGAACTAAGCGAAGTTTATGAAAAAACTTTATTATTGTTGGACGAGATATCACTGGATGATTCGATTAAAGAAACGTTTAAAAATAAATTAACAGACGCTTATAAACTTAAGAAAGATGCTGTTGAAGACGATTCCGATCCAGTAGAACTTCCTACGATTGGACCACAAAATAATGAAATTCCCTGCTGCAGTGATGCTTTGTCACTAAAATATAATAAGAAGTTTGGAAGACACGTAGTTGCTACTCGTCAAATAAAACCAGGAGAAATTCTAGCTGTTGAAAAATCTTATGTATTGCTTCTTAGAATTAAAAGTATGTATACGCATTGTGCTCATTGTTTGAGAGTTGCTTGGGCGAGTATTCCATGTGAGAATTGCGTTTTCGTTCTTTATTGTTCGAAGAATTGTAAAGATAATGCGTGGAAAAAATATCATAATATTGAATGCCCTGTGACTGGAAGATTGTTAAATGATAAAATGTTCCAACAGGATTTTTTTAGTATGAGACTGACAATTTTGGCTGTTAGAGAATTTGGTAGTTTGGAAAAGTTAAAAGCTGAGTTAACTGAAGTCAATTCGTGCAAAGGTAAACTATTATTTATTGTATATTGTTTAAATTATTTATTAACAAGATCAATGTTAAAGACAATACAACGGTATTGGGTCAGAATTCGTAAAATCAGCACGCATAGAAAAAATATTGAAAAAATTATTTACAGGGATCACAGTTTCTCCCCTTTTTTTTTTAGAAAAATCACCTAAAATCAAGAATTTATCACCTAAAACACTTATAATCAACATTTTTCTCTTCTTTGACCTTTTTTCAAAAAGTTTCTATTTTTCCACTTTCGGAAATGCAAAAATTTATCCTTTTTTAGGATGTCTGTACAATGATGAGAAATTAGTTATTGAATTTAAGGGCATGTGATGGAGTATGACGTCACTGGTATAGTCAAAATTTGTCCGTAACTTTTCTCTTAAAATATTGAATATTTTGTCATGAAACTTGGTAGAATTATTTAAAATGACATTAGGAAGGTCTCTCAGACCCGAGTTTGTTTGAATTTTGTCTCATAATTGATTTTTAAAAAATTTTCAAACATTAATTTTGGGCCAAAATTCAAACAATCTCGGACTGGAGAGACCTTCCTAATGTCATTTCAAATAATACCAGTGACCCAATAATACCCATCACATGCCCTTAAATGTTAAAAAATAATTTTTAACTTGAAATGGTTTTTTATTATTATTTATTGAATTTATTTAGATTTTAAACAGGAAATATGAAAAAAAACATAATTAAAATAAAATTATTTTAAAAAGTTATATAATAATTTTCTTATTACCATGTATTCTTAATTAATTAAAGCAAATTAATTAATTGGATAAAAAAATTTTTTATTAAATATTTTTTACTCGTTTTAAACAAATATTACTAGTTTTGCATCATAAAATAAAACCATGTATTTTTGCTGAAATACATCAAATTTATTTTATTGGATGAAAAAAAATTGTTTATGAAATATATTTACTTATTTCAAACAAAAATTAATTGTTTTGAATTAGAAAGTATAAAAAAGCAATAAAAGAGATTAATAAAAATAATTAAAATTGATTTTGTCATATTACGCTGAAAGATTTTTAATTTAATTTCCTTAACATTATATCAGAACATTTTATATCCCAGATTTTTATGTTTCCTGTTAAAAATCTAATTATTAAATAAATAATTTTAAAAACCATTTGAAGTTAAAATTATTTTTAAAGATATATTTAATTGCAACAACCATCTTCTCGTCATTGAACAGACAACCTATTAAAAGGTAAATTTTTGTATTTCCGAAAGTGCTCTTTCTTTTGAAATTTTTATTAACAAATTGAACAAAAAAAGACTAAATTAATTTATAAAACTGTTTTTAAAAAAAGAAACAATAAAATTTTGTAAAAGGAAACTTGAATTATTAATATAACCTTTTTTTCTTAATTTCCAAAATCCCATTTTTATTAAAGAAAATGCCCTATTTTGAAAATCGAAATCCCCTTTTTCACCTAAAATTGAACGAAGAAACCACTGTGATCCCTGTTATTTATTATATTAGACCCTAAAAATTTTTCTACAAAACGAAAAATTTTTAATAAATTTTTTACAAAAGTTAATGCAAAATAAAAATTTTAGAAGCTTTTGAAATAAAAGCTTATAAGTTTTCCGATTTCAGTTTACCTTGGATAAAAACAAAAAACATAACATAGACTTTTACTTACAATTCGAAAATTTAAAAAATAATTTTTTTTCATAATTTGTTTCAGTGGCGTAACTGAGAGGGCAAGGGCCCTGGGTCGAACAGAAAAATGGGGCCCCAATTATATATGATTTTTTAAATAGATGTTAATTTTAATTTTTCTTTTAAAATTTCAAATCATATTTCACCTTTTTAAAATGTTCTCGAATTTTAAAATTATGGCAATTTTGAATTCTTCAAATTTCAGTTAATGTGAACTTGCATTGATTAAAAGTTCAATTAATCCACGTTTCAAATATACTAAATCTAAATTTTGAACTATTGTTATAATTTTTTAATTATTTTCTGCAATTTTTAATTCTTTTTATTATCGTTAAATTGTTTCCCAAAATCTTAAATTTACCTTCCTCAAATTTTAATTATTTTGTTTAGTTTTTCCAATCACTTTTTCGATTTGAATTATTTTTCCTTGACATTAAATCAATATAATCATTTAATCCTAAATTTTATATTATTCAGCGCAGATTAAAATTAATTTGTTTAATTTACCATTATTTTTGTCATTTTGCAATTATTACCTTCAATATTTAATAATTTTCATAATTTCTAAATTAATTTCCTCAACTTTCAAATAATTCAAATAATTATTTTGTTTAATTGTCATTTCTCTTTATTATTTTGCAAAGATTTTCTCCATCTTTTAATATTTTCATTATTTTTCAAAATTAATTTCCTATATCTGCAGTTATTATCACATGATTTGATAATAATTTTTGCATGATTTTCAAAAATTTCAATTATTTATCTGAAATTTCAATTATTTTCATCAATTTTCCATTATTTCCTCGATTTTTTTTATAATTATATTTAATTAAAAATTTTTAAGTAATTTTGTAATTATTTTATTTTTTAAACATATATTTTATTATTTTTTCAATTCTGTCCCTCAAATTTTATTTACTGTTATCAATTTTTCATATTTGAATTATTTTCATCATAATTAAATTTTTTTCAGAATCTTAAGTTAGTTTTCGAATATTTCAATTACTCTTTTCAATTTTTCATTATTTTCATCGATTGTTAATTATTATTTACATTTTCTAAGATTTTAAAGAATTTTTCTAAAATTTTAATTATTTTTATCAATTTTCGATTATTTCTGCGAGTTTTTAATAATTCTCTTTAATTAACAATTTTTGAGTAATTTTGTAATTATTTTATTTTTTAAACATACTTTATTATTTTTTCAATTCTGTCCCTCAAATTTTATTTCCTGTTTTCCAATTTTTTATATTTAAATTATTTTCATCATATTTCAATTTTTTTTCTCAACTTAAATTATTTTCAGCATATTTCACTTAGTTTTTAATTTACAATCAATTTTATCATTTTTCAATTATTTTCCTCGATTGTTAATTATTATTCTCATTTTCTAAAATTATTTTCTATGTTTTTCAAGTATTTTTTTAAAATTTCAATTATTTTCTTCAATTTTTAATTATTTTATTTGTTGTCATAATTTTCAATTTTTTTTATTAATTATCGTAAATTTTACTTATTTTTAGCTTTCTTCAATTCTTTTCTCCATTTTTTAGTAATTCTCCTTTTTTCAATTGATTTCTAAGATCTTCATGTATTTTTCTCAAATTTCAATTATTTTTTCTTTATTTAAAAAAAAATTCTGTAATTTTTTCAATGATCTCACTTAAATGACATTTGTTTTTTACAACTTATCATTGTTTGTATCATATTTCAATTATTTTCTTCAAAAAATCTTTATTGAAACTTTCCAAATTCAATTGATCATAATAATTTCAGTTAATTAATTAATTCTTAAGTATGTATAAGTAGATAGTTTCTCTTAATTTAAACATTTCTGACTATTCATATTTTATCATGAATATTTTCTTTCTCTCATAATTTTGAATTTCATGATATCTTAATGTTTTAATCAATTTTCTAATTAAATAATTATCTAAGCTAATAAATCGCTTAGTTTGAATATGAGAAATCAGAGTTTTGTGATGAAACAATTTATATCAAGGTTTTGCATTTCTCATTTGTAAACAGACTTTAAAATCTGTATTTTTTATCTGGTCGCGTCATCAGGAGTATCAATTTTTCGTTTAGAGAGTTAAAAATAAGTTTCTAATTGCAATTGGTCAATAAAAATTCTTCTAAATTAGAATTCGTTTAAATTGAAAATCTGTTTAATCTAAAATTGGTTAAAAGGATTTCTGTAAAATGAAAATTCTGTTAAATTTGAATTCGGTGACTTTAAAATTCTGTTAGGTCAAAATTCGGATTAAGTTATGTTCGATTGAAGACATTCGAAAATGTGGCATTTCGAGTAAAAGAGGATTCTTTCTAATGAAATTCTTTGAAATAAATATTCTAAATAATCAATTTTAGAACTTAATCATACGTCCCGCTTTTCATCCAGAATTTTTATATCGTATTCTGAGCATCTCTATTAGTTCAATTTTTCAAATTCTAAAAAATGCAACATTAAAATTGAAAGTTATTTATCTACGAATTCTCGGTACTTTTTGTAAATTTTCGAACCTTTTTACAAATTCTCGATTTGTTAATGTCGTACTTAATACGTCCCATAAAAACAAAGTCAAAAATAATTTTAAACTTATATTTTTTACAAGACTTTTTCCTATATTAATTTTAATATTTTTCTTTTTTGTTTAATTTATTTTTAAGTTTATCTTCAATTTTCCTCATTTATGTAGGTATATCATTTATTGTTATTTCACAAAATTTTGTTTTTATGAAATTTAGAAAAATTTTCTTATTGATCTTATTTATTTTCATAATTTTTAAAAAATGTTTGTTGTGCAAACATTTTTAAAATAAACATTTTTTAAATACTTACGCTCTTAAAAGTCAAAATAAATTAGTTAATGTTGATTTATTGAAAATAATAGAGTGACACAAGTGGAACTTCAATTTTGTTGGCATAAAAGAATAACAAATTTAATATTTTTTTAAAAATATTTTCATAATTCGAAAAAAATTGATTATTTTGAAAAATTATGATCTTTTTCTTAAAACTGTTACATGTTTTCTTTTATATTTCTTACTGTTTTCAAATTATTAATTATTTTTCCTTAATTCTTTTGTAAACTGTTTTCTTATCTTTTTGCACCATTATATTTTGTTTTTCGATTTTCTTATTGTTTAGTATCTTTTTCCCGATTTTCCACAAATTTTCTTACTTTTGCGTTTATAACTAGGCAAATAAAAAAAAACTTAAAAATTATTGTTTCCTTAGATCCAAGAACTAAAGGATTTTCTCAAGATGGGAAACTCGACAGTAATAAATATAGAAGTATTTACAGTCTTGATACGAGCACAGAAAAAAGGACATTTCTTGATCTATTTAGCAGAACTTACAAATCAGCATTGATTTTGTATTATATGGCAACATGCACTGCTTTTTTTGATGAAACATTTAAAAGAAATGATTTTAATTCTCTACTTGCAAGTGAAGAAGCTTCATTTATTGGAGGACTAATTTTACGACATAATCAAATTTTTTCAAACTATTCATATGCTGTAAGTATTATTTTTAGGGTTTTGGACAAAATGCAACATTTTTAAAATAAATATATATTAAACCTTTTTCTCAAAAAAATATCGAAAAAAGGTTTCTTTTTTCGATATCAGTATTGAATAGTATTAAAATTCTTTCGTTAATACATATATATTAAGGCTAAATTGAAATTGATGATATATCCAGGGCTCGAACTAGCTCCGTAAATCCCGTAAAAGTCCGTAAATTTACTTATGGTCCGTAAAAGTCCGTTTTTTTAAAAAAAGGTCCGTTAAGTCCGTAATTTGTTTAGAAAAGTCCGCAAAGTCCGTAAATTCTAAGATAAGATGCCCTAAGCAGTGTAAAAACGGTTGAGTTTCAATTTTTTAATTTTTTTCTTCAATTTTTAATTATTTTATTTAATATTCAATAATACTCGCCTTTTTTCAATTATCAGTTATTTTCTTGAAAATTTAATATGTTCTTCAAGTTCCAATTGACTTCTTCAATTTTCATTTATTTCCTAAAAATTTTCCTACATTTTTCTTTAGTTTAGATTATCAATTAATAAATTCATAATTTGAAAAAAGTTTTTTCAAATATAATTATTTTCATCCACTTTTATAATTACTCTTTAATTTTTAAAATTACTTTGTTCTAATAACGATTATTCTCGACATATTTCGAATTTTTTTCAACCGGCAATTATTTTCGTCAATTTGTAATTTTTCCTTCAATTATCAATTATCCTATCCTAAAAAGTAGTACTAACGAGATATCGAGGACATTGTTGTCAAAAACCTGATTGGTCGTTAATGACGTGACCATAATTCTATATCTCTGAATGTAGTTTTGTTTGTTTTGTTTAATCTGAAATGTCAATGTTATTTTTTTAATATGTTATTATCTGAAATAATATAAAGGTTTCATTAATATAAAAAGATAAGCAAACAAGGTAGTAAAATTTACTTTTATACATATTATTATTATTATTATTCAAAAATAAAGTTAAAATTCTTGTAATTAGTTTAATTTAATTTTAAAAATGGTTATATTATTTTCTTGAAACGTAATTTTTTATTCAACTAATTTAAACTAAAAAAATATAAATAAACTGAAATAATTAATAAAAATTACTAAATAATAATAATAAACTAGCATATAACAAATAAGTTATCTGTAAACAAATTTTAGATTATGTTTAGTAATAGTTTTTCTGTGATAACATCTTTCTTTTTGATTAAGTAACACAAAAATTATAATAGTTTCTATATGAAATATTTTTGATGCAAGACTTAAAAATCAATGGGTTATATTAAGAGTTGATTTTCTTTTTATCTTTTCATTCAAAAAATCATAAACATAACCTAAAACTTGTTTGTGGATAAGGTCTCTTTTACCGTGGAGATATTCTTTTTTATATCTTTTATTTTTCTTTAAATTTTCATTAAAAGTCAAAATGAAATGCACTAAAAGATGGGTTGTCTTGACATGAACTCGGGTAACGAGAGCTTGATTAATCGGGGCTCTACTGCATAATTTTTTAAATCTTACAACTAATTTTTATTGCACTATAAAATACCAATATTTTAAATTCAGACTATGGTCGATTTCAAATAAATTTAACAGATTATTGATTAAATTAAATAGTTTAAAATTAAATTGAACTTCACTATGACTTTTATTGTAAAAGCTAATTGGAATTTTTTAAAATCTATAGTTATTTTATCTATAGTTATTAGTTTTAAACCACAATAACTTATTTAAATTACTTAAATTCACTCAAAATCTGAATTAGTTAAAAATAATTAATTTGAAAGCAAAAACTCAGTAACAAATTCAAATAGTTATGTTTTTACTAATGATTTAGTAAAAAATAACTAATTTTTAGTCAAGTTCATTTTTAGGTTATGTCAAAATAACTAATATTTTAGTAAAATTCTGTTTACAAACTCAATTAGTTAAATTTTAACTTTTTTTAGTTATTGTCACTAATTGATGAAACAAAAACTCATACTCATAATTAGTTATTTTCAACTTTTGAATATTATTTAATTTTTTATTTACCTTTTAATTCACTTTGAATATTTATTTTCCAACTTTTGGACGTGGGAGGGTTATTATTTGTGTACGTATACATGAAAAGGGCCCAGGTTGTCGATTTTATTTACCGAGATATTCGCATTTTTCTAAAGAAGATTCAGATTTTCGAAATTTTTTTTATTGCTGAAAAACAAAATAAATAATGTCCAATGTCGAATCATGCATTTACAATAACTTTATAGTAATTAAAAACACAAAAAAATATTATTTTTAATTTTAAAAATGCATGGGCGCTAATGGAAATCTTGAACTTTAAACTCGTTTTTCTCAAAACTAGGATTTTTACTCTATTAACTTTGAATGCTTATAACTTTGAGAATTTTTCATCTAAAGGGGTCCAAGACCTCTCAAAATGTTCAAAATTTAATAAAGAATATGGTCATATAGATAAGTCCAATAGTGCCAAAGTGGGCCCTTTTCATATGGACGTACACATTTGATTAAAGTTTTATATTTTTATTTTGAGCATTTTTAATTTACTGATTCTTAATAACGAAATTAAAAGCAGATATGTTGACAAATTTTCATTAAAAAATTAATTTAACCATTATTTATTTTCATTACTTATAAAGGGTGCAATAAACTTTTTTTTTATTTTTGGAGGCCAGTAAAATATTAATAAATTATAGACCATATTGGGAGCAAATCTTAATTAGACTTTGAAAGAATTCGTCACCAAGCTTAGTCTAATATTATTGACTCATCAAATCTTGGAAAAGATGTAGATATCCCTTGTTTTAGCAATAAAAAAAAAAAATTAAAATTGGTTTGAAAATTGTAATGGAGGTTTTTACTTTAAAAAAAGAAAAAGTTTTTTATAGAAAATATTTACTTAGTAAATTTTTTGAGAAATAAAAATTGCAAAGAAAATTGAACAGTTTCGAGAATTGAAATCAAATTCAAGAAAAAGTTTTAAAAAATAAAGGAAACAAAGAACTTTTTTCAATAAAATCCAGGTTATTTAAAATTTAAAAAAAAAAAAATAAAAATTAAACTAAAATTAAAACTTTTCATTTACAGACTTTTAAATTTTGTTGGGACAAAAAAAATGTAATGACAAGAATTTAAACATTAATTTTAAATAACAGTAATTTTAAATTAAAGTTTTGTTTGTTCTTATTAAATTTAATACAACAAGAAAAATTTATATTTGGATCTTTTTTTTTAAATTAAAAAAATAAAACAAATAACTCAATTAGTATAAATCCCATTTGGTATAAAATTCATTTAACATAAAAACCATTTGGCATGAATCTCATTTGGCATAAAACACATTTGGCATAAAACTGAACAGGAAGAAATCTCATTTTCCATAAATCTCATTTGGCATAAAAACTCAAATGGCATAACATTTTCTCTATCTTAAAGAAAACTTACCCTATCTTAAAGAAAATTTTCTTTATCTTAATAAAAATTTTATGTCAAATGTGTTTTATGCCAAATGGGATATATGCCTATTGAGTTTTATGCCAACTGAATTTTATACCAAATAAGACTTATGCCAAAAGAGATTTATGCTAAATGTTTTTTTATGTCAAATGGATTTTATGCCAAATAGGATATATGCCAAATGGAATTTATGCCTATTGAGTTTTATGCCAACTGAATTTTATACCAAATGAAACTTATGCCAATTGAGATTTATGTCAAATGGAATTTATCCCAAATCTGTTTTATGTCAAATAGGATTTATGCCAAATGGGATTTATCCCAAATGGGATTTATATCAAAAAGGCTTTATGCTAAATGGAATCTATGTCAAATGAGATTTATCCTAAATGTGTTTTATGCCAAATGGGATTTATATCAAATGGGCTTTGTGCTAAATGGGACTTACGTCAAATTTTGATTCCAATTGAGTTTTGCGTCAACTGAATTTTATGCCAATTAAGATTTATACCAAATGTTTTTTATGTCAAATGGGATTTATCCCAAATGTGTCTTATGCAAAATGGGATTTGTGCCAAATGGGATTTATATCAAATGGACTTTGTGCTAAATGTGATTTATGCTAAATGGAATTTATATTAATTGGGCTTTGTGCTAAATGAGATTTATGTCAAATGTGATTTATGCCAAATGTGTTTTATGTGAAATGGAATTTATCGCAAATGTGTTTTACGCGAAATTGGATTTATTCCAATAAATGGGATTTATATCAAATGGGCTTTGAGTTAAATGGGATTTATGTCAAATGGGATTTATGACAATTGATTTTTATGTCGAATGTGTTTTATGCTAAACTAGATTTATATGACAAATGGGATTTATGCCAATTGAGTTTTATGTCAAGTGAGTTTTATGTCAAATCGTTTTTATGTCCAAAGAGTTTTATGTGGAATGGGATATATACCAATTCGGTTTTAGGGATTGCCGTCCTGCAAATTTTTCCCACCCCTCAGAATTTTTGTCTTTAAATAAAGTTTTATATTTTGTTAACCAATGAAGATAAAACAATAAATGGGGACGTTTTTTAAGCTTTCGTTCTCTAATTATATAATATCTAATGATTTAGACCTTGATCTATCACCTTTAAAACGAATTTTAAAAATTTCTTTTACTATTTTTTAAATAGAGATATGGGTAATTGTTTTAAAAAATAGCCCTTTTTTTTAATTAGGCATAATTCCAGAACGATTGATTTTGGAAAAAAATTATTAGGAAAAAAATGTGCCTTTTTATGTGTAGAATTGAAAAAAAATATTTAGAATTATTATTAATTCTACATAGTATTAATAAATATTATGATTGTTAAATATTCTTTAAAAATAAAATTATTTAGCAAGATACAAATTGTATATTTTTTTAATTCAAATATGGTGTACCCTATAAAATTTCTTTTTTATTTTTAATCGTTATAAAGGGAAAAATTTTTCATTATTATTATTTTAGTTATTATTATTTAAAACTCATTTCGTCTTACAACTTAAAAGTACCCCCCCCCCTTTACCCCGAAGAATAGTCCGGTTATTATTTTATTATTAAATTATTAATTAAATTTTATTATTATTTAACCCCAATTAGGATTAAATTTAAGAATTTAAATTAAATTGATTAGTTAAGTATTAATTCTTTAATAATACCCCCTCGTGGTGTCACCTTGTCGTGGTGAGGGGGCTTAGGACCGGCCAGGCGCTTGTCCTTCGGACGCCATCACTGGACGAGCTGTTCGGCTCCTCCCAGAACTCATCGACTCCCGATGCCTGGCGAGTTTGGGCACAGGGGAATGAACGGGACCCCGTTAATTCGGGTAGCCGCCGTTTTTCGAACCTGTGCACTAGCTATCCTGTGCGGATGATGTTAATTCGGATTCTAAATGGGGGCTAACCATCCTCGTCCGCTGTGGACGACATGGGTTCTGGGAGGAATAGGACACTCCTGCCTTCTTGGTTTTTCTAAGTTGGCGTGGAGTAACCTCGATCCAGGGTTGGCGCCCGATGGACCGGTTAGGTTGTCTGTTCGATCTGACCAACGACACCAAACTAGTAAAAATGGAAAGTGCGGATCAAA
This sequence comes from Ganaspis brasiliensis, assembly GCA_037103525.1. Classification (NCBI taxonomy): domain Eukaryota; kingdom Metazoa; phylum Arthropoda; class Insecta; order Hymenoptera; family Figitidae; genus Ganaspis; species Ganaspis brasiliensis. The sequence goes on along the minus strand of JAZKLR010000048.1, from coordinate 1,595,064 downwards.
ACTCACGACCCCAGGCAGGCCCCTCTTCTGAGGGTGGTCCTGCCGTTGGTTCCGATCGGGTGAAAGCCCCGGTGGCCAACGCTGGCTCCAGGGATTCTGGGGGGAGCCAATCTCACTTGCTGTCTCGTACAGCAGAGAATTTAAACGACCGAAACCCTTTAAACTCGAGATTTCTGGAAACAATTGCCAACGAGTTGGTTGGTGTTCCGGAAATCTTCGAAACCATTAGAAAGGGCATCGGCAAGCAGAAAAATATAAAAAAGGAGGTCCAAAAGGGCATTCAAGACTTAGCGGACGTTTTTGAAAAGATTCGCAAGAATTTGCGATTCCTTAAAATGCCGACCCAGACGTCGGCAAAAACGACCCAAAGGAATGCTCCTCTGGAAAACCCCGAAAAAATAAAAAAACGCCGCCGTACCGAGGGTGACAGCCCAGATGCTGGTCGCCCAGTAGTACAGGAAAGGAAGGTTAGGCGCAAGGCCCCACCTGCAGCGAATCTTGAGGCGGGAAAACCGAAAGAGCAGGATACCGCTCCGGCAAAGTCCCCTACCAAGAACTATGCAAATGCGGTGTTGGGTAAACCTCATGGAGATGGCGACGGTTTTACACCCGTCGTCGATAAGAGAAGGGAGGCCAAGGAAAGGAAGGCTGCTGAGAGAAGGACCCAAATGGCAGAGAAGAAAATCTCTTCTTCTAAGCCAAGGATGACGGAGGCCGTCAAAATCTCAGCAGCGACTCCAGAGGCCTATAACGAGGTCCTCCGCGCCATGAAAACGTCCGTTAACCCGGATCAGTTTGGCGCGGAAGTACTGAAAGTCAGGAGGACCATCAAAAAGGAGGTCCTCATAGTTGTGAAGAAGGGAGGAAAGACCTCCGAATTTGCCGGAGCTCTTACTGCGGCATTAGAAAATAAGGCAGAGGTGTCCGCCTTAATTAACAAAAGAACCGTCGAGATCCGAGATCTCGACGAGACAACTGCGAAGGAATACGTGATTGCTGCTATCAAGTCTAAGCTTGAGAACACCAACCTGGACCCGCCGTGCCGCCTCATCCCGCGTTTTGGCGGAATGCAAATGGCACTGGTCCGCCTACCGGAAGGAGACTGTGAAGCTCTCCTGAAGATAGGCAAAGTCCGGGTTGGTTGGATTAATGCAGCAATCAGGCTACACGTTGAAGTCCCGAGGTGTCAAAAGTGTTTAGGGTTCGGACACGCGACCCGTGGATGCAAAGGCCCCGACAGGGTTAAAAACTGTCGGAGATGCGGCGATGCGGGTCACCTTGCCAAGGCTTGTACGGTAACAGAGCCAAAATGTCTAACGTGCTCTGATTTGAATAAGTCTGATTTCGGACACTGGGCCGGTAGTAACGCCTGCCCAGTCTATAAGCAGGAGCTGCAGAAACTAAAACAGGCGAAAGCCTAAAGTTTCTGCAGATAAACCTGCACAAATCTAAGAAGGCTCAAGACCTGATGCTGGTGACAGCCAGTCAGGAGCGGATCGATGTTCTGTTCCTCAGTGAACAGAACAAAAGAAACGACCTCGCTCCCTGGTACCAGGTTCATCGGGTAGGGCAGCCATTCAGGTCTTCAATCCCGGTTTGAGGGTAGACAAGTTCCTGGAGACGAGCAGTGGGTTCGTGTGGGTGGAAATTTCAGGTATACGCATGTATAGCTGCTACTTCTCACCCAACGACCCACTGACAACCTTCGAAGCGGAGATAGATGAACTCGAGTCGAGCCTGCGAGAATCCAGGCTGGATGTTCTCGTCACAGGCGACTTCAATGCGAAATCGCCAGACTGGGGCGAGACAAGGCTCGACAATAGAGGAATTCTAATCGCAGAAATGGTCTCCAGGAACAATCTGATGGTTGTTAACCAGGGCCAAAAGTGGACGTTCAGGAGAGACCATAATATCGGATCTATTATTGATCTTACGATAACAACGTCTCTCCTAAACAAGCACATTAAAGACTGGCACGTCTCTGAGGATCATACCGAAAGTGACCACCAGTATATTAAGTTTTCAGTCTCAGGAGGAGACACACCTAGAGCAAACAAGCAGGATGCTTCCTGTAAGAGAGGCCTTAGGTGGAACATTAAGAAGCTAGACGTCGAAAAGTTCGGTCGGTCCCTTGAAGAATCCCGCCTCATTGAGGAACTTGGATGGGTGAAGAGACCGAACAATCTAGATGGGGAGGTGCGGCCGGTGATGAACATGATAATCACCGCATGCAACGCGTCAATGCCGCGTTGTAGAAGTACCACTCCCAGAAGACGTAATGTATACTGGTGGTCAGAGGAGCTGGCCTCTTTGCGAAAAGCATGCGTCAGAGCAAGAAGGATATACACCCGCTCTAAGGGAGATCCTATGCTAAAGGACGCATATATAGAGGCCAAGAGGATCCTCAGAAAGGAGATTCGAGCTTCACAGCGAAAGTGTTGGAAGACCCTAATCGAGGATGTCGAGAAGGACCCATGGGGTCTGGGCTATAAAATCGTCACCAAGAAATTGGTTACGAAGCAAAAGACCCCCGGCCTGGACAATCCCGATTGGGTGCGTCAAATAATCAGGGCCTTGTTTCCACCAGCAGAACCATGGCCTAGGATGGACTGGAGTGACTGTCAAGTCCGTGAGGAGGAACTCTTCACTTTTGTAGAGCTCCACCAAGCCGGCAGAAGATTGAAGCCAGGCAAGGCGCCTGGAATCGATGGGATAAGTAACGAGATACTTAAACAAGTGATCGTTGCTTCACCCCAGATTCTCTTAGATTGCTTCAACAACTGCCTAAGAAGAGGAGAGTTCTTCCGGGACTGGAAACGACAGAGGCTGGTCCTCCTAAGGAAAGGTAAAAAACCTCTAGATAGTGTCTCATCTTACAGACCAATATGCCTGTTGGATACGATGGGCAAACTTCTGGAGGACATGGTTCTGCAGAGGATGCAGCTCCACTTAAATGGAGAGAATAGTCTATCCGACTACCAATTTGGTTTCCGTAAAGGCCTGTCCACAGTAGATGCCATACAAAAGGCAGTGGACCTAGCCAAGAAAGGAAAGAACAAATTGGGTCCGGGGAAGAAGAAGAGCTTCTGCGCTTTGGTAGCTATAGATATACGCAACGCGTTTAATACCGCTAAATGGGAAGATCTCATCAAGTCGATGAGAAACAAAGGAATACCGCCCTACCTGTTGCGGATAATGAATAATTATCTTAGCGACAGGTGGGTAATATACGAGGGAGACACCTGCACTCTGAAGGAAGAGATGCAAAGAGGTGCCCCTCAAGGCTCGAGGATAGGACCATTCGTATGGAACATCTCTTATGATGACTTCTTGCGAATGGGTCTACCCGAAGGTGCGGTGATCATCGGCTTCGCGGACGACGCGTTGATCGTATGCTCTGCCGAAACTGCAGAAGAGCTCGGAATCTTGGTGAACGAATGTCTGCGACGAATAAAGAGCTGGCTGGATGCTAGAGGTCTTCAAATGGCCCTGGACAAAACCGAAGCGCTCATGGTCACAGACAGACGTGGTTACGAACTTCCCCGGATCGAAGTAGACGGATTCGAGGTCAAGTGGAGCACGCATATAAAGTATCTTGGTGTACAACTCGACAAGTTCTTGAATTTTAAGCACCACATCGCTGTGGCTTCCAAAAAAGCAGCAGAATGTGCACTCAGCTTAGCCCGTATAATGCCGAACGTCGGTGGGCCTTTTGAAAAGAAAAGGAGATTGGTGGCGAGTGTGTTCCACTCAAAGCTGCTTTATGCAGCACCGGTGTGGGCCCCCTCCCTGCGAACAGATAGAAGCAAGACCATCTTGGAAAAGATACTGTCCTCGCAAAGGATTATCACTAAGCGTATAATCTCTGCCTATAGGACAGTATCTGCGAGTGCTGCTCAGGTCCTTGCCAGCGTCCCGCCGGCAGATCTTTTGGCGCAAGAAAGGGAGGAAATTTTCCTCCTTTTCAAAGATAGAATGTCCACCCGTTACACGGACGACAATAGACCCAGCAAGGGCCAAATTCGCCGAGATGCGAGAAGCAGACTCGTCGATAGATGGCAAGCAAGATGGAGCGGGGATGAGAAGGGTCGATGGACACATCGGCTCATACCTACACTCGCCACCTGGATAGACCGAAAGCATGGAGTAGTCTCGTACTACCTTACCCAAGCGCTCTCGGGTCACGGGTGTTTTAACTCGTACCTGGAGCGCTTCAAAAGAAGACAAAATTCAGAGTGTGCGTACTGCAAATCCCCAAAGGATGACGCAGAGCACACACTCTTTATATGCGGACAATGGAACGCTCAGAGACAGGTCATGTTCGCCGGTGTAAACTGCGAAGTTACACCGGAGAACATGATCCTGTTAATGATTGAGTCCAAAGAGAATTGGCGGCACATCGAGACCTTCATCCAACATGTTATGAGGGTTAAGGATCTCGATGGCCGCCAACAAAGGTAGTTCCCGTAGGTCGAGGAATGATATCGTTTAGGCGATAGAGGCGGGATATAAGACCACTCCTGAAGGCGATACGTCAGTAAACTGGCTCTACCTGGGAGTGGTCTTAAGGTCCCCAAATAAGGGTGTGTTTTTAGCGGGTCGGCAGAACATCGCCACCCCCGCATAACCCTGTAGTACGGGCTACAGGGTACCTGAAGGCAGGTTTTCACATCCTACGCAAAAAAAAAAAAAAAAAAAAAAAAAAAAAAAATCTTTAATAATAATATTATTATACTTTTAGGAAAATATGACATTTAAATATAAAATTCTATAAAAATTTATCAAGGAATTTATTTCTTAACGTCTTTTAGGAAATTAAAATAGACATTTTTTTATTTGATAGTATTAACAACTTGGAATTAAAAAAAGAATTTTATCGAGTAAAACCTACCTTTTTAACAAGAACTAACAGAAGGCTCTTCATACTTTATATTTGTTTGTAAAACTTAAATACTAATAATAACGCAGAAAATTAGTAGAAAAATTCTTAAGACTTATTAGAGTGTTAATAATAACAGTTAAATCAGAATTTATAAATGACACAGAAATTTCACAAAATTTTGTATGCATTGGGCCGATTTAGGAAACATGTTTAAATAATAATTTAATATAAATTAAAATACAATTTTTTAAGATTTCCAACAATCGAAAATCTACACGCGCGCATCGCGCGCGATTTTGTGTTCTAGTTATCTTAAAACTTCAATTTAATTCCTTTACATTTAAAAATTCCCTGATTTTTTCAATTATTTGTTTCACTCATAAATTTTTAAAATTTAAACTCAATTGTCCGATTCTAAAACTATCTCCTTCAATTCTCCATTATTTCCTTTAAATTTCAATTGCATTTTTCAATTTTCAATTTTCAATTTTTTTCTTTATTATTAAAAATTCTTGCCTTTTGTCCATTTTTTTTTTTTTTTTGATTATCAATAAGTTTCTATGACTATAATTCACATGTTCAATTAGTTTCTTCAATTCTGAATTTTTTTTCAAATTTCAATTCTATTTTTCAGTTTTTAATTATTTTCTGCTATATTTAATAAATCACGGCATTTATAAATTACTTTTTTGAATTTTCAATTAAATTATATAAATTTTAATTCCATTCTTCCACTAATAGTCATTTTTTCATTTTTAAATGATTTTTTTAATTATAAAATTGTTTTAATTTAGCGATTTGTCGAAGTTTGTTATCAGTTGTCAATTATTTTCGTTATTTTTAAAATATTTTTTTCAATTGTTTAATTATTCTCGTCATAAACTGTTACTTTCAATTATTATTCATTTTCCGCAACTTTCAATTAATTTCAACAATTTTTTCAATTTTCATTCATTCTCTTGAAGTTTTATAATTATTCTTTAACTTTTTCAATTATTTTGTTCTCTTGTTGATTATTCTTGACAGTTTTCGAATTTTTTTCATTTGTCTATTATTTTCTTTAATATTTGATAATTTTGTATTTTGTTATTTTCCTTTTAATTATCTATCTGTCATCTTCAAAATTTGATTTAATTCTTTAATTTTCAATTATTTTTAAAAAATTTAAATAATTTTTCCAGTTTACTTTTTTGTTTATAATTTTTCTTTAATTCTCGGCTTTTCTCAATCATTTTTTTCAATTATAGAAATTGTTTTAAATTTAAATTCAGTTTTTTAATTCTACAACTATTTTCTTAAACTCTTAAATATTTTCTTAAATTTTACATTTTTTATTCAAATTTCAATTTAATTTTTAACTTTTCAGTTGTTTAATTCAATTTGCAATTATTTTTTTTACTCATAAAAATTGTTTCAAAATTTCAATACAATTGTTTAATTCTACAACTATTTTCTTCAAATTCCATTTTTCAATTTTAAATTATTGTCTTTAATATTAAAAAATTCTCGCCTTTTTTAAATTATTTTTTTTTCGAGTATCGCAATAAATTTTTTTAATTTTAAAAGCAGTTGTTTAATTATGTTATTCTATATTTAATAATTATCTTCTTTTTTCAATTTTAAGTTTATTCTTCGAAATTCAATTTCTTTTTACAATTTCTAATTATTTTCTTAATTTTTCAATTTTTACTTCCAACAATTGTTCATATAATTTTCATCTTTTTAAAGTATTTTTTTCCAATTGTCAATTAATATATTTTTTAACTATTTCTTGCAATTATTATTTATTTTACCCAATTTTTAATTGTTTGCACACTTTTTTCAATTATTCTCTAAAAATTTTTGTAATCATTCTTTAATTTTTTAATTTTTAATTTTTTTTCAGTCCTTTTGTAATTTTTTTTAAATTATTAATTATTTTTCCAATATCAATTCAGTTCTTAAATTTTCAATTTATATCTCGAAATTGTTATTATTTTCATCAGTTTTCAATTATTTTCTTCAATTTCCATTATTTTGTCGATTTTCAATTCAGCAATTATTTTTTTCAATTTGCAATTATTTCCAACAGTTTATTTTTTATTTTCTTGTTTAATTTGAATATTTGTTGTTCAATTATTTAAATTATTCTTTTTCAATTGTATAATTATAATTCGTCGTCTCGTTCTTCTAGATCATATTGTAGTAGTACTCTTTCTGCTAGATCTGGTCACAGTTTTTAAAGCTTTTTTGAAAAAAATACTTTTTCGCGCCTATATTCCACAGATTCCCGTAGGTGGCGCTGCCTATTTCCGGCTTGTACTTGTCATTGTATTTTTCTGTGAGATCTGAAACAGTCTTACTTCCATAGTTTTTAAATTTATTTAATTAAATTAATCGGTTTTTGTATAAATTTCTAGTTTTAAAAGTGCTAAATAAGGTGCAAATGTAGTGTCGGGTGAGGCAGCGCGTCCAGCGTAAGAATAAAAGCACAACACCACGCAAAACAGCGTGTCATGTGCCAGGAGGGTTATGTCGCTTTCAACAAAATCCTCTTCAATAAGTGCTTGTCAGTTTCAACATGTCAAGAACAATCTCATGACAAGTAGTCATAAGGAGACCGCCAAGATCGGTCTCCTATCTCCGTCCAAGATACGTGAGAAAGAGATTGAAACGCAGAAATTATAAAGAAAAATCATTGGAAAAATCTCATGGCCGTCACAAGTCGCCAAAAGGAGTCCGCCAAGATCGGTCTCCTATCTCCGTCCAGGATACGTGAGAAGGAGATTGAAACGCAGAAATTATAAAGAAGAATCATCGGAAAAATCTCATGGCCGTCACAAGTCGCCAAAAGGAGTCCGCCAAGATCGGTCTCCTATCTCCGCCAAAGATGCGCGAGAGAAAAAGAGAGGGCAATGATCGCTTAACGTCGTTTGATGTGGACTATTGGTTTGGTAAGGATAATGATAAAATTATGATCGCAAAGATCGATCAAATTGGACTCTATCTGGCAAGGTAAAGGGTGCAAAGATCGCTCAATCTTACCAGTCCAAGATTACATTGAGAAAAATCGTTAAAATCTCTCAAATTAAACATTTAACATAAATAGAAAGCGAAACGATCGCTTATTATTCTTGTCTATAGAATTTTTATTATATTTATAATGATTGCAAAGATCAATCGAATCGGACATTATTTAACAAAAATAGAGGGCGAAACGCTCGCTCAATCTTGCCTGGTTCCGTATATGTATTTAAAAATTCAAATTTTTTAAAAAATCATTATTAAATGCATTTTGTATTCATTACATAAACATTTTTGAATTATAATTTAATATAGATGATTTATTATATTTATAATGATTGCAAAGATCAATCGAATCGGATATTATTTAGCAAAAATAGAGGGCGCAACGATCGCTCAATCTTTCCTAGTTCTGTTTATGTATTTAAAATTCATTTTTTTAAAAAATGATTATTGCATACAATTTGTATTTATTATATATACATTTTGAAATTTTAATTTATTATAGACAGCAACTAGCTAATACAGTTGGCGCAATGATCAATCTTATCCTTTAATGTATATATTACATACATTTTTCATATATTATGCATTTAATCTTTACACTATAACGTATAATAAAAGCAGCAAAAATTGATTAAACCAGACAGCATCTAGAATTAATAGAGGGAGCAATAATCGTTCAATCTTATCTGGTTTAAATTACAATTATTAAAAAGTTAAATTTAATCTGTCAATCACAATTGACAAGTATGACAAAATTATTAACTATAAAAATTTTTAATTTAATGAATTATTAGTAGAAAAGAAAGCAGAGAAATTAAATACTGTAATTTCAAATATCAATTTGAATGAAAATATTTATACATTTATAAATATTTTATATTAATTATATTATTTTATTATTTATTTATTTTTATTTATTATTTTATTATTATTATTTATTATATTTATTTTATATTTCTATATTTATCATACGCCATTATTTAAGCATTAATGTTGCCAGAGTGAGGGACCGGGATTTCTCAGTGACTGCTTAAAAAACTTCCAATTTAAGCCTGGATAATTTTTATTAATTTCCCACAATTCAAAACAACAGTTAAACACAGAATTACGGAATTTACATGATCAAATTTTAGTTGGAAATTAAATCTTTTATTACCTATATTATTAGAATTCTTATATTCCAGCAGTAATTAAAAATATTTGCTGATTTAAGCCCCACTTTATATTAAAAAGTTTATTGCTTGTTATTTTACAATTTTCATTGAATTTACCGGAATTAGTTAATCTACCATAACTAAAGAAATTTTGCGGTTTCCGGAAAATCCATAAATTTCTTTTTTAAATCTATTGCTTGTTAATTGACCATTTCCATGGAATTTACCGCAATTTGTAAATTTACCATAAATGAAAAAGTTTTTCGGGAAATTTCAAAGTTATCAATACTGCTGAACAAAATAATATTTATTATTCAAAAATATTTGAACGCATTCACCATCATCGAGTTTTGGTATACTCCTCTTGGGGAATATTAAATTTGTTAAAAAATCGACTTACGTTTCTAACCTTTGACAAGGTTAATCCAATTTTAACTGAACAGTGGATGTAAAACACATTTATTTGGTGAATTTGAAGTAATAAAAATAAAAAATAAAAATAAAAAAAAAAAAAAAAAATCAAGTCATATGTCATAAAACCTGCAAGTTTAGTGATCGCAACGCAACAATTCAGAAAAATTTTATAAGCCTTGTAAGTGATGCAGGTAGAATTTTATCTGTCGAACATTATAATGTATCAGAAATATATATCTATAATTCTTAAAGTTAATCAAAAGTTAAAGACGTTAAGGAACATTTTTTCCTGTTAATAAAGTTTTTGTTGGAGACGATCATTTTTACAATAAGTGCTCGATCAAGAAAAATTGCAAGTCCCAGAACATGATCTTCAGAGCAAGATTCATCAAAATTATTAATGATACAGATGTATTAAAGTATATGTATAACAGAATATGTACAAAGTCTCCTTTTTTCAATAAGGTTCCCCAAGGTCAAGCCTAGAATTTTAATAAATCACTTGGACTTTAATGTTCATTATTTCGCGAGGATCTTATTGTCTAAGCAAAAAGTACTATTAAAAAATGTAAACAATTGCTTATTTTTGTCGACACAATTTTTGGTAAATAAACCAAATGGATGAAAGGCGTTTATTTTAAATTTAAAGAAATAAAATAAAATATTCGTTTCCCTTTCATTTTTGAATTTTAGGGGAAACTTCCCGAATCTCAAAATTTACTTTTACCTTTTTATCACTTCCTTTGGATGTAAAAAATTATAAAAATTTGTAATATACGTTCTGTGAAGTCAGTTACTTATATGTCCGCTACATATTTGGGCAATACGCTATAATAATAGTCATAGGCAGAGCTAAAGAATAACGCCAGTAAAAAATTTTACAAACAAACAAAACCTTTAAAATTTTTAGGATCTATTTTAACAGAGAAAAGTCTCTCCTAATCCCAACACAACAAGGTAAATATCGGACTGTGTTTATAATACTAAAACATATTTGGTCGACGAATTATTTCACGAATAACAAGAAAAATTCTTTAACATCATAAATTTTTTCTTTCTACAAAAAAAAAAAAAAAAAAAAAAAAAAAATATATATATATATATATATTAAAATATTTGCGCAATGTATGGGATATTCATGAACTTTTTCCAATTATGAAAAATATTTTCAGCGTTGACGTTGAATTGATCTCAATTAATATTAACGCAAAAATTGAAAATTGAATCCCTGACACAACAACTTAGCAAGACTGACCAACGATGGTTTTTACGGTACCTTAGGCAAACTTTTAATTTTTACACAATCGTCACCGATTTAATCTTATCTTACATTTAATAATAAAATAAAGTACAACGAATTTTTAGTAGGTTCGTTATGAGCAACACGAGTTTGGGACCCGTTAAATGAAAAAATTTTATTAATAGTTGAAACACCAATTTATTTTGGTTCTCAAAGAAAACATCAATCGTTTCTTAACAGCCCTGCTTTATGACAGAAAAATTATTTGGGTGGAGCTCCGTAAGAAAAGAGCTCCAGAATCCTTATTACCATTTTTACATAATTCTCTGTCCTCAGGCACAATTAAACAATATGAATATGATTTGCGATTACATTGCCAATACTTCAAATAGAAATAATATTCCGTTATAAAGCGCAAGTTCGTCTGAATAGTCATAAATTTTTTAATAGAAATAATTCATGATATGCAGGTTTCTGTATGGCACCGTAAATATCGTCAGTTTCTTTTATATCGATATAAGGATTTTGATTAGATCAGTTGACGAAACGTTCTTTTCACAGAATAATTTTCAATTGCTAAACTTCAAACGCCACGTTATTATATGACACAAGAGATACTTAAATATCTTACTTCAGTCTAGTTGAAATTCATTATTATTGAATATAATGCTAAAAATCACTATTTAAAGAGTAAAACCTCTAAGTGAGCTAATGGCAAAAAGTGCAAATTTCTTTTTTCCAAACAATTTACAATATTATTTACATTAAAAAAAAAAAAAAAAAAAAATAATAATAAATAAAATAATGTCTAAAAAATTAATAAATCAAACCAACAAATGTTTGCTGAACCTCTATATCATTTTCTCAATAGTATTAATTCAACAATTGACAAATAGTCCAAAATAAATAGATAAATCAAATCGCAAAACAACTTTAAACATCTACAATATGATCTAGAAGAACGAGACGACGAATTATAATTAACCGATTAAACGAACTTACCTTAAGTGAAGTTCAATCGGAATTATATGAGTCGTCTCGTTCGAATAGATCACTCCCGCCCTTTATAAAAATAAATAGTTTATTTTTACTTATATAAAACCCTTCTTTTTCAAAGAATACCCAAAATAAATGTTGCGATTTGTTGAAACAGCTTTAAAATAAATGACAAGTACAAGCCGGAAATAGGCAGCGCCACCTACGGGAATCTGTGGAATATAGGCGCGAAAAAGTATTTTTTTCAAAAAAGCTTTAAAAACTGTGACCAGATCTAGCGGAAAGAGTACTACTACAATATGATCTATTCGAACGAGACGACTCATATAATTCCGATTGAACTTCACTTAAGGTAAGTTCGTTTAATCGGTTAATTATCTATACATTTTTCGAGTTTTGTTTTCAATTGTCAATTATTTTCGTTATTTTTCAGTTAGTTTCTTCAATTTTGTAATTATTCTCCTAATTTTCATTATTTGAAGTTACAAAAATTTATAGTTTTTAATTACAAATAACAATGCAAAGTTTCTGGCGCGCGTTAATGTTGCTAGTACTATAATAACATTATAGGTCTATTTTAATGCACAGAAAGCTTTTTTTTGTGCCTATGTTATAAGTATACCTACAATAATTGTTCTCTTATTTGCCTCAGACTCATTAATTTTTTTCTATTTAATATTAATAAAATTGTCTATAATTTTCAAAGAAATAAATTATTTTAAACATAAAAAATACAATTACTTTTTACTTTTCTACTGTATTTTAATTCTATCACACTCAAAATAGTCTTTCGGGATACAAAATGTTTATTCGTAATTAGTCCGTAAAAGTCCGTAATTTTAAATTTTTGGTCCGTAAAGTCCGTATTTTTAAGTACTTTTACCGGTTCGAGCCCTGTATATCTAATAGCTTTCTAAAAATAAGATTAAAAATCTTCATTTTCTTCTGATCAAATGTAATTTTTGCATAATGTGTGTTTCAGTTTGAAGAAACACGTGGTTTAAATTGGGTAGAGCGTGGAAGCGCTTTTTTTGCATTTCTCAGTTTTTTAAATCATAGCTGTAATCGTAATGTGGCACGATATTCATCCGGAGAACATATGATACTTTTTTCTCTATATCCAATAGAAAAGGATACTCAGGTAATACCAATAATAAAAATCATCTCTTTTCACCAATAAAATATTGTTAAAAATGACGCTAAAGTGCGCAACGTTTCTGAGAAACGAAAAAATGTTTTTTTTTCATTTTTTTCATTTTTTAGAAACGTTGCGCACCTTACGTGTTATTGTAAAAAACAAAATTTTCTTTCCTGCTTCGTAAGCAAATGATTATATTTTTATTTCAGATATTTGATAGCTATGGCTATAGTTTTTGGAGAATAGATAGAGACGAGAGGCAAGCAATGCTAGCCAAGAATTATTTTTTTGATTGTAAATGCATCGCTTGTCAAATGAACTGGCCAACATTTTTTGAACTGCCCTCTTATGAAGTAAGTTATTAATAAAACGCGAATTGATCACGTTTTTAAAATTTATCAGAACTATATTTCATAAAAACGAAATCTAAAAAATTGTAATCTTACAACAAATTAACAGCAATCATAATAAAAAATAACAAATATCAAAGTTTATTTAATAAACTTTTAAATAATGAAACAGAAAGTTTATTTAACATGACTTGTTTAAAATTTGAGAAATGATTGAAATAAGGGGAATTTGTTTTTTAATTTCAGATGCTTATAAAATCAGCTTCTGATAGAAAAAAAGTAAAAATGGCACTGGCCAACCTTTTCTATTACGATTTTTTAACATCAGAAGATGGAAAAGCAGCTGACAAAAATATAGATATTATGTTGAAAGACTTGACAAAAATGATCGAAGTATTAGTGCACTATGTTTATCCTCTTCGTTGTGCTGAAGCTGTCAAGGCTACCAACATTTTTAAAAAACTCATGTTTGAAAAAGGAAACTTATTCGTGGTACCTAAACTCAAGAAGGTATAAAGGCCCATTTTGGTCAAAGTATTTTTTTTGTTTTCAGAATTTCATATTTTATATTCTTGTTTTTAAAACAAAACAAAAAATACTGGATTTGCAAAATTTTAGTAAGTATTATAATATTATTTAAATATTACTATTATAGTTCGAAAATCATGATTTTAAGCTTCTAAAATGAGCGTTTGAATTTTGCTACAATGAAATTTGGTATAAGCACATCATTGTTTCTTTTAATAAATCTTAGTTTGTGTACAAAAAATACAAAAGTGATTAACTCACATATTCAAATTAGTCGTTATTTTCGGCTTTAGAGTTTAGAGATAATTTATTTCTAAGTATTTTACTAATAGATGCTGAAACATTTTTTAATTAAGGAAAAAGTAGTAAAACGTGGTAATGTCAGCCTCTAAAGACACTTTCTACTTGCAATAGAGGGTTTAAGTATAGGTCAATATTTTATTCCTTTTTTTTTTCTATAAAATTAAGGGATAGAACAAATGGGATTTTATTTCTGTTTTTCTAGCCGTAGTACTTATAAAAAAGAAAGAGACGAGAGGTTTTTTTATAATGATATAATGAAGCCTGGCTATTAGCTTTCTAAAAGAGTGGAATCCCCTAGTTCAAACGATTGAGGGCGCAATTACATGGACAGTGGCGTAACTATTAAGGGGCAAAATTAAGGGGTCCTTGAGCTTAGGGAGCCCTTGGTCAACTCTAATAGAACCTGTTTTAAAAAAAAATTTCAAAAACCTTACTAATTGTAGTAATTTATAATTTCTATATCTTGTATTATCAACAATTATAAGTATTTAAATTTAAAATAAATAATAATCTCCGTAAACTCCTGAAGTTAGTTAGTCTTTATATTTATTCATCTTTTTCTGTCCACGTTTTAAAGTCTGAAGTGAAATTAGATAGTATTAATATTAATTCTTTTTTTTTCTGTCCACATTTTAAAATCCAGAGTGAAGTTAGTCCCTGTTATTTTATTTTGTTGTGCTGGTTTTTAATTGTCATTTGTGTAAAAAAAAAGTTTCGAAAAATGCTTTAAAAATTTATTATGGTTTTTGAAGAGTTTAAAATATATACACAATTACACATGCTATTAATTTCCTAAATTTTCAGTTATTATCTCAAATTTAGATTATTGTCATCAACTTTACATTATATAACGATTTTTTAATTATTTTCTTTTGCTTAAAAATAAATTCTGAAATTCTTCTGATTTTCATCATTTTATAATTATATTCATTATTTTGGCATTACTTTTAAAAATTTCAATTATTTATCCGAAATTGCAATTATTTTCATCAATTTTCGTTATTTCTGCGATTTTTTAATTATTCTCTTTAATTAAAAATTTTTAAGTAATTTTGTAATTATTTTTTTTTAAACATATATTCTATGATTTTTTCAGTTATTTCTCTAAAATTTTATTGAATGTAATTATAATTATATTCATTATTTTTGCATTACTTTTAAAAATTTCAATTACTTATCCGAAATTGCAATTATTTTCATCAATTTTCGTTATTTCTGCGATTTTTTAATTATTTTCTTTAATTAAAAATTTTTAAGTAATTTTGTAATTATTTTTTTTTTAAACATATATTCTATGATTTTTTCAGTTATTTCTCTAAAATTTTATTGAATGTTTTCAATTTTTAATATTTAAATTACATTCATCATAATTCAATTTTCTTTCTCAATCTTAAATTATTTTCAGCATATTTCAATTATTTTGTTCAATTTTGAATTAATTTTATTATTTTTCAATTATTTTCCTCGATTGTTAATTATTATTCTCATTTTCTAAAATTATTTTCTAAGATTTTTAAGAATTTTTCTGAAAATTCAAATATTTTCTTTAATTTTTAATTATTTTCATTTGTTATCAGAATTTCAATTTTTTTTTTATTAATTATCGTAAAATTCAATTATTTTTAGCTTTCTTCCAGATTTTTCTCCAATTTTTAGTTTTTCTCATTTTATAAAATTAATTTCTAAAATTGTTTAAGTACTTTTCTCAAATTTCTATTATTTTCTTCAATTTTAAATTATTTTTATTTGTTTTCACAATTTCCAAAAAGATTTATTAATTATCGTAAATTTTAATTATTTTTAGCATTCTTCCAGTCTTTTCTCCAATTTTTAGTTATTCTCATTTTCTAAAATTATTTTTTAAGATTTTTAAGAATTTTTCTAAAATTTCAATTGTTTTCTTCAATTTTTAATTATTTTCATTTGTTTTCATAATGTCAAATTTTTTTATTAATTTTCGTAAATTTCAATTACTTTTAGCTTATTTCTTCAATTCTCAAGTTTTAAATTTTAAAAACATTTTTCAATTATTTTCCAAAATGTATTCCCTTCAATTTTCAATTCTTTACATTTCTTTCATAATTTCAAATAATTTTAACTATTTATCTTTCTTTACAATTATTTCATTATTTATATCATTTTTTATATTATTTTCTTTAATTTTCAATTAGTTTCTTTCTTTTTCTCGTTCTTTTTCATAATTGACAAAAAGTTTTTACTTATTTCTCTTTAATTAAAACTTTTTCTGTTCAATTTTAAATTGTGTTTATCTTTTTTCATTTATTTTCTCTAATTTTTAATTATTTTCTTTTATTTCAATGAACTTCTGAAAGTTTCAAGTATTTTCCTCAAATTTTGTTTAACTTTCCTTTATTTAAAATATTTTATGTAATTTGTTTAATTATTTTCTCAAATATTAATTATTTTTTTAAATTTTAATTTATTTATCTCATTTTTTAATCATGTTTTGTCAATTTTCAATTATTTCCTTTAATTGTTTTTTATTCAATTTTGTTTTAATTTACACTTAAGATTCTCAAGTATTTTTTTCAAATTTAAATTATTTTCTTCATGTTTAAAACATTTTTATGATTGTTTAAATTACTTTACCCAATTTTTAACTGATTTCATTTTTTTAATTAATTTGCAAAATTTTCAATTGTTTTGTTTAATTTCAATTATTTTTTGCATTTCTTTTTAATTCTAAAATAATATAAATTTTGTTCTAAATAAATATTTATTTTATTTATATTAATTGATTTTTAAATATTTATTTCTTCTTATTAGATAAATATTATTTACCGATTTGTTATATTTATTATTGTATTTTATATAATTTTTAAAATGCATGAAAAACTTATCGCGCGCTTGTTCGCGTTTTATTTTGCTGGTTTTAAATATAATATTTAAAAATCAATATATATATATATATATATATATATATATATATATATATATATTATATATATATATATAAACCAAATATTTATTTACGACAAAATTTCTAATATTTTAGAATTACAAAAAATTACAAAAAATAATTTAAATTAAACAAAATAATGTCAAATTTTGCAAATTAATTGAAAAAAAAATAACTAAATGACATAATTAAAATGTCAGACAAATAATTTAAAATCTTTGAAATTATAGTATAAAACAAATGTAAAGAATTGAAAATTGAAGAAAATAAATTTTGGAAAATAATTTAAATATGATACAAACAATTATAAGTTGTAAAAAACAAATGACATTTAAGTGAGATAATTGAAAAAATTACAGAATTTTTTTTAAATAAAGAAAAAATAATTAAAATTTGAGAAAAATACATGAAGATCTTAGAAATCAATTGAAGAAAGGAGAATTAATAAAAAATGGAGAAAAGAATTGGAGAAAGCTAAAAATAATTAAAATTTACGATAATTAATAAGAATTTTTGAAAATTATGACAACAAATAAAATAATTAAAAATTGAAGAAAATATTTGAAATTTTAGAAAAATACTTAAAAATCTTAAAAAATAATTTCAGTAAATGAGAATAATAATTAACAATCAAGAAAAATAATTGAAAAATGATAAAATTGATTGTAAATTGAAAAAACTAAGTGAAATATGCTGGAAATAATTTAAGAATAAGAAAAAAAATTGGAATATGATAAAAATAATTTAAATATGGAAAATTGAAAACAGTAAATATAATTTGAGGGAAAATGAAAAAGATTAAAAATTGAGGGTAATAATTGCAAAATGACAAAAATAATGGTAAATTAAAAAAATTAATTTAAATTTGCGATGAATAATATAAAATTTAGGAATAAATAATTATTCTGATTTAGTGTCAAGGAAAAAATAATAATTAAAATTGAAAAAGGTGATAGAAAAAATTAAAAAAAATAATTAAAATTTGAGGAAGGTAAATTTAAGATTTGTGGAAACAATTTAAGGATAATTCAAAGAATTAAAAATTGCAGAAAATAATTAAAAACTTATAAAAATAGTTCAAAATTCAAATTTAGTATGTTTGAAACGTGGATTAATTGAACTTTTAATCAATCCAAGTTCACATTAACTGAAATTTGAAGAAATTAAAATTGCCAGAATTTTAAAATTTGAGAACATTTTTAATAGGTGAAATATGATTTAAAATTTTAAAAGAAAAAAACATGTATTTAAAAAATCATATATAATTGGGGCCCCATTTTCCTGTTTGTCCTACGGCCTTTGTCCTCACAGTTACGCCACAGTGATTTAATAATTTATTAAAGAACAAATAAATTGAAAAAGGACGATAATTTAAGGCGAAATCAAAAAGATTTAAGGAATAAGAAAAAGATCATTTTAAAATCTTTGAGAAATAGAGAAATTTTGTTTTAAAACATCTGTTTAAGAAAAAACTTTTAAAAATGAAACAATTAGAAATATAAAATTTTGAAAATAGTCAACTAAAAAATAAAAGTATTAAAATTAAAAGAATATTGGAAAATTACGTCACAAGTTGAATAATGCTTTAATTTCTAGATGTTCCTCATAGGACAAAAATTTTAGCAACTTTGGCAATATTTATGTAAAGTTAATGTTAGTTAATGTTAGTTAATTTGCATCAATGTTGGGAACCAAAAATCACTCATGTTTTGACCATAAATAGAGAAAGAAAATTAAAACCACTAATTTTTAAGATACTTGAGTATATGACGCTTTAATTCGAATAATTGTTATAATTGTACTTTTTTTAATCGCAAATTTACATATAAACGTAGTTAGATCACTTTATAAAAACTAAATATGCAGAGCGCACATTCGAGTACTAATTTAAATGAAGCATATTGGATGAATTCCATGTCAATTCAACACATAAATTTTTGTGACTTTTTGGGATTTTGGTTGCTTTTTGGTATAAACTATCTATTAATTGTACCAAATAAAGAAACCTAAGTATTTTTGAAAAAATCCAAAAATTGGCTGATATATTAAATTTAAAATTTTTGTGTACCCTTTTTTTTTTTTTTTAAAAAATGTGATATCTTAAGTTCGAATTAATCGATTTTAGTTTTTAAACTCTTGATTTGTTCGTAATGAAATATATTTTCATTTAAAAATTAAAGATAACACAATTCGTTTAAATTAATTGTTTTAATAATTAATTAAAATTTTTCAAAACACCCTCGTAAAAAACTGCTAGCTTTAAAAATTTTAATTAATTATTTAAACAATTAATTTAAACAAATTTTTGTATCTTTATTTTTTAAATAAAAATATATTTCAGTACTAACAAATAAAGAATTTAAAAACTAAAATCGATTAATTAGAACCTAAGATATCAGATTTAAAAAAAAAAATTCAATATGTCAGACAATTTTGGTAATTTTTCAAAAATATTTAGGCATTTTATTTAGTACAATTAATAGATAGTTTATACCGAAAAGCAACCAAATACCAAAAGGTCACAAAAATTTCTAAATTGACTTAATATTCATCAATTGACAATGAGAACTAGATAGAGTCCAAAAATGAATTTCACTGGATAGACAAAAACGTGTTTTACAACATATTTCTTCAAAATGCCCATAATTTTTACCATATTTTTGGAGAAAATAAAAAATATTTTTGAAGATACAAAAAACGATTTTGAAAAAAGTACTTAAATAGTCATCATTATCAATGCCTCAATTTTAAATTACTGTAGAGCTCTTAAGGGAATGTGATGGATTATGACGTCACTGGTATAAGCAAAATTTCCCCGTAACTTTTTTTTTAAAATATTGAATATTTTTTCACGAAACTTGATACAATTACCTAAAATATCATTAGGAAAGTCTAAATTTGTTTCAATTTTGGCCCAAAATTAATAATGGAAAATTTTCGAAAAATTTAAAATTTTTTAAAAATAAATTTTGAGTCAAAATTTTAACAATTTCTGGTCAGAGAGACGTTCTTAATGATATTTTAAGTATATAATTCTACCAATTTTCGTGACAAAATATTTAATATTTAAAAAAAAAGTTACGAACAATTTTTGCCTATACAAGTGACGTCATAATTTATCACATGCCCTTAAAAGTAAAATTTTAAAATTATTTCGTTTCCGCTTTATTACAAAATTTCTGTCGAATTAGGTATTTTGTCTTTAAAAACTAACGCCAAATTCAGATGTCTTTGTAAAAAGTATAGAACATTAAAAGGTAAAATACCTAATTTACAAACTATGACTTAATTTATATGTAATGGAACATTACTATCCATGAGTTACTTAATTATTATATTTACGATTTTCCTTCAAGTTGATATCAAAGGACGGAGTTACTATAATAATCATAGTATTACATATAAAAATTGTTCTATTATTATTATTATTATATATAGTTCGAAGCTTAACATTAATATTTTACTAGCTATTAAGTTCTGTTTAAAAACAATATTATCTATATTTTTAACAATTTTAAACAGTTATTATTTAAATTACTAACAAAGTCAAGAAACGTTTTAAGTTTACATTTAAAAATATATATAAATACATCACGTTCAACGGTGGAAGACTAGATTCTCCGATAAATTGTATTAATAGTTCCATAACTGATTTAAATTAAAAATTGTCACAGAATTTTCAAAAATGAGTTACTTCGCGAATAACGTTACAAAATATTTCAGGCTGCTGTTGCTTGGCCAATTTTTTAGTTGTATTTTGTTCACTGTGGCGAATTCCATAGAAAAAGTAAATGCACAAGCCTAGAAAGAAAGAGTAAAATATTAAAGGGTGCAGTCATTTTTCAGAAATGAAATTAGATATTATTTTGCATTTTCTCTTCAAAAACATGACCTAATTATTGAAAATTTTTGAACCATTATATAAAGATAATGATTAAAAACGGAATATTTAAAATTATTTTTAGAAACTTTAAATTTTTTTTTTTTTCAGTTCCTTACCTACGATGAGCCAAGCTATAAATCTTATCCAAGTATTTATATCCAACTGGATCATTAAATATAAATTGATTAGTATACTAATGCATGGAATAAACGGGACCATCGGTACCTGAAAAATGGGAATAACTAGAATTAATTTTTATTTTATTTAAACACTGGCTACCATAAAAGTTTTCCCGAATTAGGGTAAAACTTAAAAAGTATCGAAATAAATAATTGGATTTGAGAAATTTTATGAGTATTACTTTAAATGAAAGATCTTCTTCTTTAGTTGGTTGCCTGGCAATAGCAACAAATGTGAGTATTATAATCAAAACAACTATAGCTAATATCACAGAACAAATCAAATTTCCATCAATTATTTCTTCAGTATAGTCATGGCATATCAAACCGGCAACGAACACCACAATACCTGAAAATTTACGAATTAATTAGTTTTTGCGACGACAGGATACAACAGGGGAAAATGACAAAAAATAATTTTTAATAATTAATTTTAATTTTAAAAATAATTTACAATTTATTGAAATCATTCCTATATTGTTGAAGGTAGAATTGCTGTCAAAGAAAAAGAAGAAGGAAAAAAAAATATTTGTACGAAACTCTGGATGGTCAAAACTATTTGTCTAAGGGCACAGGGCAGTGGCGTAACTGGGAGGGCAAGGGCCCTGGGAAAAACATAAAAATGGAGCCCCAATTATATACATATAATTTTTTAAATAAATGTTTTTTTCTTTTAAAATTTTTAATCCTATTTCACCTTTTTAAAATGTTCTCAAGTTGTAAAATTATGGCACTTTTAAATTCTTCAAATTTCAGTTAATGTGAACTTGTATTGATTAAAAGTTCAATTATTCCACGTTTCAAATATACTGAACTTAAATTTTGAACCATTTTTATCATTTTTTAATTATTTTCTGCCATTTTTAATTCTTTTAATTACCTTTAAATTGTTTCTCAAAATCTTAAATTTACCTTCCTCAAGTTTTAATTTTTTTGTTTAGTTTTTTCAATCACTTTTACAATTTTAATTATTTTTTCCTTGACATTAAATCAATATAATTATTTATTCCTAAATTTTACATTATTTATCGCAAATTTAAATTAATTTTTTTAATTTGCCATTATTTTTGTCATTTTTTAGTTATTACCTTCAGTTTTTAATCATTTTCATAATTTCGAAATTAATTTCCTCAACTTTGAAATGTTTCAAATAATTATTACGTTTAATTTTCATTTCTCTTTATTATTTTACTATGATTTTCTCCATCTTTTAATATTTTCATTATTTTTCAAAATTAATTTCCTAAATTTTTTGCAGTTATTATCACAAATTTAGATTATTGTCATCAATTTTCCATATTTTCAACAATTTTTCAATTAGTTTCTTTTGCTTAAAAATAAACTTTTCAATTTTTCTATTATTTTCTTCAATTCTAATTATTATTATTTAATTTAATAATTTCTTCATAATTTTAAAAAATTTCAATTACTTATCTGAAATTTTAATTGTTTTCATTGATATTTTAATAATTCTCTTTAATTAAACTTTTTTAAGTAATTTTGTAATTATTTTTTTTCTTGAACATATATTTTATGATTTTTTCAATTATTTCCCTCAAATTTTATTTACTGTTATCAATTTTTTATATTTAAATTACTTTCATTATATTTTAATTTTTTTCCGAATCTCAAGTTATTTTTAGATTATTTCAATTACTTTTTTACATTTTTAATTATTTTCTCGATTGTTAATCATTATTTACATTTTCTAAGACTTTTAAGTATTTTTCTAAAATTTCAATTATTTTCGATTATTTCTGCGATTTTTTAATAATTCTCTTTAATTAAAATTTTTTAAGTAATTTTGTAATTATTTTTTTTTTTTAAACATATATTCTATGGTTTTTTCAGTTATTTCTCTCAAATTTTATTGAATGTTTTCAATTTTTAATATTTAAATTACATTCATCATAAACCTCGATTGTTAATTATTATTCTCATTTTCTAAAATTATTTCCTAAGATTTTTAAGTATTTTTCTGAAAATTAAAATATTTTCTTTAATTTATAATTATTTTCATGTGTTATCAGAATTTTAATTTTTTTTATTAATTATCGTAAAATTCAAATATTTTTAGCTTTCTTCCAGATTTTTCTCCAATTTTTAGTTTTTCTCATTTTATAAAATTAATTTCTAAAATTTTAAAGTATTTTTCTCAAATTTCTATTATTTTCTTCAATTTTTAATTATTTTTATTTGTTTTCATAATTTCCAAAAAATTTTATTACTTAATTCGTAAATTTTAATTATTTTTAGCATTCTTCCAGTCTTTTCTCCAATTTTTAGTTATTCTCATTTTCTAAAATTATTTTCTAAGATTTTTAAAAATTTTTCTAAAATTTCAATTGTTTTCTTCAATTTTTAATTATTTTCATTTGTTTTCATAATGTCAAATTTTTTTTTATTAATTATCGTAAATTTCAATTACTTTTAGCTTATTTCTTCAATTCTTTTCTCCGATTTTTAGTTATTTTCTTTTTTTTATTAATTTCTAAGATCTTTATGTATTTTTTTTTCAAAGTTCAGTTATTTTTTCTTTATTTAAAAAATTCTGTAACTTTTTCAATTATCACACTTAAATGCCATTTATTTTTTACTAATTATCATTGTTTGTATCATATTTCAGTATTTTCTTCATATTTCAAAATTTAAAAACATTTTCAATTAATTTCCAAAATTTATTTCCTTCAATTTTCAATTCTTTACATTTGTTTTATATTATAATTTCCAAGATTTAAAATTATTTATCTGACATTTCAATCGTTTCATTCAATTTTCAATTAATGATATTATTTTATTCAATTTTCAATTACTTTCGTTCTTTTTCTCGTTCTTTTTCATAATTTCCAAAAAGTTTTTACTTACAAATTTCTCTTTAATTATAACTTGTTCTCTTCAATTTTAATAATTTTCTTTAGTTTTTTCAATTACTTTTGCAATTTTAATTATTTTTTCCTTGACATTAAATCAATATAATTATTTATTCCTAAATTTTATTTATTCATCGCAAAATTAAATTAATTTTTAAATTTATCATTATTTTTGTCTTGTTGCAATTATCACCTTCAATTTTTAATCATTTTCATAATTTCTAAATTAATTTCCTGAACTTTCAAATATTTTAAATAATTATTTTGTTCAATTTTCATTTCTCTCTATTATTTTACAATGATTTTCTCCATCTTTTAATATTTTCATTAATTTCTCAAATTTGCAGTAATTATCACAAATTTAGATTATTGTCATCAATTTTCCATATTTTAAACGACTTTTCAATTATTTTCTTTTGCTGTGAAATAAATTTTGCAATTTTTCTATTGTTTTCTTAAATTTCTAATTATTATAATTATTTTTGCATTATTTTTAAAAATTTGAATTAATTATCTGAAATTTCAATTGTTTTCATCAATTTTCCATTATTTCCGCAATTTTTAAATAATTCTCTTAATTTAAAATTTTTTAAGTAATTTTGTAATTATTTCCAGCATATTACACTAAGTTTTTTCAATTTTTAATTATTTTTCTCGATTGGTAATTATTATTCACATTTTCTAAGATTTTTAAGTATTTTTCTAAAATTTTAATTATTTTCATCAATCTTCGATTATTTCCTCGATTTTTTAATAATTCTTTTTAATTAAAATTTTTTAAGTAATTTTGTAATTATTTTTTTTTTAAACATATATTCTATGATTTTTCAATTATTTACCTCAAATTTTATTTACTGTTTTCAATTTTTCATATTTAAATTATTTTTATTATATTTCAATAATAATTTCATTTATTTCATTTCATTTATTTTTAATAATAATTTCTTAAATTATTTCCAGCATATTTAACTTGGTTTTTTAATTTTAAATTAATTTTATCATTTTTCAATTATTTTCCTTGATTGTTAATTATTATTCTCATTTTCTTTAATTATTTACTAAGATTTTTAAGACTTTTTCTAAGATTTCAATTATTTTCTTCAATTTTTAATTATTTTCATTTATTTTCATAATTTCCAAAATTTTTGATTATTTATCGTAAATTTTAATTATTTTCATCTTTCTTCAATTCTTTTCTCCATTTTTTAGTTATTCTAATTTTTTTAAATTGATTTCTAAGATCTTCATGTACTTTTCTCAAATTTCAATTATTTTTTCTTTATTTAAAAAAAATTCTGTAATTTGTTTAATTATCCTACTTAAATGTCATTTTTTTTTTACAACTTATAATTGTTTGTATCATATTTAATTATTTTCTTCATATTTCAAAATTTAAAAACATTTTTTAATTACTTTCCAAAATTTATTTCCTTCAATTTTCAATTCCTTACATTTGTTTTATATTATAAATTTGCAAGATTTTAAATTATTTATCTGACATTTCAAGCATTTCATTCAATTTCCAATTAATTATATTATTTTTATATTATTTTCTCCAATTTTCAATTACTTTCGTTCTTTTTCTGGTTCTTTTTCATAATTTTCTAAAATATTTAAATTTTGTCTTAAATAAATATTTATTTTATTTATATAAATTGATTTTTAAATATTATATTTAAATTATTTATAATTGTTGATAACACAAGATGTAGAAATTATAAATTACTACAATTAGTAAGGTTTTTGGAATTTTGTTTAAAAAAGTTTCTATTAGGGTTGACCAAGGGCTCCGGGGCACTGCCCCACTTTGCCCCTTAACAGTTACGCCACTGTCTAAAGAATGCAATGTTTACTCAATATTACGGTCTGTGTGGTTGAATTGAATACTCACAGTATAAAAGAACACCTCCTTTAGCCACGTTACTAGAAAATTTGGAAGGTACTTTTGAATTTTGGAAGTTGAAAATTTTTGCAAAAGAATGCAATATTGTATTGTCATAAACTGCGCTCGAACTCGCCGGGACTTTTAAGCTGTATTCATCCGTTTCATATCTGAAATTGTAACAATTAGTGTTTCAAAAATCAAAATTAATAGCGTCAGTGGTGAAAATAAATAATTGTAAGAAGAGTAATTTCATATTCAATAACAATAATCAAACAATGACAAAGAATAATAATAAACTTTGAACAAAAAAGCAGTTATGACAAAAAGTCTTTTGCATTAAGTGAAATAACCTCAAAGTTTAAATGAACAATGTTTTCTTCACGACAAGAATAATATTCTATAAAAATTACTTTCGACTAAATGCAAAAAAAAGTTAACATTTTCTGAAAAGCGTAAAATGATAAATTGACAGTTGAATAATAATTAAGAAATAATTACCACTCAGGTAATCATAGTGCCTTTGTTTTCTTCAGAGAGTAGTACTATTAATAATGAAATCAAATTGGTGGTAACTTTTCATATACCTTAAAACTAAAACAGATATAGAGACTATTGTGTATGCAAGGAGAGTTCCAATTGACATCATGTCCACTAATTGTTGCAGATCAAAAATCAGAGTCATAAGACCTAAAAACAGTCAAATTTGTAAATAGGAAAATTGTTACTTTTTCTGATGATATGTATATATATACTACCGGCCAAAATTGTGGGACCACTTACAAAAATGTGATTAAAAACATGACCGTTTTAAAATGTTGATAACTCTGGAAGATATTACCGAATTGGAATTTTGCATAGACCATTGGAAAGCTTATAAAATTTTCCGTTAAATGGTCCTACATTAAAGCATTTTTGATTAATAGAAACGGAGAATCAACATGATAAAGACAGGTGCATTTTTCGTTTTTTGTGAATTTTCATTGTTCAAGTTTGGTGAGCTGCATTTTCTAGAAAAGTAATTGGAAAATTTTGAAATTAAGCTAACTTAAACCTTGAACTATTAGCTTTAAAAAAAGCCTAAGAAAATTAAAATATCTTGACTGGTTCAAAAGTTATAAACAAATGTGTATAAAGAACAAAACGCAACAATTCCTTTGTTTCCTCCCCTCTCTGCCTATTTGCAGCCAAAAGTGGAGCGAGCACTAGACTCGTTGCGTTTTCTCGTATCAACGTATCATACATTTACTTATAACTTTTGAACCAGTCAAGATATTTGAATTTTCTTTGCCCTATTTTAAAGCTAATAGTTCAAGGTTTAAGTTAGCTTAATTTCAAAATTTTCGAATTACTTTTCTAGAAAATGCAGCTCACCAAACTTGAACAATGAAAATTCACAAAAAACGAAAAATTCACCTGTCATTGTCATGTTGAATCTCCGTTTCTATTAATCAAAAAGGCTTTAATATAGGAGGTCGAGTCCATACCAAGTGATCACACCAATTTCAGTCATATTGAGTAATATTTACGAAATTGATATTTTGGGTTCCTTTAGGAGTAAAAAAAATAAATTTTAATTATTTCTAAAAAATTCAAAATATTTTCGAAAATATTCAAATTCAAAATTTTGAGTACTATTTTTTTTGTTTTATCATAACTTCTGTAATTTTGAAGCAATTGAGATCATTTTTTTTTAAATTACTCGTATTTAAATACTCTTTCAAGAAAAATTATAATAATTAAGAAATTGTTTATAATTAAATTTTTATTAAAAAAATTAAATTATTTATTTAAACAAAATCTAAAGTATATCATCGATCTTTTTCAAAAAATTCATAAACATAGCCTATAATGTGCTTAAAAATTTAAGCCAAAGAAAAAGATGGTATGTATTATAGTTTTTGAGAAAAAAATTATTAAGTTATGCTAGCGCGGCGCAGACCGGTGTCACCGCTACTCAACGCGTAGTTCCGTAGTAACCGAAATGTATGTATATTTTTACATAATGTAAATATAGTTAGTGTATTATATTTAAATTATAAGCTTCAGAAAGTCACACTGATCTTTTCATATTACATGGACATCAAACTTTAGAATTAAAAAAATCGGAGAAAATAATTAAAGTAAAAAGAAGTAATTAAAAAATTGGTAATTTATAGAAAAATAATAAAAATAACTAAAAATTGGGAAAATTATTAAAATTTAAGAATAATAATTGAAAATTTGTTAAATCAATTGAAAAATAATTAATATAATTAAAAACTGGTAAAAATAAGTGAAAATAAGTGAATAATTAAAATAATTTAAAACTGAAGAAAGAAAAAACATGGGCTGGTAAAATTATCAAAATTCGCGATGTTCAGGGGTGTTAATTTTTTTTCTTATGCAATTTTAGACCTAAAATTATGGGGTAATGTCAAAAATAGAGAAACAAATAATTTGCGGAGTTTGAGAAATTTATTCTAAGAAAAACTTAAATTTTAAAAATTAAACCTCTTTCACAATTTTCATTTTTTCCATCGACAATTTTTTTGTGGGATTTTTAAATGATTTTCTACAATCCATCGTATGGATTTTGAAAAATAAAATTTCGAAAATGACCAAAAAAATATTGTTTTTTAATTTTTATGTAATACCATAATTCTACATCTTAATTGATGTAAGAAAAAAAATGACACCTCTGAGCATCAAAAATTTTTTTGAGTTAAAATTTCACCTATCTCTCCCCTTAAAGAATGATAAAAATAGTTTGAAAATAGTTGAAAGAAATGAAAACTATAATAAATTTAAAAGATGACAAAATTTTATAAGGAGAAAAATGATTAAAAATTTGAAACATAAAGTATAAAACATAAAATTTGTCAGTACTGCGAAGTACTGACAAACTTCGCAGGTGTTGACAGATTGAAGTAATGAATGAAGTTTGAAGATTATTATAAATAACTATTTTTAATCAATGTTTGTAAAAAAAAATTTCAAATCAATCTTATAAGTTCACATAATAGAAAAAATTATATGAATTTGTGTTGATATCTATAATTAAATTCAATATTTAATATTTTAAAGATTTCGAATTTGCCGCTAACATTTGTAGTTCTTAACTTGCCGCTAGGTGCGTGTATTTCTCGAAAGAGAGATCGTTGAGTATTTTCTATATAAGCAAGCAAGCTTTAATTAAAAATTCACTTATATACAGGTTTGTATCCTTTGATTTTTTATCGTTTTGCGTTTGTAGTTGAAGTGATTGAATTTGGGTCATTATTAGTACTAGTCTCACTTTTTTCTAATTTTTTAAAAATTAGAAAAATTGGGCCAGTATTATTACTGATCTTTTTTTTTATTTTTCACGTTTTTTCGTTTACAAGAAAAACGTAAAGATGCCCTTAAAATTTTGTTGCAATCCTCTGCAAAAACCCAACCATAATTTTTACAATAAAGATTTGCGATTGGTACCAGCATCTATTATAAAAATATATCCATCATTAACAAATGAATATTTTATATGCAACTCATGTAGGATAAATGTTTTATCCCAGAAACTTCCATTATTGAATTTAACAACTAGTTCTACACTAGAAATTCAGAATAATGTTTTCAGAGAAGAAAATGAAACTACTGATCAGAATCACTTAAATCAGTCCGATTCTTCTTCAGAAGATGATTTAGATTTTTGTGATTTTAAAGTAAATAAGGAGCTTGCTTTTTCGCATTTAAATAAATGTTTACAAGTCTTAGGAGAATCTGCTATAGATTTTAATGATCTATCTTCTGTGACTAAAAAAAGAGAAAATTTTCAAAATATTGTTTTAATTTTAAAAAATAAATTGTTTAATTTGCTAGATTTGAAAGACGATGCCAGTGAATTTATAAGTCATCTAAAAGAAAAATTTTCTAATGCTGAAGATCGATCATTTAAACTGAAAGTTTTAACTACTCTTCCAAAATCATGGTCTCTTAGTAAAATAGAAACAGTTTTTGGTGCTCCAAATCGTATGGCTCGATCAGCGATAAAATTAATAGCAGAAGGGAAATTTTTCAGTTCTGGAAAGCGGAAATTAGGAAACAGTCTGCCTTTAGAAACCGTGACATGTGTAAAAAGCTTTCATACAAGCGATAGTAACAGTCGGATGATGCCCGGAAAAAGAGATTTTGTCATAATTAAAACAGACGGTAAGAAGGAAAAAGTACAAAAACGTTTAGTTTTATGTAATTTGAAAGAATTGTACAAATTATTCAAAGACAAATATCCTAATATGAAAGTGGGTTTCTCAAAATTTGCAGAATTAAGACCGAAGGAGTGCCTACTAGCTGGTGCAAGTGGAACGCATACAATATGTGTATGTGTTTCTCACCAAAATGTAAAATTAATGTTCGCAGGAGTTGAGCTTAACAAATTAGTAGCAGAGAATCCCAATTTTACAATTTTGACTTATAAAGATTGGATCTCTCAAATGATGTGTAATCCTGCACAACCAATTTGCTATCTTGGAGATTGTAAATATTGTCCAGGCGATGAAAATCTACGGAATCAATTTAAAGAATTGCTTTCAGAAAACTTAATCGAAAGTATTTCTTTTAAACAATGGGTAACAGTTGACAGGTCCAACTTAAAAACACTTATTAAACCAGCTGATGAATTCGTAGACCTGTTAGCTGATATGCTTCAAAAACTTAAAATACACGATTTTATTGCAAAAGAGCAACAAAACTTTTTAGAAGAAAAGAAGGCTGATCTACAAATTGGAGAATTTATTGTTTTGGGCGATTTTGCAGAGAACTATTCATTTGTTCTTCAAGATGCTATGCAATCTTTTTATTGGTCTAACAGTCAAGCAACTATTCACCCTTTTGTGGTCTATTACAAGCAGGATAATGGATTATTAGATCATATTAGTTTTGCAATAATAAGTGAAGTTTTAGATCACAACACAATTTCTGTCCACTTATTTCAGAAAAAATTATTGAATTTTATTAAAGAGAAAGTATCTCAGAATGTGAAGAAAATTTATTATTTTTCAGATGGAGCAGCTGCTCAATACAAAAATAAAAAAAATTTTATAAATTTGACTTATCATATTGAGGACTTTGCTTCTGAAGCAGAATGGCACTTTTTTGCTACATTACATGGTAAGGGACCATGTGATGGCATTGGTGGCACAATCAAAAGATTAGCGGCTCAAGCAAGTTTACAACGACCATTAAACAATCAAATTGTTACTCCTCTTGACTTATACGAGTGGGCAAAATCCAGTTTAGAGAAAATTAATTTAGAATTTTGTAATTACGCAGAATATGAAGCTGAAAAACAATTGTTAAGTGAAAGATTTAATCAAGCTATGACCATTAAAGGTACACAAAAATTTCATTCCTTCGTACCCCTTGAGAATAAAATTGAAACAAAAATTTTTTCAAATTCTGTGCACAGCACAATTTGTAAAATAAAAAAATAAACATGACGATTAACTGTATTTATATTATGTAATAATATACATACATTTCGGTTACTACGGAACTACGCGTTGAGTAGCGGTGACACCGGTCTGCGCCGCGCTAGCATAACTTAATAATTTTTTTCTCAAAAACTATAATACATACCATCTTTTTCTTTGGCTTAAATTTTTAAGCACATTATAGGCTATGTTTATGAATTTTTTGAAAAAGATCGATGATATACTTTAGATTTTGTTTAAATAAATAATTTAATTTTTTTAATAAAAATTTAATTATAAACAATTTCTTAATTATTATAATTTTTCTTGAAAGAGTATTTAAATACGAGTAATTTAAAAAAAAATGATCTCAATTGCTTCAAAATTACAGAAGTTATGATAAAACAAAAAAAATAGTACTCAAAATTTTGAATTTGAATATTTTCGAAAATATTTTGAATTTTTTAAAAATAATTAAAATTTATTTTTTTTACTCCTAAAGGAACCCAAAATATCAATTTCGTAAATATTACTCAATATGACTGAAATTGGTGTGATCACTTGGTATGGACTCGACCAGGACCATTTAACGGACAATTTTATAAACTTTCCAATGGTCTATGCAAAATCTCAATTCGGTAATATCTTCCAGAGTTATCAACATTTTAAGACGGTTATGTTTTTAATCACATTTTTATAAGTGGTCCCACAATTTTGGCCGGTAGGGTATGTAAATTATTTATATGTATGAAAAATTTTAGAGTATAGCTTACTAGTTAACAAGCCAGAAACCATAGTGCCAATTATAGGAGTCATAGTTCTCGGATGAACTTTAGAGAGAATTTTAAAAATGACACCGTCACTTCCCATGGCATAAAGAATTCTCGGAAGAGGAAACATGGCTCCGAGTAGACTGGTGAATAAGGCAAAAACTGCGCCAATATTTACGATCCATTTGATAGTGGGCCATCCAACTTTATCAAACACGTGTGGAAACGGAGCATCTTTATCCTGAAAAAATTACCTTACTTAAAAATTAATTTTCTAATGTTGTGAGCAGTGTGAATTGCAAAAATTAAAATTTACCTGCTCATAATAGGGCAACATCATAGTGAGGACCAACGCAATGCTAAAGTACGCTGCGAAAATTATTAAAAGAGAAAAGACAATGGCCAGAGGAATATTTCGTTTTGGGTTTTTGGCTTCTTCCCCAGTAGTAGCAATGCCATCAAATCCTACAAATCCAAAAAAACATTTGGCTGCTCCGGTCATAATACCACTTATTCCAAAAGGCATGAATCCGCCATTTCCTGCACGTGTCACATTCGGAGGAATGTCTTTTTTTTCGATGAACCAGTTCTTAATATCGGCTATAAAAATTTAAACAGAAGCTTTAGAAAATTAAAATTACAAAATCGAAATAATAAATAAACATGGATAATTAAACATAAAGAAAAGCAAAGATCTATAATAACAGGTAATACGTAAGTTTACTTTGATGTTGAAGATTGCAATATTGCAGCAGTGAAAAAATTGAAAGCAATAAATAATATAGTGAACAATTTTTTTTTTTTTTTAATAAATTGGTGGGCATTGAGCACCTAAAGCTTAAGAAAAAGTTTCATCCTCGAAACACATCCGGAATTCATTGTTTCAAAGAGAAAGCAACCACCTAAGAATGAAAAAATTTATCAAAATGCACCTAATACAGTAAATAATTTTTTTATTACATAAAGAAGAGTGAAATGTGTCCCAGAAAGCACTAAAAAAAATTTATTTAAAAAAAAAAGAATTCTAAATGGAAATAAAATGAAGAAACATTTTTCTTTTTAAACAATGGGTTCTGGATGTGTTTTGAGGATGAAACTTTTTTTTATTTCACTCTAGAGATTCTATTTTTGTATATTGATTGAGAAAATTTGACTTAATTTGATAAATACAGGGTCGAATCAAGGGTGTCACGGGCCTGAAGCACAAAAAAAATTTCAGGGTCCCCCCTAAAAAAAACAAAAGTTTCTGCATTTTTATCTTATCAGAGTGTCTAGCGAATAATCATTTAAACAATGGAGAGAATTTTCAAAGAATCTTAATAAAATGTAAAAAAAAAAAAATAAAATTTTACATAAATTAAAAAAATTACAAAATTTTATTAAAACCAGTTTTATGAATGAACAGATAAGAAAGTTAAGGATAATTTACATTGGAATGGGAAAATTAAAGCAAAAAGATGTAAAAAATGTACTAATTAAAAAACCTGCAAAAAATAAATAAATTCTTCAAAAATAAAAAAAGTTTAAAAAATCAATGAAAGTAAAAGAAAGAAAATTAGGAAATATGGTAATAATGCGTTATGAAATATGAAACAGTTTAAGGAAGATTGATTAAATTGCTTTTTTAAAATCAAAATACTACGCAATAAACAGTAAAAGTTTTTAAAACAAAAAATTGAAATTACAAAAGAGAGGAAAAATGATTTGCAAATAGTTAAAATATTTGCGGACATGTTTTTTTAAATTAAGAAAATAAATAAGATAATCAGTAAAAAAACGGAAAAATGTTACTAAAGATAAAAAAATACTTTAAGGGCATGTGATGGATTATGACGTCACTGGTATAGGCAAAATTTGTCCGTAACATTTCTCTTAAAATATTGAATATTTTTTTATGAAACTTGGTAGAATTACCTAAAATGTCATTAGGAAGGTCTCTCAGACCCGAATTTGTTTAAATTTTGGCCCAAAATTAATTTTTGAACATTTTCCAAAAAATGCAAACTTTTATAAAAATCAATTTTGAGACAAAATTCAAACAAACTCGGGTCTGAGAGACTTTCCTAATGACATTTTAAGTAATTCTACCAAGTTTCATAAAAAAAGATTCAATATTTTAAGAGAAAAGTTACGGACAAATTTTGCCTATACCAGTGACGTCATAATCCATCACATGCCATTAAAAACATTAAAAAAACATGCCCTTGTTTTGAAAATCAAGCAAAAAGCAATAATTTTTTTTAAATGAAGAATTAAGTGAAAACAACTAAACAATTTTAAGAAAAAAAACCAATATTTCTAAGAAGTAGAGAAGTTCTGATCAAATGAGAAAATTTATTATAAGATCAAATTTACGAAAAATTAAATAACAGAAAAAAAGCCTTTAAAAATTATAAAAATTAATAAGTTATGACAAATGATAAAAAACCAAATAATTATTTTAAAAATCATAAAATTGAAAAAAATTATATTTTACAACTTCCAAATTATAATGATAAATAAAATTAATCACTGGAAAAGTAAATAAATTTTTCTAAATATTGTTAAAATAAAACTGTATAAAATTAACTGAAGTAATTTTTGTAAAAAGAATAAAATTAAAAAAATTCTAAAAAATGAAAAAGTATTATTAAACGCATAAAAAAAGAAAAATTTTTAAAAAGAAATGAAAGTTACCTAAGTGGTTTTCTAAAAATACAGAAAAGCAATATAAAACATAACCTACCAAAAAAATTGTTTGAAAAAGAAAAAATTACAAGAAAGAATAATTAAATATTTCAAGAAAGTGATATAAATTAGTGTGTAAATAAGTCTACAATTTTTTCTATAATTTTCAACCGTTTTCAATTTACAATTATTCTCCTTAAATTTTATAATTATTCTTTAACTTTTTCAATTATTTTGTTCTGTTGTAGATTATTCTCGACAGTTTTCGAATTTTTTATTCAATTGTCAACTATTTTGCGCATTTCTCAATTATTTTCTTTAATATTAAATTATTTTCGTCATTTTGTAATTTTCTTTAAATTATGAATTATTTTCTAAAGTCAATTCCATTCTACAATTTTCAATTAAGTTTATTCAATATTCCAAAAAACTTGACTTTTTTCAATTATAAACCATTATTTGAAATTACAATTTATTTCTTCAATTTTTGATTATTTTCTTCAAATTTCAATCACATTTTCCAGTTTTAAATTATTTTTTCGAATATTCATATGCTTTTTTAATTTTAAGTACAATTAATCAATTATTCTCTTCAGTTCTTAATTATGTTTTAAAAATTTTATTTCCATTCTTCAATTTTAAATTTTTTCCTCAATTTCAATTATTTTGTTCGATTCAATTTTTTTTTAATTCAGTTGTTCAATTAGCAATTATTTTTATTTTTTTCTTAATTTTTCAATTTTTAATTATTTTTAAAATTAAATATTTATAGTTTGAATTATTCTTTCAGTAGTGCATTATTCTAATAATTATTTTCTTCAATTGTCAATTATTTTCTTTAATATTTTAAGATCCTCGCCTTTCGCCAATTATGTTTCTCCATTATTAATAAGATTCGTTAATTTAACATTTTTATTCTCTTCAATTCTCAATTTTTTCTTCAAATTTCAGTTCCATTTTTCAGTTTTTAATTGTTTTCTTCTTTATTCAATAACTTTCGGCTTTTCAAATAATTTTTTCAATTTTTAATTATATTCTTTAAATTTGAATTTTCAATTTTCAATTATTTTATTCAATTTTAATTGTTTTTGTCGATTTTCAAACCATTCGTTCAATGCGCAATTATTTCCAACAATTATTATTCCTATAATTTTCTTCATTTTTCAATTTTTAATTATTTTCTTTAAATTTAAAGTTTTTGATATATTTCCTCAATTTTTTTTCAGTAGTCTATTAATCTAGTCATTTTGTAGATATTTTCTTCAATTTTATAATTATTCTTATTTTTCAATTATTTCTTTTAATTATTAACTGTTTTTCGCTATTTGAAATTATTTCCTACAATTTTTTCAATTTGGAATTAGTCTCTTAAGGGCATGTGATGGATTATGATGTCACTGGTATAGGCAAAATTTGTCCGTAACTTTTCTCTTAAAATATTGAATATTTTTTAATGAAACTTGGTAGAATTACTTAAAATATCATTAGAAGGTCTCTCTGACCCGAGTTTGTTTGTATTTTGTCTCAAAATTGATTTTTATAAAAGTTTGCATTTTTTCGAAAATGTTCCAAAATTAATTTTGGGCCAAAATTTAAACAAATTTGGGTCTGAGAGACCTTACTAATGACATTTTAAGTAATTCTACCAAGTTTCATAAACAAATTTCAATATTTTAAGAGAAATGTGACGGACAAATTTTGCCTATACCAGTGACGTCATAATCCATCACATGCCCTTAAAGTTTTATAATGGTTCTTTGAGTTTTTCAATTATTTTTTTTTATGTGTATTAATCTAGCCATTTTTCGAATTTTGTTTTCAATTGTTAATTATTTTCACGTTTTGTAATTTTTCTCCATTATTATCAATTTTTTTTTTTAATTTCAGTTTCATTTTTAAATTGTAAATTTATTTCTTCAAGTTTTTATTATTTTCTCCAAATTTTTATTATTTTCTAAAGTGTTTAATTATTTTCTTCAATTTCAATTTTTTTTATTTTGATTTTCAATCCAGTTGTTCAATTTGCAATTGGTTTCAGCAATTAGTCCTATAATTTTCTTAATTTTTCAATTTTCAATTATTTTCTTTAATATTTTAAAAAATTTCGACAAATATTTTTCTCCATTATCAATAAGATTCGTTTAATTTCAAATTTTTATTTATTTAATTCTCAATTTTTTCTTCAAATTTCAATTCCATTTTTCAGTTTTTAATTGTTTTCTTCTATATTAAATAACTTTCGGCTTTTTTTAAATACTTTTTTTAATTTTCAATTATATTCTTTTAATTTGAATTTAAGTTTTCAATTTTCAATTATTTTATTCAATTTTAATTATTTTTGTCGATTTTTAATCCATTCGTTCAATGCGCAATTATTTCCAACAATTATTCCTATAATTTTATCATTTTTCAATTTTTAATTATTTTCTTTAAATTTAATGTTTTTGATATAATTCATCAATTTTTTTTCAGTAGTCTATTAATCTAGTCATTATGTAGATATTTTCTTCAATTTTTTAATTTTTCTCATTTTTCAATTATTTCTTTTAATTATTAACTATTTTTCGCAATTTGAAATTATTTCCTACAATTTTTTCAATTTGGAATTAGTCTCTTAAAGTTTTATAATGATTCTTTGAGTTTTTTAATTATTTTTTTTTGTTGTGTATTAAGGACGCTTATACCCTCAAGCGGTTCTCATTCTATCGGACCATGTTAGTCAATATTTTTTTAATTTCATTTTGTCCTATAATTTGGTTTCTAAATAGTATTTTGTAGTTAAAATCATTACACAAACAAATTTTATTGAAAAAAAAAATTCTGTTGAAAATTCCAACTTATTAAAATTTTTTCTTTCTGATTATTTCAAAAAAGTGAAGGATTACTATCCTTAAATAACATTTTCTTAACAACGGAACGGTAAATTAATTAAATATTATTGTAAAAGTTGTATTCCATTACAGTTTAAAATATATTAGTTTTTTAAAAAAATCTGTAGAACCGTGTTTTTTTAATTAATTAAAATATAGTCATTTTGCGCGTTTTGTTACTTTTTCCATGTAAAAGTCCCAACTTTATAAATTTATATCTTAAAAACAAAACGGTAAAATTCAATAAAATTGTAACAGTACATGTAAAGTAATGTATTTAATATGTCATTAAAATTTTTTAAGAATCTGTAGAAAATGGTTTTTTGGATAAACATCCTTAATCTAGCGATTTTTCGAATTTTGTTTTCAATTGTGAATTATTTTCACGTTTTGTAATTTTCCTCCATTATTATCAATTTTTTTTTAATTTCAGTTTAATTTTTAAATTATGAATTTATTTCTTCAAGTTTTTATAATTTTCTCCCAATTTTTATTATTTTCTAAAGTTTTTAATTATTTTCTTCAATTCCAATTTTTTTATTTTGATTTTCAATCCAGTTGTTCAATTTGCAATTGGTTTCAGCAATTATTTCTATAATTTTCTTAAGTTTTCAATTTTTTAGTTTAAATTGAATGTATATTGTTTAATTTTTTAGATTATTTTTAACATCTGTGTATTTATCTAGCCATTTTTTGAATTTTGTTAATAATTATCAATTATTTTCGTCATTTTTCATGTTTATTCTTTTCCATTTTGTAATTATTCTCGTAATTTTCATTATTTGCATTTCCAAAAATTTTTAGTTTTAAATGATGAACAGCAATGTTAAGTTTCTCATTAATGTTGCTGTTAATTAATATTTTACTATGTACATGTAATAATTGCAACTTTGATTAATTGAAACTTATAAGTTTGAAAAAATTAAAGTTTGAATTAATTGACGTTTGGGATTTATATAAATAATAATGGTTTGGAATTAATTAAGCTTAATATAGTTTTCGACTTTCTTTCTATCAAACATTTTTTAGAATAAATTCTGATCATTTTAAATTTAATCTTTCATATTATTATTAAAAAATACTAGATTGAAATTGAAGTTTTTAGGATTTATCTATCTTCCCTTCTTCTCAGAGTTTGTTAAAAATTTGCGGATCGTTTTCAAAATTTACGGATCATTTTAAAAATTCTCGTCAATTTGAAAGTTTTTTTTCACGATACATTAAATTCTGTCACCGGGCTCTTTTGGGTTCCGGGCCCTGAAGCACGTGCTTCAAGGTAGATTCGCCCCTGGCTACAACCTTGCAAACTTCAATATCATGTTTACTTCTAGAATGGATTTAATGTTTCGTAAATTTCACAATGTGGCTGGTTACACCACAATTACCTAAAGATACGTTACTTTTTGTATTTAATATTATTTTTTACATTACCTTTCATTGATCCTGCCCCGACAATTATCAGAATAGTAACGATATTGATTGTCGTGAATATATTATTTAAAATGGACGATTCTCGGACTCCAACACTGAGTAAAATAGCGAGCAGCATAACCATCCCAGAAGCAAAAAAGTCTGGATACGAAGAAAGAAACGAAATATTTATCGGCATTGAGGCTCTGAGAGCATGTGCCATCTTGTTTCCGGTCAAAACGTCTAAATAATTACTAAGGCCTCTTGCTACACTCGCAGTACCTAAAATCAAAAATTTTGTAATAATTTTTGTTTCTCAAACACTTTGTTTTGATGTGTGTTACAATCGATAAACGTTATTTTTAAAATTAGGGTCTTGAAAAATTGAAGATTTAACACATCAAGAAATATGGGACTTTAATTCTCGATCTAAAAATAAAAACTCTTCAAATCAAACAAAAAAGACTTACCTATTACATATTCTAAGATTAAATTCCAACCAATTACAAAGGCTATGAACTCTCCCACTGTCACGTAACTATAAACATAAGCAGAACCAGCTTTTGGAACTCTGGATGCAAATTCTGAATAGCACATTGCTTGAAAATGAATTAATTAACAGTTAATAAAAACCATAAGACAAAATCGGATTATATATTAATTTAGTAGTTCTTGACAATTGAAATACCTGATAAGGCTGAGGCGAACGCAGCAATGAGGAAGGATATACAGACGGCCGGACCAGCATTTTCCTTTGAGACACTTCCCGCTAAGACGTAAACTCCGAGACCTAAAGTCGATCCAACTCCCAGAGCTGTAAGATCAAAAAGTCCTAATACTCTTGCTAATTCTTCTTTTTTCTCAGTCGATTGCTCAACACGTCTTCGAGACAAAGCTTTCCAAAGCTTAGTAACAAAGCCCAGTAGCATTTTGTGTTTTTCTATATATCTTCACTTCCTAATCACTACCTGTAACATCAAAAATAAAGGTAATTTTTCAACGATTTTATGTATCAGTAAAAATTTTACATATAAGAATCAGTGTATTCTAAAAATTGTTATCCAGAATTGGACGTAATTACAAATATTGTAGTTTATCATTTCCTTCTACATGATTACAGGGATAGTGAACTGATGTCAACAATACTCATACCATAACAACAATTTGGAATTGTTATCAAACCAAAAAACCCACCAGTATGTCGATTCAAACAGAAGCTCAATTAAAGGCCCAGAAGAAGATGCTTAAGAGTTAGCATACTTAAACAAAAACATATGCAGTCGAGACTTTCATGGATGCGGACACTATGGTTGCAGTGAGTCGGAAGAGAGGATAGACGAAGAGTTATAGGAAGAAAGAGGGGAGGAAACTTGTGACTCAAAATCCTCGCCTGTCGCATTGTCTCTAGCCCAATATTTACGGTTTTCACGGATGCATACCACTCCCAAAAATTGCAACCATAAGAGTCCCGACTGTATTTCTAAAATTATGGCGACAGATTCAATTGATGAATTAAAGGAAAGACTCGATCAAGTTTTAAAATCATTCAGTGAGTTTGATGAGATTCAAACAAAACTCGAGGAAATGAACATGAAGCTGAAGAAGAAGAAAAAAAGGAAAAAGTAATTCATCCAATGCGACAAAGCTTTGATGAGTTATATAATGATGTTGTCGATTTAGCTAGAGGTAAAATCAGAGCGTCGAAAGTGGTTCAATCAGCTGGGTCTTCTCTACAAACAGTTTCGTTGAATGATTCAAATCGAGCTCCAGGTGAAGGCCAATCAATATCATGGCTACCCTCCCAGGTGATTTCAATGCAGAATTCAGTAACGAGTTTATCAAGAATGTCTTTGCCAACATTCGATGATGATTTTCAGCAGTGGCAATCATTTCATGAATTATTTAAATCAATTGTTTATAATCATCCTGGTATTACTGATGTGATCAAGTTGTGTCATCTTCGCACTGCTCTAACAGAAGAGGCAGCGAAGATCATTCAAGCATTGGAGCTTACGGATAGTAACAATGATGTTGCATGGAAATTGGTACGAGAACGTTATCAGAAAAAAGATTTTGAGTTTAACAACACACAAGATCTTTTTTAAGATGCATGATTTTGAGTCTTGCTTTTGTCCCTCCTTGTGATGTAATAGGCGCCTTCGAAGAATTGTCAGACGTGATATCAGATGAATTGTTGAACGTGTTAGATTACTTTGATCGTACATATATCCATGGACGAAGAGGTCGTGGTCGACGTCGACCTGTGCCACCATGCTATACCATCCGGATTTATGAAACCAGTACGAAGCAACCCTTCAAGGACTTCATTGTACAAACAATGTTAGCGAGGGTTGGCACAATCGTTTTCGAATGCTGATGAATAAAAATCATCCGGATATGTATACGTTTCTCAAACAAATCCAAAAAGAGCAGCAAGATACAGAAACTTATCTGGTTGAACTGAGTTTAGGAAGAAATATTAAAGTTGCACCTCGTAAGCAGTGGATCGCACTCCAACGACGTTATCAAACAATAACAGAGGAATACCACTCTTACAAAAAAGAAAATCGAATTATAGAATTTTTGACAAACCTTAGCCACAATATTGAATTATAATAATTCACAAATTTTACACAATTTTTGTAATACTGAATTGTATTAATTATTTTTTCCTCAAGCTCTAATAAAATACATTATAATTATTTTTGTAATGTCCGAATTTATTAGTTTTCTGATAAATATATTCGGGCAAATGTATTCGGGTATTCAGTATTCGGGCGAATGTACTTTCGGGCGGGAGGATTCGGGCAAATGACCTGTAATCTTATAAATTGTTTACCAAGAAAGATTGTTTGGCATCAAGTAAAAATCTTTCAATAGATAAATTGCAGCATGCATTGAAAATATGGATAAAATTTAGCCAACAAAAAAGGTTTGCAATGGAATTAAAGCAGCTGGCAATAAAACAATCATTAGATAGAAAAAGTCAGTTATTATCATTAAATCCTTACATTGATGAGAAAGGACTAATGCGAGTCGGAGGACGACTAGAAAACTCATTTTCAGATCAGCCATATGATCAGAAACATCTTCTGTTTCATTTAAAGTTTTTATCTTTTTATAGCAAATTTACCGAAATATATCATCGTCTGGTAGCCACGGACATTTTTTGACGTATACTACCAGACATAATTTACATAGTAGAAGTCACTTGTTTCTGTCAAAATAAAATTTTAATGTTTATTATATTTGGTTAAATGCGAAATAGATAAGATTCAGAAGAAATGTTTAAACCATAACAAAAGTACTGGAAATGAATAAATAATAATTGCAAAATAGGTATTCAACTTCAAAAGTACTTTTTTAAGTCTTAATTAACAATTTTCTGAATGTCCGGAGCTACCCGATACTTTTTTTTCATAACCACTTTTAGCGTGATATATCTTCTTAATTTTATTATTTCTTATATGTTTATTTTTAGGGTTTCGTGGTTCGGGACCGAAACCCTTATAGTGAGAC
The DNA here is from genome assembly GCA_037103525.1 of Ganaspis brasiliensis. Lineage (NCBI taxonomy): Eukaryota > Metazoa > Arthropoda > Insecta > Hymenoptera > Figitidae > Ganaspis > Ganaspis brasiliensis. The sequence continues at coordinate 1,552,651 of JAZKLR010000048.1, read as the reverse complement.
TTTGTCGTCCGTCCGTCCGTCGTACACAGTAGCCTATGTTACTTCAAGTAGCCTATGTCACATTTCAAGTAGCCTATGTCACTTCAAGTAGCCTATGTCACACTTCAAGTAGCCTATGTCACACTTCAAGTAGCCTATGTCACACTTCAAGTAGCCTATGTCACACTTCAAGTAGCCTATGTCACTTCAAGAAGCCTATGTCACTTTAAGTAGCCTATGTCACTTCAAGAAGCCTATGTCACACTTCAAGTAACCTATGTTACTTCCAGTAGCCTATGCCACACTTCAAGTAGCCTATGTTACTTCAAGTAGCCTATATCACACTTCAAGTAGCTTATGTCACTTCAAGTAGCCTATGTCACATTTCAAGAAGCTTATGTCACTTTAAGTAGCCTATGTCACACTTCAAGTAGCCTATGTCACACTTCAAATAGCCTATGTTACTTCAAGTAGCCTATGTCACTTCAAATAGCCTATGTCACACTTCAAGTAGCCTATGTCACATTTCAAGTAGCCCATGTCACTTCAAGTGGCCTATGTCACTTCAAGAAGCCTATGTCACTTTAAGTAACCTATGTCACTTCAAGAAGCCTATGTCACTTCAAGTAGTCTATGTCATTTAAAGTAGCCTATGTCACATTTCAAGTAGCTTATGTCACTTTAAGTAGCCTAAGTCACACTTTAAGTAGCCGATGTCACATTTTAAGTAGCTTATGTCACTTTAAGTAGCATATGTCACACTTCAAGTAGCCTATGTCACACTTCAAGTAGCCTATCTCACTTCAAGTAGCCTATATCACTTCAAGTAACCTGTGTCACTTTAAGTTTCCTATGTTATTCAGCTTTTCAGATTGCATGTGAGACAGACGGAAACATAGAGTAACAGAAGACCACGAAACCCTAGATTGTAGGCGCAATGCGCCTGCTTTCTGTGCTGTTTATTTAAATTTGCTTTTTAAAAGTATTAATAATGATGTTAAAATTATATAAAATCTTGAATAATACTTTTATAAGCATTATTTTACAATTTATTGCTAAAAAAGCTGAAGCGTCCGGGGCTACCCGACTCTCCCCTAGACATTGAATCTGATTACATGAATAATTTAAAATTTTAAAGAAATTTAGTCAAGCTAAATAAGAATTTAAAGAATTCAAGTGTAAGTTTAAGTGAACAATATATAGAACAAAGTAATATTAAATGATTTTGTGGATAATTAAAAAAAATTGAAATTAAACCTTTTTAATTAAATTTTGCCTTAGAGTTACTTTTTTAAAAAAATTATTTGATTTTTGAAAAATTAAAGAAATTAATATTATTTTCGATATAAGGCCTCGTAAAAATTTCCTAACAAATTAAAAAAATTAAGTTTAATGCAAAATTTAAACAAAATTGTGTCAGAGAGACCCAGTGGCGTAACTGGGAGAGCAAGGGCCCTCGGGCAAAAAGGAAAATGGGGCCCCAATTATAAAACTAATTTTCAAGTTTAATTTATTTATTCATTCATTCTATCCTCACCTCACATTTGTCACTAATAGATGTTATTTTCTTTTAAAATTTTAAATCATATTTCAACTTTTTGAAATATTCTCAAATTTTAAATTTAGAGCAATTTTAATTTCTTCAAATTTCAGTTAATGTGAACTTGCATTGATTAAAAGTTCAATTAATCCACATTTCTAAAATACTAAATTTGATGTGATTTAAAAATTTCTTCAATTTTTAATAATTCTTTTCTATTATGTTTTGAATTACTTAAAATACAATTTTGTACTATTTTTATCATTTGTCAACTATTTTCTACAATTCTTAATTATGTCAATTGTTTTTAAATTGTTGCCCTAAATTTTAAATTTCAATTATTTTTGATATTTTGCAATTATTATTTTCAATTTGTAATCATTTCATAATTTGTAAATTAATTTATTTATTTAATAAAATTAATTACTTTAATAAATTCAATTATTTTGTTCAATTTTCATTTCCTTTTATTATTTTCTCTATCTTTTAATAATTTCATTATTTTTCAATTTATTTCCTAAATTTTCAGTTATTATCTCAAATTTAGATTGTCTTCAATTTTCAATTTTTTAAACGATTTTTCAATTATTTTATTTTGCTTAAAAATAAATTCTGTAATTTTATATTATTTTCTCCGATTTTTAATTACTTTTATTCTTTTGGCATAATTTTCAAAAATTTTAAATATATCTCTACAATTTTAATTCTTATTTTTATCAATTTTGGATTAAATATATTATTTTCAATCTTTCATGTTTAAATTATATTCAATGTATTTCAACTGTTTTCCTCAAACTTTAATTATTTTCAGCATATTTAAATTATTTTCTTCAATTTTGAATTATTTTTATTTGCATTCATAATTTCCAAATTCTTTTTAATATCGTAAATTTTATTTATTTTTAGCTTTGTTCAATTCTTTTCTCCAATTTTTAGTTATTCTCATTTTTTTCAATTGATTTCTAAGATCTTCATGTAATTTTCTCAAATTTAAATTATTTTTTCTTTATTTAAAAAAATTCTTTAATTTTTTCAATTATTTCACTCAAATGGCATTTATTTTTTACAACTTATCATTGTTTGTATTATAATTCAATTATTTTATTCAAGTTTCAGATTGTTAAATTATTTTTCAATTATTTTCTAAAATTTATATCCTTCAATTTTTAATTTTTTTTTATTTCTTCTGTAATTTGCAAAATTTTAATCTATTTATCTCAGAGTTCAATTATCACATTTAATTTTCAATTATTTATATAATTTTTTATAATATTTTCTTCAATTTTCAATTAATTTCGTATTTTTTCGTAATTTCTAAAAAGTTTTTACTTATATCTGTTTAATTAAAATTTTTTCGCATCAAATTTAAATTATGTTTATCTTGTTTCAATAGTTTTCTCTAATTTTTAATGATTTTCTTTTTTTTTTTTAATGAACTTCTGTAAGGTTTAATTATTTTTCTGTAATTTTCATTAACTTTCTTTCATTTAAAATATATTATGTAAATTTTTCAATTATTTTCTCAAACTTTAATTATTTTTTAAAGCATTTCTATGATTTTTTAAATTACTTTATTCAAATTTTAATTGATTTAATTTTTTTTCAGTTAATTTGCAACTTTGAGACTTAAGTTTGAATAGTCAACAGTAGAAACATTTATGAAAATTAATATTATATAATATATATATATTTTAAAAAATTATTTGAATATTATTATAAAATATATTTTAATAATCGTGTTAATTACTGCTAATGATAAATATATATGATAAATAAAACAATTTGATTTAATTTAATATATAAAAAAAAAATTTGGATTTTTGAGGGGGGTATAAAGTATTTTTGAACGTTTTATTTAGGGGGGGTTCATCATTTGCAAACAAGTGCAACGTTGGGCCAGGGTGGGGGGGGGGCATGAAAAATGAAATCACTACATCAATTTTAATTTTTAAATTATTCTCAATTTCTTTTTTAAATTTCCGGACTTTTTTTTTAATGATTTCCAATGCTTTTTTTGATATTCAAATTTCATTAATTATTTAAAATTCGATGTAAAATTTATAGATATAACGAAGTCACAAAGCTTTAAGTATAGCTGTGCGGATAAAGTATTTGTCTCTTACATTATGAAAATTCGAGTTCGAATCTTTGTAGTGACGAATTTTTTTTTCATCCGCCATTTTTAACTTTACAAAACTGACATCAAATTCGTATTCAACGATTTTAAAAACATAAAGTTTTATGCTCGTAAATTAATTTAATTTGTTGAATTAATTATTTTTAATTTATTCAACAAATTACTTATTAGAATATTAGAATTTTACATAAAATCTTTTTTCTACATTTTTTCTATTCTTTTAAATTACATGTAGAGTGAGAAATTTTAATAATTTATGTAGTGAAGATAATTTATGTTTTTAGTTACAGGCAGTTTTTATAATTATTTATTTATTTATAAACTAATTTCCGTATTTTTCTGTTTTAATGTTGAAATTTAATTACTTGTTTATAAAATTAAAAAAAAATTGTTGTTCAATAATTATTTTTGTAATTAAGACACTGAAAAGTATAAATTAAGCTTAATTTTTTTTTCAAATTGACAATGTGGTTTTAAAAAAGGAAAATACACTTTTTAATTATCAACTTCTTAGAACAAGCATCACTGGTTACGTAATTGACTGCACTATTTTCTAAGTGTTTTGAACATCTATGGATTTTCTTTAAAAGTAAAGAGACCCAATTTAGTAACAGTGAAAGGATAAATAAGAACTTTAACTCTCAAGATATGATTTAAAAAGATTAGATTTTTTTTTTAACATTCTTTTTAACATCTTTGCTAATTTTTCAATTAAATAAAATAATTAATTACTTCTCTTTAAAATAACAATTAAGATATAAATTACTGTAAATAAAATCTTTTGAATAATTAATTATTTTTCATGTCCAATGCTCAAGATATAATCAATTAGAATAAATTAAAAATCCATGACTTTTTTTTTAAATAATTATAAATAAAAAATTTTCTAAGATTTTAAATTTAAACTTTGTTAATTAAAATTTTAAATTTACTTTTTTAATAACAATTAAATTTTACTTTTTTCTCTGAAAAAAGTAAAAAGTTTGTCACTCTTGAATTTTGTATTAAACGTTTTAATTATTTTCTTTTTTTAAATTCTCGGAATTTTAATGAGGAGCAAGCGAACAAAACCTGATAAATTCATTCGAAGTAATTTTGAAATAAAGCGACAAACGTATCTATATAACTAGTAGAGATAAAAAAAAGATGAAAATAATTTTGTGTAGATTAAGTATTTTTTTAAAAAGAATTTCAACTAGTTTTTAAATTAGCCTACGAAAAATTATTTCTATTTTCTTTTTCTTATTTTTTATTAATTTGTTTCTCAATCGGAATGTTTAATTTAAAAAACTAGAACAAATTTTTATTCAAATTATTTGAAATGTTAATTAATTAATTTAAATGAAAGAACACGTAACGGAAATATTTCAGTTTAATACATTTTTTAAAATTTTTTACCCTCAACATTAAATCTAAAAAAAATATTTATGTAGAAAATGTGACAACTTGGTTGCGCGCGAGAACATAAAATAATTTACATACAATTTTTTGAATCATGATTTACAATTTATATTGACATGTGCAATCAGAGTGGCATGAACTTACTTGCAAGGACGAATTTTCCAAGTCTGACATTTCAATAAAATAAAACTAAGAGAACAGAAATTATATAAACAAGTATGTTATTTAATTTCTGGAATTCTCAGTTTCTTCACAAACAAATTTTCCAAGAATAGCTGGAAAACATTTCTCGGTTTGTAAAAGTTATTAAAATTTCTTTCAGCCAATAATTTATTCTCTGTTAAGTGTAGAAATCGACATCTTTAGGATTTTAAGTCAGCGGATTTTATTTATCAATTAAATTTAATTCGAAAAGGTCATTATTTATTTAAAAAAAATTATTAATAATAAATTGATATCTTAATTAGCTATACATTAAATATGAGTAATTTTTAATTATTAATAATCAATAATTAATTACCGAAACATCAAGAAATTTAATTAGGATCTTTGAATCAAGCTAGAAAGTTAGTAGTTTTTCATGTTTGCGAAGAATTAGACAAAAAACGATGAGAAACTTTTTATATGCTGATTAAACTCTTTATAATTTTATGACCGTAAATCAAGAGTCAATATAATTTTTATCATTTTTTATTTACAGAAAAGTGAATTTATCACTTTGTATTTTATAAAAATGTGTCGATTGTAAGTAATTGAAAAATTTCAATTATTCGTAGATGAAAAATGAATTTTGCAGCGAGTAAAAATAATCGAGTTCTATGAAGTTTATTCAAGCGAATCTCCCCACGTGCTTCGAACTCTGAAGCAGGTAATTACTGATTTACCTTGTGTCGGGTGAATTTATCCGGGATATCGAGGTTACTTGACCTCATTAATATGTGATTCTCGTCTAGATTCAATGACAAAATGTTTCCAGAGGGATGCATTAATTTGATCAATTATTACAAAAATTACATGTTAATAACATTTTTAATCAACAAAATATTTTTGTAGTCTAGAAAAATGTTTGTTTAAGGAGGCTTATCAAAAAAACCAATTTCTACAGATTCTTATAAAAGTTTAATTACAATATTAAATGTATTACTTTACATGTACTGTTACAATTTTATTGAATTTTACCGTTCTGTTTTTAAGATATAAATTTATATAGTTGGGACTTTTACATGGAACCAGCAACAAATTGCGCAAAATGACTATATTTTAATTAATTAAAGAAACACGGTTCTACACATTTTTTAAAAAAACTAATATAATTTAAACTGTAATATAATACAACTTTTGCAACAATATTTAATTAATTTACCGTACCGTTGTTAAGAAAATGTTATTTAAGGATAGTAATCCTTCACTTTTTTGAAATAATCAGAAAGAAAAAATTTTAAAAAGTTGGAATTTTCAACAGAATTTTTTTTTTCAATAAAATTTGTTTGTGTAATGATTTTAATTACAAAATACTATTTAGAAACAAAATTATAAGAAATCAAATAAAAAAAATATTGAATATCATGGTCCGATAGAATGAGAACCGCTTGAGGGTTCTCGTTCAATGCGCAATTATTTCCAACAATTATTCCTATAATTTTCTTCATTTTTCAATTTTTAATTATTTTCTTTAAATTTAAAGTTTTTGCTATATTTCATGAATTTTTGTTCAATAGTCTATTAATCAAGTCATTTTGTAGATATTTTCTTCAATTTTTTAATTATTCTCATTTTTGAATTATTTCTTTTAATTATTAACTATTTTTCGTAATTTGAAATTATTTCCTACAATTTTTTCAAATTGGAATTAGTCTCTTAAAGTTTTGTAATGATTCTTTGAGTTTTTCAATTATTTTTTTTTTATGTGTATTAATCTAGCCATTTTTCGAATTTTGTTTTCAATTGTGAATTATTTTCACGTTTTGTAATTTTTCTCCATTATTATCAATTTTTTTTTTAATTTCAGTTTAATTTTTAAATTATAAATTTATTTCTTCAAGTTTTTATTATTTTCTCCAAATTTTTATTATTTTCTAAAGTTTTTAAATATTTTCTTCAATTTCAATTTTTTTTATTTTGATTTTCAATCCAGTTGTTCAATTTGCAATTGGTTTCAGCAATTAGTCCTATAATTTTCTTAATTTTTCAATTTTCAATTATTTTCTTTAATATTTTAAAAAATTTCGTCAATTATTTTTCTCCATTATCAATAAGATTCGTTTAATTTCAAATTTTTATTTATTTAATTCTCAATTTTTTCTTCAAATTTCAATTCCATTTTTCAGTTTTTAATTGTTTTCTTCTATATTAAATAACTTTCGGCTTTTTTCAAATAATTTTTTTAATTTTCAATTATATTCTTTTAATTTGAATTTAAGTTTTCAATTTTCAATTATTTTATTCAATTTTAATTATTTTTGTCGATTTTTAATCCATTCGTTCAATGCGCAATTATTTCCAACAATTATTCCTATAATTTTATCATTTTTCAATTTTTAATTATTTTCTTTAAATTTAATGTTTTTGATATATTTTATCAATTTTTTTTCAGTAGTCTATTAATCTAGTCATTTTGTAGATATTTTCTTCAATTTTTTAATTTTTCTCATTTTTCAATTATTTCTTTTAATTATTAACTATTTTTCGCAATTTGAAATTATTTCCTACAATTTTTTCAATTTGGAATTAGTCTCTTAAAGTTTTATAATGATTCTTTAAGTTTTTTAATTATTTTTTTTTGTTGTGTATTAAGGACGCTTATACCCTCAAGCGGTTCTCATTCTATCGGACCATGTTAGTCAATATTTTTTTAATTTCATTTTGTCCTATAATTTGGTTTCTAAATAGTATTTTGTAGTTAAAATCATTACACAAACAAATTTTATTGAAAAAAAAAATTCTGTTGAAAATTCCAACTTTTTAAAATTTTTTCTTTCTGATTATTTCAAAAAAGTGAAGGATTACTATCCTTAAATAACATTTTCTTAACAACGGAACGGTAAATTAATTAAATATTATTGTAAAGGTTGTATTCCATTACAGTTTAAAATATATTAGTTTTTTAAAAAAATCTGTAGAACCGTGTTTTTTTAATTAATTAAAATATAGTCATTTTGCGCGTTTTGTTACTTTTTCCATGTAAAAGTCCCAACTTTATAAATTTATATCTTAAAAACAAAAAGGTAAAATTCAATAAAATTGTAACAGTACATGTAAAGTAATGTATTTAATATGTCATTAAAATTTTTTAAGAATCTGTAGAAAATGGTTTTTTGGATAAACATCCTTAAATCAAACAAAAATATTTCTTTTTATCGAAACTAATTTTTTTAGATTTATGAAAACATAACCTCTACATTAATCTAATTTTTAACTCGTATTTTCAGTTAAAATACTTGTTTTAAAAAACATGTATCTACATCTTGTGTTATTAACAATTATAAATGTTTTGAATATAATATTTAAAAATCAATTTATGTAAATAAAATAAATATTTATTTACGACAACATTTATAATATTTTAGAATCAAAAGAATTGCAAAAAAAAATTTTAAATTAGACAAAATAATTGCACATTTTGCAAATTAATTGAAAAAAAAAAAAACATAAAATCAATTAAAAATTGGGGAAAGTAATTTAAACAACCATAGCAGTGTTTTAAACATAAAGAAAATAATTTTAATTTAAGAAAAATACTTGGAAATCTTAAAAGTAAATTGAAAAAAATTGAATAATGAAAGATTAGAGAAAATAATTGAAAATTGAAAAAAAATTATTCAAAATTCAGAAAAATAAATTAAAATTGCAAAAAATAATTATAATTTGAGAAAATAATTGAAAAACTTACATAAAATATTTTAAAAAAGCAAAGTTAAAGAAATTTTCAGAAAAATGCTTCAAACTCTCAAAAGTTGTTTAAAATAAAAGAAAATAATAAAAAAAATTAGAGAAAATAAATGAAAAAGATAAAGATAATTTAAAATTGAAGAGAACAAGTTTTAATTAAAGAGAAACAAGTAAAAATTTTTTGAAAATTATGAAAAAGAACGAGAAAAAGAACAAAAGTAATTGAAAATTGAAAAAATAATATAACTAATTGAAAATTGAATAAAATAATTGAAATGTCAGATAAATAATTTAAAATCTTGGAAATTATAATATAAAACAAATGGAAAGAATTAAAAATTGGAGAAAATAAATTTTGGAAAATAATTGAAAATTGTTATAAAATTTTGAAATTTGAAGAAAATAATTGAAATATGATACAAACAATAATAAGTTGTAAAAAATAAATGACATTTAAGTGAGATAATTGAAAAAATAAAAGAATTTGTTTTAAAAAAAAACAAATAACTGAATTTTGAAAAAAATACGTGTATATCTTAGAAATCAATTAAAAAAATGAGAGTAACTAAAAAATGGAGAAAATACTTGAAATTTTAGAAAAATACTTAAAAATCTTAGAAAACAATTTCAGACAATGAGAATAAAAATTAAGAATCGAGGAAAATAATTGAAAAATGATAAAATGAATTCAAAATTAAAAAAACTAAGTGAAATATGCTGAAAATAATTTAAGATTGAGAAAAAAATTGATTTCTGCTAAAAATAATTTAAATATGAAAAATTGAAAACAGTAAATAAAATTTAAAGGGAAATAATTAAAAAAATTATAGAATATATGTTTAAAGAAAGAAAATAATTACAAAATTACTTAAAAAATTTTAATTAAAGAGAATTATTAAAAAATCGCAGAAATAATCGAAAATTGATGAAAATAATTAAAAAACTTACATAAAATATTTTAAATAAAGGAAAGTTATAGAGAATTTAAAAAAAATACTTAAAACTTTCAGAAGTTCATTAAAATAAAGGAAAATAATTAAAACTTAGAAAAAATAAATGAAAAAAGGTAAACATAATTTAAAATTGAAGAGAACAAGTTTTAATTAAAGCGAAATAAGTGAGAACTTTTTGGAAATTATGAAAAAGAACGAAAGTAATTGAAAATTGAAGAAGATAATATAAAAATAAATTAGGTAATTGAAAATTGAATGGAATAATTGAAATGTCAGATAAATAATTTAAAATCTTGAAAATTATAATATAAAACAAATTTAAAGAATTGAAAATTGAAGAAAAAAATTTTTGGAAAATAATTGAAAATAATTTGTAAATTTTGAAATTTGAAGAAAATAATTGAAATATGATACAAACAATGGTAAGTTGTAAAAAATAAATGACATTTAAGTGAGATAATTGAAAAAAAAAATAATTTTTTTTAAATAAAGAAAAAATAATTGAAATTTGAGAAAAATACATGTAGATCTTAGAAATTAATTGAAAAAAATGAGAGTAACTAAAAAATGGAAAAAATGAATTGAAGGAAGCTAAAAATAATTGAAATTTACGATAAATAATAAAAAAATTTTGAAATTATAAAAACAAATGAAAATAATTGAAATTTTAAGAAAATACTTAAAAATCTTAGATAATAATTTTTGAAAATAAGAATAATAATTAAGAATCGAGGAAAATAATTGAAAAATAATCAAATTAATTCAAAATTAAAAAAACTAACTGAAATATGCAGAAAATAATTTAAGATTGAGAAAAAAATTGATTTTTGATAAAAATAATTTAAATCTGAAAAATTGAAAGTAGTAAATTAAATTTGAGGAAAATAATTTGAAAAATCATAGAATATATATGTTTAAAGAAAGAAAATAATTATAAAATTAATTGTGAAATTTTAATTAAAGAGAATTATTAAAAAATCGCAGAAATAATCAAAAATTGATGAAAAGAATTAAAATTTTAGAAAAATGCTTAAAAATCTTGGAAAATATGAATAATAATTAACAATGGAAGAAAATAATTAAAAATTGAAAAAGTAATTGAAATATTTTGAAAATAACTTGAAATTAAAAAAAAAATTGAAATACGATGAAAATAATGTAAATATGGAAAACTGAAAACAGTAAATTAAATTTGAGGAAAATAATTTGAAAAATCATAAAATATATATGTTTAAGAAATAAAATAATTACAAAATTACTTAAAAACTTTTAATTAAAGAGAATTAATTAAAAATCGCAGAAATAATGGAAAATTGATGAAAAAAATTAAAATTTTAGATAAATAATTGAAATTTTTGAAAATAATGCAGAAATTATTAAAATAATTAGAAATTGAAAAAAATAACAGAAAAATTGCAATATTTATTTTTAGGAAATTAATTGAAAAATAGTGAAAATATTAAAAGATGTAAAAAATCATTGGAAAATAATAAAGAAAAATGAAAATTGAACAAAATAATTATTTGAAATATTTGAAAGTTCAAGAAATTAATTTAGAAATTATGAAAATGATTAAAAATTGAAGGTAATAATTGCAAAATGACGAAAATAATGGTAAATTAAAAATATTAATTTACATTTGCGATGATAATATAAAATTTAGGAATAAATAATTATGTTGATTTAATGTCAAGGAAAACAATTAAAATTGAAGAAGTGATTGATAAAACTAAACAAAATAATTAAAATTTGAGGAAGGTAAATTTAAGATTTTGGGAAATAATTTAATGAAAATTAAAAGAATTAAAAATTGCAGAAAATAATTAAAAAATGATAAAAATAGTTTAAAATTCAAATTTAGTACATTTGTAACTTGGGTTAATTGAACTTTTAATCAATGCAAGTTGACATTAACTGAAATTTGAAGAAATTAAAATTGCCATAATTTTAAAAATTTGAGAACATTTTAAAAAGGTGAAATATGATTTAAAATTTTAAAAGAAAAAAATCATATATTATTGGGGCCCCATTTTTCTATTTGTCCCAGGGCCCTTGCCCTCTTAGTTACGCCACTGATTTTTACTTACTTTTTGATTTTGAAAAATTTTATTAAATTCACTTGCTGATAATAAAACTGACTAATAAAATTAAAAGCAGTCGAATACGAAGTTTCAACTCCATATTTTTGTAATTTTTTAAGGAGGTTCTCTCCATTTACATAACCTAAAACTAAAAAGTCGTTTTTCACCTCAAATAAAAAAAATATTGAAATCAATTTCTCTAAATTTTGATAGATTTAGTTGTATATTTGTTAGAAAAAGTAGATTGAGCTAAAATTTGTTACAAATAATAATTATTTTACATTTTATTTTTTTTTCTTTCAATCTACTTAATATCTGTAATAATTTTGATCCAATTTTGACAAATAATAGCTTATTTTTCTCGTTGAAACATTCTCTGCATTTTTATTTGTTAGATTTTGTTAAATATTATTTTGTTTAAACAATAAGTAAAAAAAAAGTTTCATTTGTTTAATAACTTTTAAACAAAATATTTTTTAACAAAAGCCAACAAATAAAATTGTAGAGAATGTTTCAACGAGAAAAATGAGCTATTATTTGTCGAAATTTGATAAAAATGGCGATTCAAACTAGGCATAAAATTTTAAATAATTATTATTTAACAATAAATTTTAGCTCAACCTAATTTTTTCTCATAAATGTCAAGTGGGTCTTTCAAAATTTAGTGAAATTAATTTTAAAAATATTTTAATTTGGTTGAAAAGCCATTTTTCGTTTGAGGTTATGTCAATGGAGAGAACTTCCTTAAAGAAAAATATCTAAATTTTAAAAACGTTTTGATAAAAAGGTAAACAATTTTATTTCATCAATTTCGATCAATTCAAAGTTGCTTTTGAATAAAAGATACAATTTTCTGACCATTTGGAAACAATTTTTAGGTTATTTTTTATCTAAAACTAAAATATTAACAATAAACAGAACATTGTAATTTTGATTTAAAATTAGTTTTAAAAATAAAATCGTCTACTTTTTACCAAAGCGCTTTTAAAATTTAGATAGTATTTTTTTTTTAATTTTTCGAAATTATTTTCCGATTGTTTGTTTGATTTCTTTTTAAAAGAATTAATAAAAATGTTATGTTTACAATATAAGAAACAAATATATTGCTGATTTTAATAAATAATAAGATAATTAGGTACATAAAATTGCATAAAATGACTCATAATAATTATGTCATTTCTGTCCCATGACCTAAATGTCTTTTTAATGTTTTCAAAATCACTTACGTTTCACAATGAGAAAAAAACATTACAAAATTCATTTAAACGATTTAAACTAAATTTTCATTTCAGTCCCTTTTCATTTAAATTTTTTATGAAATAATCAAAATGTATGTACGTGCACTTTGGTACGTTTTTTTCTCTGGCATTTCTAAAAAATTTTACTGTAAAAAAATTTCAAAAACATACTAAATTTCAATAAAAATTTCATTGGAAATGAATTCCAAGATAAACTAACCTAAAATTTGACAATCGTTTACAGAAACAAAAAATTGAATTTTTTATTCTAATGCAACTTTGAATTGATCAAAATGTTAAAAATAATATTGTTGATTCGTTTTTTTTTGAAAACTTTGTGATTAATTTATGCAATCATGAAACTTTTGTAACAATTGATGAAAAATTGACGAAAACTAAAATTTCTAATTTCGACTAATTTTCAATATCTCAGTGCTGGAAACTTTGTGAGAAAATAATTTGTAAACTTTTTTTTAAACTCGGAAGTTCACAGGAGACCGTAAACTAGGAAATAAAGAAAGGACAGCGACCATTAAATGTTTTAACCGGAAAAGGTGACAATTTAACGACTCTGTGGTACAAATAGTGATTGTTAGAATTTCAAGGCAATTCAGAAAAAGAAACTCAAGAATGTAAAATCAACGAAATTTGTACTTTAATAAAACATCTAAATTGTACAATTATTTTGATGGGTCTACGTGCACACAAGGTTTCGACCTAATTTAATCTACAAGGTTCAAAATCGTGTTTTAGATTCAAGGCCGGTGACCAAACAATAAAATTCGTAAAATCTTGGTACCTTGCAAATTTCCATTTTATAATAATTCATTGATAGAAAAAGGTAAATAAAATAAATATAAATAATTTTAAAAAATCGTATAAATAAAATGAATGTAAAAAATGTTAATAAGAAATAAAAATACGGAAGTTAATTCAATTGAGGTAAATGAAATTACAGGTGAACGCAATAAAAATGAAAAACCTAATCTTGAATTTAGTGAAAAAACGTACGATTACCTGCAATAAAAATTTTCAAGAATTAGTAGATATTTTTTAAAAAAAATGATAAAGATTGACAGTTTTTATTGTCACTTGATAATGATAAGATACAAATTTTTCTTTTTTCAATTACTTAACTTGTTTCATTTTAATCGATTTTAATTAAAATACTGATGAATTTACTTTAATTTAATAAATTCGAATTTGATTTATATTTTTTAGTTAATTTAAATTCAATTAAACTGCGTATTTAAAATTTAATTGTATTATTATTATTTATTAAATTACATTATAAATAATATTTTTATAACTTTTTGGTTCGTGTAAAAAAAAAACACTATTATTATAAAAAGCGGAAATTTTACAAAAGTACATTTTTACACTTCGGAACAGGTATTAACGCTTTTGTAGTGTTTAAGTGAAGGCGCATAAAAGCATCAATTTCAGGCTTTTATGTCACTCAATTATCTTTGGAAATAAGTGCATTTAAAAGCTTGATAATTCGACGTTTTTTTTGTGCATAAACAATACAAAAATGGATTTATCGAAGGAAAAAAAATGCTTGACTTTACTTTATCTTTAAATTGGGTTGTAACTTTTGTAAATAATATCTTTCTCACCTTTATTTTAGGTAAGCTTATGTAAATAAAAAACGAAGATAAACGCTTTTAAACCGAAGGAGGATAATTCTATACGTTTTCAATTTTCCCTGAAAGCAAAGAAACTTATGAGACAGGGAAAAATTAATCTTACATTTTGACAAATTTACTGTTTAAGTAATTTTCAAACATACAATTTGCAATTTAACAAATTTAATTTTACCATTTATTTATTATTTTAATATGGTATTTTTAAATTATATTCATAACTAATTTATAAATAAAATAATTAATTAATTATAATTTCATAATTAATTAGGCTAATATTGTTTACAAATATTTTTTGAAATCACAAAATTATTGATTATTATCGGTCACAACTATTGAAAATAGATCAACAGGCACGTGGAGAATTCGTAATCAATTTTCTAAAAATCATTAAAGGCAAATGAAAACAATTTTAAACCTCACTGTGATTATTAACTTTTTCTTTCATTTGGGCCACAATTTATTTGACTTGTTTAATGTTTTATCAAATTAGCTGTTAAAAATTAATTAATAAACTATTTCGTTAATCACTTTTACAAAATTCCCAAAATTAAAGACACTTTTCCCTTGCTCACTGATACAGAGAAATTCAATCATCACTAAACATAATTATTTTTAAAATATTTTAAATACTGTAATTATCAGTATACGGAATAACTTCTTGAATAATATTTTATATTTAAATGTGTAAATTCCTCAGAGGTTTGTTTTTTAATTTAAAAAGTACCAAAATTCGGATTAAATGATTAATTTTAAAAGTAATAAATAAAAATTCATTTCTTAATAAACATAAAATGCTTGTCAGATAGAGAAATAAAAATAGTGTTTTTAAAAATGGAAAGACATATTTGTTTAAAAATTACAGGTATTATTTACTATATATTTATTTTATATTTTCTAATTACAAGTATAAAAATTCAGAATATTTTACTCACAGAAAATCTTAATAACTAGTGGTTTTTAGGTAAATTTGAGATTGAAGAACTTTTGTTAAGTGGGCGTAGTTTTTTTTTTTTTTAAATTTGTTACAGATTTGACAGAAATTGTAGAATAGAACTGCACACGACAAAATCTGCCGGTAAACTAATACCGTGTCATAACATTACAAGGTACACCTGTCTTATGCTAATAAATACCAATCACCTCCCACTCTCAGCTGGGTGAATGCGCCAGGACTTTAAACACTGTCGAACTTCATTAAGTCTAGATAATTATGAAATTTCGTTTTCACTTGACTTTTACTGATAACTGAAGATCACTCATAAGTCCTAAAAGCCCTTCCTCATCGCCTTCATAGAGTTTCCTCCAATACGTAAATCCCTGAAAGAAAATTAATTATCTCTCTTTATATTATTTCTATAATTAAAAAAGTAACTTCGTCATTTAGATTAATTTAAAATTATTATTATTATTGAAATTATAAAATGTCATTTAAGGATGTTGCAGGGAGAAAATTAACATAACCTTAAAAATACTTTTCCAGGGCAGCGTACAATTTTTTCAGAAACAAAAAATGTAATTAAAATAATGAGCATGTACCCATAATTTAAATTTTATGTAAATTCTAAAACTAATTTGATATTTTAGAAATATGTATTATTTGGGCTTCAGTTTCTGAACAAAATATTGGAAATTATGAACAAAAAAAGTCAGGGCCGGATTGGGAATTAAAAGCGGCCCGGGAAAGATATTCAAAGCGGCCCCTTTCTATATCATTGAAAATTTTTATTAACATTTAAAACTAAAATATAAAAATATTAAATTATTAAATTATTTTATTTAAACTTATCAATAATTTAATTATTTGGAATTTCTTGAACAGTAGCATTCTCTACTGCCCTTTGTACGAAAGCAGCAGTAATTTCTTAGTTTAATGAACACCTCAATCTGGTTTTAACCAATTTTAAAGGACAAAAAATGGACAACTTCTATTAAACAAATATAATAAAAAGTTTTTTAGCGAATTCCCCGGCTTTAAAAATCGCTGAGAATGAATTTCTATCTACTTTGCCCCCTTTAGCATAAAAAAAGTCGGCTTTCATTCACCTGAAAATCGTTTTTTCAATATTTGAATACCCAATTACTTTCTTTAATTTACAATTATTTTCTTCAAATCTCAATTATTTTCTTCTATTCACAATTATTTTAATTAATTTTTAATCATGTTTTTCAATTTTCAAATATTCTCTTTAATATTCAATAATTTTCGGCTTCTTTCAATATTTTTATCAATTTTCAATTGTTTTCTTCAATATTCAATAATTCTCATTTTTTCAATTGTTTTTCCAGTTTTCAACTATTTTCTTCAATTTTCAAATATTTTCGGTTTTTTTCAATTATTCTTTTCAGTTTTCAAATATTCTCGTTTTTTCAATTATTTTTTCAGTTTTCAATTATTTTCTTCGATTTTCAAATATTGTCGGTTTTTCAATTATTTTTTTTCAGTTTTCAATTACTTTTTCAGTTTTCAAATATTCTCATTTTTTCAATTATTTTTCAGTTTTCAATTATTTACTTGAATTTTTAATTATTTCAGTCAATATTCAATAATTCTCGATTTTTTTTCAATTATTTTTTCAATTTTCACTTGTTTCCTTCAGTAGGCAATTATTATCCAAGAATTTCAATCCAGTTCAATTTTTTATAATCCAATTAAATTTACAATTATTTTCTACAATTACTACAGTAATTTTCTTTTAATTTTTATTCATAGTTATTTCTGTTCTAAATTTTAATTTACATTCTTAACTTTTAAGATAATTCTGTTGAAATGTAAACTTTTTAATGTTGCAATTTTTCGAATTTTTTGCAATTGTCCTTTATTTTCGTCTTTTTTCAATTATTTTCTTTCATATTATTCAATTATTAATCATTTTCTTGAAATTTCAATTCAGTTATTTAATTCTTTAATTATTTGTATCCAATCACAATTCTTGTCTTTTATTGATACTTTTTTTCATTTTCAATTATTCTCTCAATTTGGAAGTATTTTCTTCAAATTTTAATAAAGTTTAATTTTTCAAAAAGCAATTAAACTTTCAATTGTTTCTAGAACTATTCCTATCATTTTCTTTCTTTTTTAGTTTTTTTTTTAATTTCATGTTTATCTTTTTCTGTTTAAAATTATTTCTGTCAGTTTTTAATTTAATAATCTTGCCATGTTTAGAATTTGTTCCAATTGGCAATTATTTTCTTCAATATTTAATAATTCTCGGCTTTTTTCGATGATTTTTTCAATTAACAATATTTTTCTTGAACTTTCAATTCAATTTTTCAACTATCCTCTTAAATTCACAATTATTATTTTCTTTAATTTTGAATTTTTTTCTTCAATTTTCAACTATTTCTTCTAATTTGAAATTATTTTCTTCGATTTTCAACCAACTTTAACTTTTTGAAATCCCATTCAATTTTCAATTATTTGTTATAATTATTCCTACAGTTTTCTTCAGTTTTTAATTGTCAATTATTTTCTTAAATATTCACCAATCCTGGGCTTTTTCACTCTTTCATACTATTTATTTATTTATTTATTAATATAGTAATTTGTAAATTATTTATTATCAATAATTTTTTTGAAATCTCAATTTAACTCCTTAATTCCTCAATTTTTCTGTCTAATTCACAATTATTTTCTTCATTTTTTAATTATTTTGGCAATTTTTAATATTATTTTCTTCTTATCAATTTGTGATTATTTCTTCAAATTTCAATCCCGGTCAATTTTTTAAAATTAAAATTTTTTTCAATTATTATTATTTCTGTAATTTTTTTCCTTTTTTAATTTCCAATTGTTTTTTTAAAATATTATATTTGTTCTTTAATTTTTTAAATTATTTTTGTCAATTGTCGATTTATTAATCTTGTCATTATTCCAATTTTTTTCATTTGTCAATTATTTTCGTCATTTTTTAGTTATTTTAGGTCGATATTATCAACTCGAGAACATTTTTGGATGGTCAAGAGATTTTGAGATCAATATCAATATTGCTCAAATATGATATCGTCTTGATATCGTAAAGCACTAAGAAATAATGGTCAAGAGAACAAAATAATTTAAAAAGTTAAAGATTAGTTATAAAATTTTTTGAGAATTATTGAGGATTGAAAAAATTGAAGGAGATAATTGAAAATTGAGGAATGTAATGGAAATTTAAAAAATGTAATTAAAAATTGAAAGAAGTAATTGAAAATGTCTAGAATTCTTGAATATAGAAAAAAATAATAATTGAAAACTGAAGAATGGAATTGAAAATTGAAGAATAGAATTGAAAGTTGAAGATAATAATAAATAAGAATTGTAAAAAATAGTTGTAGAATTGAACAATTTAATTGAAATTCTACAATTTCTGTGATTGAAAAGAACATAGAAAGAAGCCGAAAATGATTGAATGTTGTAAAATTAATTGAAAATAGAAAAGAGTAATTGAAAGTTAAATGAAATTTAATTACATAAATTAAATTATTAATTAGACCTACAAAAATACCGGCCCGCCTGGCGGCGGCCCACCGGGATTTTTCCCGGTATCCTGAATGGCCAATTCGGGCCTGAAAAAAGTACACAATTTTTAATATTTTGTTCCGAAATACTGAAGTCCAAATAATACATATATTTCTAAAATGACAAATTAGTTTTAGAATCTACATAAAATTTAAATTATGAGTAGTACATGGTCATATTTTTAATTACATTTTTTGTTTCTGAAAAAATTGTACGCAGCCTGGAAAAGTATTTTTAAGGTTAGGTTAATTTTCTCTTTGTAACATCCTTAAGAGAATAGGATAAAATACGTAAATTGT
The DNA here is from genome assembly GCA_037103525.1 of Ganaspis brasiliensis. Lineage (NCBI taxonomy): Eukaryota > Metazoa > Arthropoda > Insecta > Hymenoptera > Figitidae > Ganaspis > Ganaspis brasiliensis. The sequence goes on along the minus strand of JAZKLR010000048.1, from coordinate 1,532,988 downwards.
TAGATATGTAAAATTCCGATGATATGAATTTTTTTTTTATTTTTTGTGTTTTCGCGTGAAAGAAATACTCCTTTTTAAATAAATAAACGAGAATATAACCGGGAATAAAGGAGACCAAAATTTTAAACAAGAGTTTATGAGAATTTTGGTTTTTTATTTATTTACCCAGGGGCGGATCTACCTTAAAGCACATGAAGCACGTGCTTCAGGGCCTCGACCTCAAAAGGGCCCGGTGCCAAAATTTATAATGTATTGTAAAAAAAAATTTCAAATTGACGAGAATTTTTAAAATGAACCGTAAATTTTGAAAACGATCGGCAAATTTTTAAGAAACTCTGGGAAGATAGATAAATCCTAAAAACTTTAATTTCAATCTTGTATTTTTTTAAAATAATATAAAAATTAAATTTAAAATGATGAGAATTTAATCTAAAAAATTTTTGATAGAAAGAAAGTCGAAAACTATATTAAGCTTAAGTAATCCCAAGCCATTATTATTTATATAAATCCCAAACGTCAAATTAATTCAAACTTTAATTTTTTCAAACTTATAAGTTTCAATTAATCAAAGTTGCAATTATTACATGTACATAGTAAAATATTAATTAACAGCAACATTAATGAGAAACTTAACATTGCTGTTCGTCATTTAAAACTAACAATTTTTGGAAATGCAAATAATGAAAATTACGAGAATAATTACAAAATGGAAAAGAATAAACATGAAAAATGACGAAAATAATTGATAATTATTAACAAAATTCAAAAAATGGCTAGATAAATACACAGATGTTAAAAATAATCTAAAAAATTAAACAATATACATTCAATTTAAACTAAAAAATTGAAAACTTAAGAAAATTATAGGAATAATTGCTGAAACCAATTGCAAATTGAACAACTGGATTGAAAATCAAAATAAAAAAAATTGGAATTGAAGAAAATAATTAAAAACTTTAGAAAATAATAAAAATTTGGAGAAAATTATAAAAACTTGAAGAAATAAATTCATAATTTAAAAATTAAACTGAAATTAAAAAAAAAATTGATAATAATGGAGGAAAATTACAAAACGTGAAAATAATTCACAATTGAAAACAAAATTCGAAAAATCGCTAGATTAAGGATGTTTATCCAAAAAACCATTTTTTACAGATTCTTAAAAAATTTTAATGACATATTAAATACATTACTTTACATGTACTGTTACAATTTTATTGAATTTTACCGTTTTGTTTTTAAGATATAAATTTATAAAGTTGGGACTTTTACATGGAAAAAGTAACAAAACGCGCAAAATGACTATATTTTAATTAATTAAAAAAACACGGTTCTACAGATTTTTTTAAAAAACTAATATATTTTAAACTGTAATGGAATACAACTTTTACAATAATATTTAATTAATTTACCGTTCCGTTGTTAAGAAAATGTTATTTAAGGATAGTAATCCTTCACTTTTTTGAAATAATCAGAAAGAAAAAGTTTTAAAAAGTTGGAATTTTCAACAGAATTTTTTTTTTCAATAAAATTTGTTTGTGTAATGATTTTAACTACAAAATACTATTTAGAAACCAAATTATAGGACAAAATGAAATTAAAAAAATATTGACTAACATGGTCCGATAGAATGAGAACCGCTTGAGGGTATAAGCGTCCTTAATACACAACAAAAAAAAATAATTAAAAAACTTAAAGAATCATTATAAAACTTTAAGAGACTAATTCCAAATTGAAAAAATTGTAGGAAATAATTTCAAATTGCGAAAAATAGTTAATAATTAAAAGAAATAATTGAAAAATGAGAAAAATTAAAAAATTGAAGAAAATATCTACAAAATGACTAGATTAATAGACTACTGAAAAAAAATTGATGAAGTATATCAAAAACATTAAATTTAAAGAAAATAATTAAAAATTGAAAAATGATAAAATTATAGGAATAATTTTTGGAAATAATTGCGCATTGAACGAATGGATTAAAAATTGACAAAAATAATTAAAACTGAATAAAATAATTGAAAATTGAAAACTTAAATTCAAATTAAAAGAATATAATTGAAAATTAAAAAAAGTATTTGAAAAAAGCCGAAAGTTATTTAATATAGAAGAAAACTTAAAAACTGAAAAATGGAATTGAAATTTAAAGAAAAAATTGAGAATTAAATAAATAAAAATTTGAAATTAAACGAATCTTATTGATAATGGAGAAAAATAATTGACGAAATTTTTTAAAATATTAAAGAAAATAATTAAAAATTGAAAAATTAAGAAAATTATAGGACTAATTGCTGAAACCAATTGCAAATTGAACAACTGGATTGAAAATAATTAAAAATTAAAATTGAATAAAATGATTGAAAATTGAAAACTTAAATTCAAATTAAAAGAATATAATTGAAAATTAAAAAAAGTATTTGAAAAAAGCCGAAAGTTATTTAATATAGAAGAAAACAATTAAAAACTGAAAAATGGAATTGAAATTTGAAGAAAAAATTGAGAATTGAAGAAAATAAAAATTTGAAATTAACGAATCTTATTGATAATGGAGAAAAATAATTGGCGAAAGGCGAGGGTTTTAAAATATTAAAGAAAATAATTGACAATTGAAAAAAAATCAAAAAATGACTAGAATAATGCACTACTCAAAAAAATTATTCAAACTATAAATATTTAATTTAAAAAATAATTGAAAATTAAAAAATTAAGAAAAAAATAGAAATAATTGTTGGAAATAATTGCTAATTGAACAAATGGATTGAAAAAATTTGAATCGGACAAAATAATTAAAATTGAGGAAAAAATTAAAAATTGAAGAATGGAAATAAAATTTTTAAAACATAATTAAGAACTGAATAGAATAATTGAACAATTGTACTTAAAATTAAATAAACAGTACAAAAAGCAGGCGCAATGCGCCTACAATTGAGGGTTTCGTGGCTTTTGATTATTGATTTCAAACAAGTCTTACCCACACCCAGAAAATGGTCTCAAATTCAATACAAAAATCTAAGGTATTAATGTATTAAATAAAATTGTTTCCAGAACCAATCGGGTAATTCCGTAACCTTTCGGGTGTTTTTCGGAACTATTCGGGTGTTTCCGTAACCTTTCGAGTGTATTCGGAATCTTTCAGGTATTTTCGGAACCATTCGGGTGTTTCCGTAACCATTCGGGTGTTTCCGGAACCTTTCGAGTGTATTCGGAACCATTCAGGTGTTTCCGGAACCATTCGGGTGTTTCCGTAACCATTCGGGTGTTTCCGTAACCTTTCGGGTGTTTTTCGGAACTATTCGGGTGTTTCCGTAACCTTTCGAGTGTATTCGGAATCTTTCAGGTATTTTCGGAACCATTCGGGTGTTTCCGTAACCATTCGGGTGTTTCCGGAACCTTTCGAGTGTATTCGGAACCATTTTGGTGTTTCCGGAATCTATCGGGTGTTTCCGGAACCATTCGGGTGTTTCCGGAACCATTCGGGTGTTTCCGGAACCATTCGGGTGTTTCCGGAACCATTCGGGTGTTTCCGGAACCATTCGGGTGTTTCCGGAACCATTCGGGTGTTTCCGTAACCACTCGGGTGTTTCCGTTACCATTCGGGTGTTTCCGTAACCACTCGGGTGTTTCCGTATTCACTCGGGTGTTTCCGTAATCATTCGGGTGTTTCCGGAACTTTTCGGGTGTTTCCGTTACCATTCGGGTGTTTCCGTAACCATTCGGGTGTATTCGGAACCATTCGGGTGTTTCCGTAACCACTCGGGTGTTTCCGTAACCATTCGGGTGTATTCGGAACCATTCGGGTGTTTCCGTAACCACTCGGGTGTTTCCGTTACCATTCGGGTGTTTCCGTAACCACTCGGGTGTTTCCGTAACCACTCGGGTGTTTCCATAACCATTCGGGTGTATTCGGAACTACTCGGGTGTTTCCGGAACCACTCGAGTGTTTCCGTTACCATTCTGGTGTTTCCGGAACCATTCGGTTGTTTGCGTAACCACTTGAGGGTTTCCGTTATCATTCGGGAGTTTCCGGACCCCTTTGGGTGTTATCGGAAGCCTTTGGGTGTTTTCGGAACCATTCGGGTGTATCCGTAACCATCCAGTGTGTGAAATATCGTCTTAATCTATGAATTCAATTTAAAAGACGTCTTAAGGTAGCAATAATTAAAGAAAAAAACGTTAATGGTTTCATAGATATTTTGGTCTCAGATTCAATAAAAAAATCTAAGGTATATCTACCTTACCAATATCAGCATCAAAAACCACCCTTTAAAATTGCCCCTTAATCATTAATTATGTGTTGAACTCCCTCTAGCACACAACCTAAAATGACAGCTATTGGTTCGTGTGTTTTCGTCTCTGTCTCTGACTATCACCCTCTCTCTCGCACACAACCTAAAATTGACAGCTATTGGTTCGTGTGTTTCCGTCTCTGTCTCTCACTATCACCCTCTCTCTAGCACACAACCTAAAATGACAGCTATTGGTTCGTGTGTTTTCGTCTCTGTCTCTGACTATCACCCTCTCTCTCGCACACAACCTAAAATTGACAGCTATTGGTTCGTGTGTTTCCGTCTCTGTCTCTCACTATCACCCTCTCTCTAGCACACAACCTAAAATGACAGCTATTGGTTCGTGTGTTTTCGTCTCTGTCTCTGACTATCACCCTCTCTCTCGCACACAACCTAAAATTGACAGCTATTGGTTCGTGTGTTTCCGTCTCTGTCTCTCACTATCACCCTCTCTCTCGCGCACAACCTAAAATTGACACCTATTGGTTCGTGTGTTTCCGTCTCTGTCTCTCACTATCACCCTCTCTCTCGCGCACAACCTAAAATTGACAGCTATTGGTTCGTGTGTTTCCGTCTCTGTCTCTCACTATCACCCTCTCTCTCGCGCACAACCTAAAATTGACACCTATTGGTTCGTGTGTTTCCGTCTCTGTCTCTCACTATCACCCTCTCTCTCGCACACAACCTAAAATTGACAGCTATTGGTTCGTGTGTTTCCGTCTCTGTCTCTCACTATCACCCTCTCTCTCGCGCACAACCTAAAATTGACACCTATTGGTTCGTGTGTTTCCGTCTCTGTCTCTCACTATCACCCTCTCTCTCGCACACAACCTAAAATTGACAGCTATTGGTTCGTGTGTTTCCGTCTCTCTCTCTCACTATCACCCTCTCTCTCGCGCACAACCTAAAATTGACAGCTATTGGTTCGTGTGTTTCCGTCTCTGTCTCTCACTATCACCCTCTCTCTCGCACACAACCTAAAATTGACAGCTATTGGTTCGTGTGTTTCCGTCTCTCTCTCTCACTATCACCCTCTCTCTCGCGCACAACCTAAAATTGACAGCTATTGGTTCGTGTGTTTCCGTCTCTGTCTCTCACTATCACCCTCTCTCTCGCACACAACCTAAAATTGACAGCTATTGGTTCGTGTGTTTCCGTCTCTCTCTCTCACTATCACCCTCTCTCTCGCGCACAACCTAAAATTGACAGCTATTGGTTCGTGTGTTTCCGTCTCTGTCTCTCACTATCACCCTCTGTCTCGCACACAACCTAAAATTGACAGCTATTGGTTCGTGTGTTTCCGTCTCTGTCTCTCACTATCACCCTCTCTCTCGCACACAAGCTAAGATTGACACCTTTTGGTTCGTGTGTTTCCGTCTCTGTCTCTCACTATCACCCTCTCTCTCGCGCACAACCTAAAATTGACAGCTATTGGTTCGTGTGTTTCCGTCTCTGTCTCTCACTATCACCCTCTCTCTCGCACACAACCTAAAATTGACAGCTATTGGTTCGTGTGTTTCCGTCTCTCTCTCTCACTATCACCCTCTCTCTCGCGCACAACCTAAAATTGACAGCTATTGGTTCGTGTGTTTCCGTCTCTGTCTCTCACTATCACCCTCTCTCTCGCACACAACCTAAAATTGACACCTATTGGTTCGTGTGTTTCCGTCTCTGTCTCTCACTATCACCCTCTCTCTCGCACACAACCTAAAATTGACAGCTATTGGTTCGTGTGTTTCCGTCTCTGTCTCTCACTATCACCCTCTCTCTCGCGCACAACCTAAAATTGACTGCTATTGGCTGTGGACGGACGGACGGACGGACGGACGGACGGACGGACGACAAAGTCTCACTATAAGGGTTTCGGTCCCGAACCACGAAACCCTAAAAAGGATATTAATATTCGAAAAAATAATTGAAAATTGAAAAATGTCATTAAAATTTGAAGAAAATAATAAAGAATTGAAGAAATAAATTGTAATTTGAAATAGTCGTTTATAATTGAAAAAAGTCAAGTTTTTTGGAATATTGAATAAACTTAATTGAAAATTGTAGAATGGAATTGAGTTAAAAAATAATTCATAATTTAAAGAAAATTACAAAATGACGAGAATAATTTAATATTAAAGAAAACAATTAAAAAATGCGCAAAATAGTTGACAATTGAAAAAGAAATTCGAAAACTGTCGACAATAATCTACAACAGAACAAAATAATTAAAAAAGTTAAAAAATAATTATAAAATTTAAGGAGAATAATTGTAAATTGAAAACGGTTGAAAATTATAGAAAAAATTGTAGACTTATTTACACACTAATTTATATCACTTTCTTGAAATATTTAATTATTCTTTCTTGTAATTTTTTCTTTTTCAAACAATTTTTTTGGTAGGTTATGTTTTATATTACTTTTCTGTATTTTTAGAAAACCACTTAGCTATCTTTCATTTCTTTTTAAAAATTTTTCTTTTTTTATGCGTTTAATAATACTTTTTGATTCTTTAGAATTTTTTTAATTTTATTCTTTATACAAAAATTACTTCAGTTAATTTTATACAGTTTTATTTTAACAATATTTAGAAAAATTTATTTACTTTTCCAGTGATTAATTTTATTTATTATTATAATTTAGAAGTTGTAAAATATAATTTTTTTCAATTTTATGATTTTTAAAATAATTATTTGGTTTTTTATCATTTGTCATAACTTATTAACTTTTATAATTTTTAAAGACTTTTCTTCTCATATTTAATTTTTCGTTATTTTTATCTTATAATAAATTTTCTCATTTGATCAGAATTTCTCTATTTCTTAGAAATATTGGTTTTTTATCTTAAAATTGTTTCATTGTTTTTACTTAATTCTTCATTTAAAAAAAATTATTGCTTTTTGCTTGATTTTAAAAACAAATTTTTAAAGTATTTTTTATCTTTAGTAACATTTTTTCGTTTTTTTACTGATTATCTTATTTATTTTCTTAATTGAAAAAAACATATCCGCAAATAATTTAACTTTTTGCAAATCATTTTTCCTCTCTTTTGTAATTTCAATTTTTTGTTTTAAAAACTTTTACTGTTTATTGCGTAGTATTTTGATTTTAAAAAAGCAATTTAATCAATCTTCCTTAAACTGTTTCATATTTCATAACGCATTATTCCCATATTTCTTAATTTTCTTTCTTTTACTGTCATTGATTTTTTAAACTTTTTTATTTTTGAAGACTTTATTCATTTTTTGCAGGTTTTTCAATTGGTACATTTTTTACATCTTTTTGCTTTAATTTTCCCTTTCAATGTAAATTATCCTTAACTTTCTTATATCTGTTCACTCATAATACTGGTTTTAATACAAGTTTGTAATTTTGGTAATTTATGTAAAATTTTATTTTTTTACATTTTATTAAAATTCTTTGAAAATTCTCTCCATTGTTTAAATGATCTCTCTAAATCTGAATTAGTGGTTTTCTACTAATGAATTAGCGAAAAGTGAGCTACTATTAAAATAGTAAGAATTTTACTAATTTTTAGTAGGAAACTACTAAGAATTAGTAGAAAACTACTAATCTTGTAGTAGAAAACTACTAATTAAATTAGTAAAAAATCTACTTTTTTGAAAAGTAAAATTTCACTATTTCAATTAGTAGTTTTCTACTAAGAATTAGTAATTTTCTACTAAGAATTAGTAATTTTCTACTAAGAATTAGTAGTTTTCTACTATATGAATTAGAGAAAAATGAGCCATGAATTTGACTAATTCATAGTAGAAAACTACTAATTCAGATTTAGAGAGATTATTCGCTAGACACTCTGATAAGATAAAAATGCAGAAACTTTTGTTTTTTTTAGGGGAGCCCTGAAATTTTTTGGTGCTTCAGGCCCGTGACAGCCTTGATTCGACCCTGTATTTATCAAATTAAGTTAAATTTTCTCAATCAATATACAAAAATAGAATCTCTAGAGTGACATTCTAATAATGTTAAAAGTAATAATTATGAATATAATAATTTACAAATTTCTTTCATTCATTAATTCTTTCATTTCGTCCACACCTAAAGTTTGTCACTAGATGTTTGTTTGTTTTAAAATTTTAAATCATATTTCACCTTTTTAAAATCTTCTAAAATTTTAATATTTCAGCAATTTCAATTTCTTTAAATTTCTGTTAACTTGAATTTGCATTTATTAAAATTTGAATTAATTCACTGTTCAAATATACTAAATTTGAAGTGATTTAAAAATTTCTGAAATTTTTAATAATTCTTTTCTTTTTTGATTTCAATATTTTAATTTTTTTAAAAATTTTAAAATTATTTTCATCATATTTCAATTATTTTTTTCAATTTTAAATTATTTTTATCATTTTTTAAATTATTTCCCTAAATTCTTAATTATTATTGCGATTTATAATATTATTTTTCAAGATTTTCAAGTATTTTTCTCAAATTTCAATTATTTTCTACAACTTTCAATTATTTTCATTTGTTTTCGAAATTTACAAATTTTGTTATTAATTATCTTGAATTTCAATTATTTTTAGTCTTTTTCAATGCTTTTCTTCAAGTTTTAATTATTCTGATTGTTTCCAATTAATTACTCAAATTTTCAAGTATTTTTCTCAAATTTCCCATTACTTTTCTCCATTTTTAATCATTTTCAATTCTTTTTACAATTTCCAAATTTTAAACTAATTATCTGATATTTTAATTATTTATCTGAAATTTTTATTATTCTATTCAATTTTCAATTATAACTACGATTTTCTTGTATTTATGTACCTATATTCTGTATTTTTTGCAATTATTTCTCTTAAATTAAAAATTGTTCTTTTCAATTTTACATTATGTTTATCTTTTTTCATTTATTTTCTCTAAATTTTAATTACTTTCTTTTTTTTTTGCCATGCACTTCTAAAAGTTTCAAGTATTTTTCTGAAATTTTCTTTAATTTCTTAAATTTTAAATTATTTATATTATTTTTTCATTATTTTCTTAAATTTTTAATCATTTTCATCATTTCAGAATTAATTATCTAAATTTGTGATTACTTATCTCAATTTCAAGTATTTTTTTTTTCATTTTTCAATTATTTTCTCCAATTTTTCATTATTCTAATTTTTTTTCAATTTATTTCTAAGATTTTGAAGTATTTTTCCCAAATTTAAATTATTTTCGTTAATTTTAAAACATTTTTTAAAAATTGTCGAAATTTACTTTCGACAATATTTTAATAATAATTTTTACATTAATTTGTAATGATAATTATTTTGTTATTTATCCATTTTTATTTCAATAAATTGTTTGTTATTGGATTCATTATTTTGAATTTTTGAAAACTGACTTCAGAATTGTAATCAGCGACCCCAAAAACCCCTAAGTACCAAGTCTCGAGAGAATCCGAACGATTTTTAAAAAGTTGTTCGCCATATTGAAGCCGCCATTTTGAATTTTTAAAATTAGACTTCAGATTCGTAATCAGCGACCTCGAAAACATATTCTTTTTACAGAACTTCAAAAAGTTCAAAACACGTCATTTTTTATTTAACCCAAACATTTAATAAACACAGGAATTTTGAAATAAACACAACATTATTGTTTTTTTGTTACCCAGTGATAATAATTAATTGAAAATAAAATCAATTAAAAGATCAATTATCACCGACTTCCAATGAAATTTTCTCTAATAAAACATGAATTACGATTTTAACTTGAATTAATTGAAATATAAATCGATGAAAAGTTGGATAAATTGCAATTTTGTTTTATTTAATAAAAATTAAATTACAGGAAATTTTAGATAATAAAGAGTTGACGTCAATGAGACACTATTTTTTATCTGATAGTTGCAACCAAAAATACAATAATAAATTTTTATTAATTTACTGGATCTACATGATGTTTTATAATATAGTTACAGCAAAATCAGAATAATTAAATTTTATTAATTTACTGCATCTTAATTAAAAGATTAAAAATCTACGAGTTCATTGACAATATTTGCAATATATATGACGTACGTTATCTTCGCTTAAAATTTGAGACACTAGCTTTTGTTGACATTTCTTATTGTTTTTATTTTTAAAGAATTTAGTTCAGTGGCGTAACACTTCAGCTTAGGGGGCCCTTGGTCAACCCTAATAAACCTTTTTTTGAAAATCAATTTATATAAATAAAATAAATATTTATTTACGACAACATTTATAATATTTTAGAATTAAAAAGAATTGCAAAAAATAATTTCAATTAAACAAAATAATTGCAAATTTTGCAAATTAATTGAAAAAAAAAATGAAATCAATTAAAAATTGGGGAAGATAATTTAAACAACCATAGAAGTGTTTTAATCATAAAGAAAATAATTTCAAATTGAGAAAAATACTTGGAAATCTTAAAAGTGAATTGAAAAAAAAATGGAAGAATGAAAAATTAGAGAAAAAAATTGAAAATTAAAAAAAATTATTCAAAATTCAGATAAATAAATTAAAATCGAAGAAAATAATTACAATTTGAGAAATTAATTGAAAAACTTACATAAAATATTTTAAACAACGAAAGTTAAAGAAATTTTCAGACAAATACTTAAATAAATGAACTTAAAGTTCATTGAAAAAAAAAGAAAATTATTAAAAATTAGCGAAAATAAATGAAAATGGATAAATATAATTTAAAATTAAAGAGAACAAGTTTTAATAAAAGAGAAATAAGTAAAAACTTTTTGGAAATTATGAAAAAGAACGAGACAAAGAAAGAAAGTAATTGAAAATTGAAGAGAATAATATAAAACATAATATAATTAACTGAATATTGAATGAAATAATTGAAATGTCAGATAAATAATTTAAAATCTTGAAAATTATAATATAAATCAAATGTAAAGAATTGACAATTGAAGAAAATAAATTTTGGAAAATAATTGAAAAATGTTTTTAAATTTTGAAATTTGAAGAAAATAATTGAAATATACAAACAATGATAAGTTGTAAAAAATAAATGACATTTAAGTGAGATAATTGAAAAAATTACAGAATTTTTTTAAATAAAGAAAAAATAATTGAAATTTGAGAAAAATACATGAAGACATTAGAAATCAATTGAAAAAAAAGGGGAATAACCAAAAAATTAATTAATTAAAATTATTAAAAAAATCGCAGAAATAATCGAAAATTGAGGAAATAAATAAAATTTTAGAAAAATACATAAAAATCTTAGAAAATGTAAATAATTAACAATCAAGGAAGTAATTGAAATATTTTGAAAAAAACTTGAGATTGAGAAAATAAATTGAAATATGATAAAAATAATTTAAATATAAAAAATTGATAACAATAAATAAAATTTGAAGAAAATAATTGACAAAATCATAAAAAAAATGTTTAGAAAATAAAATAATTACGAAATTACTTAAAAAATTTTAATTAAAAAGAATTCTTAAAAAATTGCAGAAATAACGAAAAATTCATGAAAACAATTAAAATTTCAGATAAATAATTGGAATTTTTGAAAATAATGCAAAAATTATTAAAATAATTAGAAATTGAAGAAAATAATTGAAATTTTAGAAAAATACTTAAAAATCTTAGAAAATGTAAATAAGAATTAACAATAGAGGAAAAAGATTTAATATTAAAAAGATAATTCAAATATTCTGAAAATAACTTAAGATTCAGAAAAAAGATTAAAATATGATGAAAATAATTTAAATATGAAAAATTGATAACAGTAAATAAAATTTGAGGAAAAAATCATAAAATATATGTTTAAGAAATAAAATAATTACAAAATTACTTAAAATTTTTTAATTAAAGAGAATTATTAAAAAATCGCAAAAATAATGGAAAATTGATTAAAAAAATTGAAATTTCAGATAAATAATCGAAGTTTTTGAAAATAATGCAAAAAAGCTAAAAATTTATTTCTAAGTAAAAGAAAATAATTGAAAAATCGTTTAAAATATTGAAAATTGATGACAATCTAAATTTGTGATAATTACTGCAAATTTAGGAAATTAATTTTGAAAAAAAAAATGAAATTATTAAAAGATGGAGAAAATCATTGCAAAATAATAAAGAGAAATGAAAATTGAACAAAAAAATTATTTATAATATTTGAAAGTTCAGGAAATTAATTTAGAAATAATGATAAAAAATTGAAGATAAAAATTGCAAAATGACAAAAGTAATGGTAAATTAAAAAAATTAATTCAAATTTTGCGATGAGTAATATAAAATTTAGAAATGAATAATTATATTGATTTAATGTCAAGGAAAAAATAATTAAAATTTGAGGAAGGTAAATTTAAGATTTTGGGAAATAATTTAAAGAAAATTAAAAGAATTAAAAATTGCAGAAAATAATTAAAAAATGATAAAAGTAGTTCAAAATTCAAATTTAATAAATAGGAAATGTGGATTAATTGAATTTTTAATCAATGCAAGTTCACATTAACTGAAATCTGAAGAAATTAAAATTGCCATAATTTTAAAATTGGAGAACAGTGTAAAAAGGTGAAATATGATTTAAAATTTTAAAAGAAAAAACACCTATTTAAAAAATCATATATATTTGGGGCCCCATTTTCCAGTTTGCCCTAGGGCCCTTATCCTCCTAGTTACGCCACTGATTTAGTTATGAAATAATCCATTTTTTTATATAATTTATTTACTTTTCTGAAAAGTAAGAACAATCTACGTTTATTTATTAAATGAATTAAATAGAAAAAAACAAATTTATACTAAATGAAATTTTGATTATGTAATTAAAAATTGTATCTAAAAAGCGTAAATTTTCACTTTAAAGGAAATTTTCAGATGTGTGTGTGTGTGTGTGTGTGTGTGTGTGTGTGTATGTGTATATAGAGTTTTTTGTCTCCAGGATATCTCGAGAACGCTTCAACGGATATCAATAAAATTTGGCTGACTTATTAAGCTAATGAATATCTAAATTTATACACAAGGATTTTTAAAAATACTCAATAAAATTTTTTTGAGCACCTTTTTTATAATTGATCAAAAATTAAATAATTCATGTTCTTTTATTTTTTGGCATTTAGAAATCTTTTTTTTTTGTAATAAAATGAAATGGACATAATTTCCCCCTAGTTTATAAATTTTGATTTTAATAAAAAATGCTTAAAAAAATTCAAAAACGAAATTAAAATATATAACCTGTGAGACTTTATATTATTTATTTTTCAATTACATTAAAAGAAATCAATATAAAAATTTTGTTTTAATTACAAGATTTTTGCTTGAATGGTTTAGAAGCTAAAATAATAAATAAATAAATAGTAAAATTAAATTTTAAATAAAGATCTTTATTCATATATGGTATATTTTATAAAATATATTTTATATTGTATGATAAATATTCTTATTAATTATACAATTTAAAAAAAAACCGAATTTCTTTTGCGAATTGAAAGATATAAATTTTACAATAATAGTTAATGATAATACCTAAAGAGAATAATCTCTGTTTCTTAACTTGCTGATAAGTTTTCCGACTGATTCACGTAAGTTTGCTGATTAGTCGCACAACCCGGACACATGTGAAGCGACTCATGAACGAATATTTCACAGTCTAAACAAAAGATCTGCTGACACCTTTCACAATAATAGACCTGAAAATCAAAACACAAAAATTCAATATTTCTCATTTTAAAATCTATCTGTTGAAAATTGAATCAAATTTATTAAAAGTCATAAACTAAATTGTTATTAGTCCTGATTCATGATTTGATAAAACATAAAAATTAGGTCGATTTCAAATTATTATTATTATTATTATTAGTATTAAAATGATTCATTCTAATTGCTCTTTGTCAAACTATCTTCAAAGTGACTCATACTGTTTTTGAATTCTATCAAGTTAATTATTTTTTAATTTAATTGGTTAATTACCTTTTTGTCTAATGTACCGAATTCTTTTTGACAACTGAAGCAGTTGGAAGTTTTGCCCTCGTTTTGAATTTCTTCGTAACGTTGAACAGGAAATAAATAGTGATACGATCTTGCTAAATGTGGAGCTGAGACCAAAGTTAGTCCGCAAGCTCGACATTCGACAGGCAATTCACAATGTTTGCTAAGACACTGAGGACAAAGGTATCCTGTGTTTAGAAGCTTATCAGAGTCCTCCATATTATCTGCATGACTAAAAAATAAAATTCTATTAATTAACAAGTTTTAAGCAACATTAGGTAAATAATATAGAATCATTTAAAACAAAATTAAGATAAACTTAAATTCTAACTACATTTTTTTATTTGACACAGAATAAATGAGAATTCATGTGACATAATTGTTATTTGACCTAATTCTTATTTAATGGCATTTTTATTTTGCCTAAATTTTATTTGACATGTTTCTTATTTGACCTAATGCTTCTTTAACATACATATCTTATTTAACATCATTTCTATTTGACATAAATCTTATTTGACGTAATTCCTATTTGTCCTAATTCCTATAAGTCCTAATTTCTATTTGTCCGACACTCATTTGATATAATAAATTGTACTATTTATAAAAAAATGTTAAACGCAGAATTATCTCATAAAAGATTTTATCCGAATAGTAATTAGGTAAAATGGTAATTGTATCAAATAAGAATTATGCTAAAAAAGAATTGATAATAATAAATATTGGGTTAAATCGAAATTATGACGAATAAGATTCAGGCGAAATAGGAATTAAGTCAAATAAAATTTAAGATAAATAGGAATTAGGTCAAATGGAAATTATATCAAATAAGATTTAGGCCAAATAAGAATAATGTCAGATAAGATTTAGGTTAAATAGAAATTAAGTCAAATGGGAATCAAGTCTAATAAGAATTAGGTCAAACGGGAACTATGTTAAAAAAAATTTAGGTTAAATTAGAATTAGGTCAAATGAGAATTATTTTAAGTATGATTCGGAACAAATAGGAATAAGGTCAAATAACAATTATATCAAATAAAATGTAAACAAATAAGATTTCTGTCAAACGAGAATTAGGTCAAATGAGAATTCTATTGAACAAAAATTATTTCAAATAAGAATCTGGTTATTGGTTAAATGAGAATTGTCAGATAGGATTTAAGCTAAATAAGAATTAGGTCAAAGAAGAATTATAACAAATCCAAAATTAGGTAAAATAATAATTATGTCAAATAGGAAATATATCCAACAAAAACTATTTCAAATAGGAATCGGGTCAAAGCAGAATTTGTTTAAATAACAATTATGTCGAATAAGATGAAGGTAAAATAAGAATTAAGTTATATATAAGAATAATATCAAATCTAAAATTAGGTAAAATAACAATTATGTCAAATTAAATTTAAATGAATTTAGACTTAAATGTCAAACGGGAATTATGTCAGTTAAGAATTCTATCAAACAAAAATTATTTTAAATATGAATCAGGTCACAACAGAATTGGTTTAAATGACAATTATGTCGAATAAGATGTAGGTCAAATAAGAATTAGGTCAAATGGGAAATGTGAAATACAATTTAGGCCAAATAAGTATTAGGTCAAATGGAATTGTCAAACACGATTTAGGCCAAATAAGAATTAAGTCAAATAAGAATTATAAAAAATCCAAAAGTAGGTAAAATAACAATTATTTGAAATAAAAATTTAAATCAAATAAGACTTTTGTGAACGAAAATTATGTCAAATGAGAATTCTATCAAACAAAAATTATTTCAAATAAGAATCAGGTCAAAATAGAATTTGTTTAAATAACAGTTATGTCGAATTAGATGTAGGTAAAATCAGAAATTAGGTTAAATGAAAAATGTCAAATATCTAATCCAAAATTAGGTAAAATGATAATTATGTCAAATAAATGTAGGCCAAGTAAGAAATTAGGTTAAGTTAAATAGTATTTGTGTCAAATTAAAATTATGTGAAATAAAATGCAGGCTAAATAGGAATTAAGTCAAATAAAACTAAAGTAAATAGGAATTAGGTCAAATAAAATTTAAAGTAAATGGAAATAGGTCAAATGGAAATTATATCAAACGAGATTTAGGCCAATTACAAATTATGTCAGATGAGATTTAGGTTAAATAGAAATTAGGTCAAATGGGAATTAAGTCAAATAAGAATTAGGTCAAACGGGAACTATGCCAAACAAAATTTTGGTCAATTGACAATTATTTCAAATATGATTCGGGACAAATAAGAATTAGGTCAAATATCAATTATGTCAAATAAAATGGAAACAAATCAGATTTATGTTAAAAGAGAATTATGTCAAATGAGAATTCTAGTAAACAAAAATTATTTTGAATGAATCAGGTGAAATTGGAATTTGCTTAAATAACAATTATGTCAAATATAAATTATATTAAATCCAAAATTCGGTACAATAACAAGTATTTTAATTAAAAGTTAAATCTAATTAGACTTATGTCAAAAAAAATTATGTCAGGTGGGAATTCTATTGAACAAAAATTATTTTAAATAGGAATCAGGTCAAAACAGAATTCGGTTAATAATAATGTCGAATTAGAAGTAGGTAAAATCAAAAATTAGGTTAAATGGAAATTGTCAAATAGAATTTAAGCCAAATAAAAATTAGAACAAATAAGCATTATATCAAATCCAAAATTAGGTAGAATGGAAATTATGACAAATAAATGTAATTTAAGTAAGAAATTAGGTTAAATAGTAATTGTGTCAAATCGAAAAAATGTCGTATAAGATTTAGGCGAAATAGGAATTAAGTCAAGTAAAATTTAAGGTCAAAAGTAATTAGGTCAAAAAAAGTTTATGGTAAATGTGAATTAGGTCAAATGGAAATTATATCAAAAAAGATTTAGACTAAATAAAAATTATGTCAGATAAGATTTAGGTTAAATAGAAATTAGGTCAAATGGAAATTAAGTCAAATAAGAATTTCGTCAAACGAAAACTATGCCAACAAAATTGAGATCAAATGACAATTATTTCAAATATGATTCGGGACAAATAAGAATTAGGTTAAATAACAATTATGTCAAATAAAATAGAAAAAATAAGATTTATTTCAAACGAGAATTATGTCGAATGAGAATTCTATCAAACAAAAGTTATTTCAAATAAGAATCAGGTCGAAACAGGTTATTGGTTAAATAGGAATTGTCAAATAGAATTTAGGCCAATAAGAATTAGGTCAAATAAGAATTATATCAAATCCAAAATTAAGTAAAATAACAATTATGTTAAATGGGAATTCTAGAAAACAAAAGCTATTTCGAATAGGAATTAGGTCAAAGCGCAATTTGCTTAAATAACAATTATGTCGAATAAGATGAAGGTAAAATAAGATGAAATAAGAATTAGGACAAATAAGAAATATATCATATCCAAAATTAGGTACAGTAACAATTATGTCAAATTAAATTAAAAACAATTTTGATACGAATCAGGTCAAATCAGAACATGGTTAAATAACAATTATGTCGAATAAGAAATCGGTAAGATGGGAATTGTCAAATGCGATTTAGGCCAAATAAGAATTACGTCAAATGTGATTTGTCTAATACGATATAGGTCAAATAAGAATTATATAAAATCCAAAAGTAGGTAAAATAACAATTATTTCAAATACAAATTTTAAAAATAAGACTTGTCAAACCAGAATTATTTCAAATGGGAACTCTATCAAAAAAAAAAAAATATTTCAAATAGAAATCAAGTAAAAATAGAATTTGGTTAAATAACAATTATTTCGAATTAGATGTAGGTAAAATCAGAAAGTAGATTAAATGGAAATTGTCAATTAGAATTTAAGCCAAATAAAAATTAGGTCAAATAAGAATTATATCAAATCCAAAATTAGGTAAAATGACAATTATGTCAAATAAATGTAGGTTAAGTAAGAAATTAGGTTCAATAGTAATTGTGCCAAATTGAAATTATGTCGAATAAGATGCAGGCTAAATAGGAATTAAGTCAAATACAATTAAAGGTAAATAGGAATTAGGTCAAATAAAATTTAAGGAAAATGGGGATTAGGTCAAATGGAAATAATATTAACCGATTAAACGAACTTACCTTAAGTGAAGTTCAATCGGAATTATATGAGTCGTCTCGTTCGAATAGATCAAATTGTAGTAGTACTCTTTCTGCTAGATCTGGTCACAGTTTTTAAAGCTTTTTTGAAAAAAATACTTTTTCGCGCCTATGTTCCACGGATATCCGTAGATGGCGCTGCACATTTCCGACTTGTCATTTATTTTAAAGCTGTTTTAACAAATCGCAACATATATTTGGGGTATTCTTTGAAAAAGAAGGGTTCTATATAAGTAAAAATATATTATTTATTTATTATAAAGGGTGGGAGTGATCTATTCGAACGAGACGACTCATATAATTCCGATTGAACTTCACTTAAGGTAAGTTCGTTTAATCGGTTAATTATATTTCGTCGTCTCGTTCTTCTAGATCAAATTGTAGATGTTTAAAGTTGTCTTGCGATTTGTATTAGTTTTGATTTTACTATATTTGTTAATCATTTTTTATTTATCTAACTGGAACGTCAGAGATATATAATATATATCTAAAATCAATATATATTTATATATAAAATCAAATATTTAATAAAACGTTGCAATGACAATTTAGCAATTTTATTTCTTTGTTTTTAATTGATTATGAATTATAAACTGTAAATGCTTTGGGGAAAAATTCTTTGTCATTATTTCACATAGAGGTTGTCTAGGGACTGACTAATGTTATGAATATTATAAGTTTTAGTGATTAATCAACTTTAATAAATATTGATCAAGTATCAAACATTGGAATACTTTTGAGGATATTATATGATACTGATCTAATCCTTCGCCTGTGACATAAAAATAAGAACTGCCGTTTTATGATTAATTATGGGTTCAAATTTTATGTAATTTTAGCCAAATTTTAGCCAAATGTAATTTGGGCAGAAAATTATTAACGTTTCTGAAACTTCTATCTTGTGGAACGCCCTCACATTATTTTCATGACATTAGGATAAGGCTTATTTAAAAAACAAATGATCTTTTTTATAAAAGATGAAAGTGAATTCCTTGGAGAATCAAAATAAATTCGTAATTTTGAGGGAACCAAACTTGTTTTAGCTATAGAAAAGACTATAGAAAAGTTCTTTTTGTTTTACCTTCAATAATTTTTCTTATAGATCGTAATATGAGACCAAAAATTGGGAAGACGTCAATAGAATAAAATTTTGTCCAAGATACTCTTTTTTAATATTAATTGCAAACTAGTCTGCATTAAGGCTTGCACAATCTTTCCTTATTGGAAAATGCATGTATTCATCCCATAAATTGTGCAATGCTCTAATTTTATACTTATTTTTAGATTTTATTTTTCGTGACAAATTTTGACTAAATATTATATATTATAAATAATATCTAGAAATTCAGATTGTTCTAATAGATATGTTCAAATATGTAGCAATTTTTAATAATTTTGTAAAAACAAAGGACGCGGTGAAAAGTTAAACACTTGGTAAATATTCAAATTTTGATTTTTATTTTATTTATTATTATTTATTTATTTATTTATTTTATTTTATTTTATTTTATTTTTTTTTTTTAATTATTATTATTATTATTATTATTAGTTATTTATTTATTTATATTTATTTATTTATTTTTATTTTATTTTATTTTATTTTATTTATTTATTTATTTTTTTTATTTATTTATTTTTTTTTTTTTTAATGAAAAAATTTGGTGCCGGCTTGTTCTAATTCTTTTTTGTGACTCGTTTTTCGCTCTTGCACTAGTAAGCAGTGTGAAATAAGCCTCTATGTGAACGTCGACGTACTTTAATTTAATTTAAAATATGGAAGAAGAAATATATTTATTTTATTTCTTCAATAATTTACAACTTATTTTGAGTTGCTTAATTTATATACTAATAGTGTCGACAGGAGTTGATCTTTGCAATGTTTATATTCTATGTACTATCGGTTTAATCCCCTTTAAGATTATCCATCAACCTTAAAATTCAAGTTACTTATAAAAATGTCATCAAGCTTTTACCTTTGAAAAAATTTAATTTAAAAAGTATATTTTGTATTCCGTTATATATATTTTAATATAACAGCATTATTATTAACATTTTTCCAAGAATTTAAGAAATAATTTAAGGTTTAACGTTGTATATAAATGGGTCTTTCCCTGGAACATTATGATAAACCATAAACTTCTAACCTCTATTCTGGGTCTTACATATTTCTTAAACGATTCCTTGGGAGTTTGATGATACATTTTATTATGTATTTCCGTAGAATTTATTTCATTAGCATTCACTATATGATTAAAATTTTATTTATTTATTTTATTTATTCTTCCTATCTCACTTAAGAGGTCCATAAGATTTTTATAGTTTGATGTAATAAAAAACGGTTAAACATTGAAGATTGAACCAGAATTACAGTAAAGAAGGCTAATTCTAATTTGTTTTGCAACCTTGTGATAAGAACCATCTTTTTTGGTTCCAGATTCACCAAATGAATGTTTTATATTAGGATTAATTATTCAAGATTTCGTTGCTTAGTCATTCATTTGTAAGAGGATATTATTTAACAAGTCCTGGTAAACATTTTTGTTTAGTTCTATTTTTAGTTTCTATTCCATTCTTAGTTAAAATATAATAAACCTCATTAAAGATATAGGTCTATTTTTTCGATTAATATTCGACAAGGATTTTGAAATCACTATTCAATTGAAGGTCGTCACCTTTATTATCATTCTTATTCTCACACTTCTTGCAAAAATGCATTGATTAAGTATGAATTATGCTGATAATCGGTCTTATTATAAAATATTATAGACTCAAGAGTTTGAGGTTATGTTAAACTGTTTTGCTTATGACATAATCAGACTAGAGTTTACGCCAAATATCTTTTCTTTCTCACGAACTTGGAATATTCTTGGAACAAGTATAAGTTTAATTTCTTTCAAGGCAATCAATGCAAACATATTTTTATCCTTAGCAAAAAAGAGATTTTTCCTCCCGATGTGCTGTTAATGTTTTTTGTATTTTCTACTATGACTCTGTAATCATGAGTTTTTTAATATTTTTGAATATTAAATATCATTTTGTTCAACAGTATTGACATACAAACTTTTTGGAATTTGTGAAATTTATTTCTTTAAGGTAAAAAATATATTCTAATTTCGGTAATCTTAGTGAAAATAATAAAAAATAAACTATAGATTATAATTAACTCAATTACCAATTACGAATGGAATATAAAAATTCCAATAAAACTGTAAGAAAATAAAATTCATTGAAACGAATTATTTTTTACTTGAAATGTAATTATGCAAATACATTGATTCCACATTCAGGTGTTGTTTTTACTTGTGGAGAGATAGTGAAAATTGCCCAGGTGAAAATTAGGCATTTATTTGCATCAAATCACTAGGTAATCACTAGGTGCTTTTAACACTGGTGCTCAGTATGAGATAATGTTTTATAATAGAATTATCAATTTTTCTATTCAATTTAATAGAAGAGGAATTTTAAGTATAATTTTTATATCTATATTCATTTGATTGATAAATTTTAACTTTTATAATAACAAATAATTTTTCTATCTTCTAAGATTGGGGTTAAATTTAACCGATTCAATCGGTCTTTGCGATAGTTACCGTAAACCAGTCAAGATAAGCAAATGTTGCGCCCTCTATTTACGATAGAAACCAGCTGATTTTGTCGACATTTGCCATTTTAATTATTTATTTTTTATTTATTTAAGAATAAATGTTAAAAATTATAATACTTATAATTCGAACCTGATGAGATTAGGCGAATGTTGTGCTTTCCCTTTTTGACATAAATTCTGTCTGATTTAATCGATCTTTGCGATTATTACTAAATGCATATAATTTGATAAGATTAAGCGATCTTTGCGCCTTTTATTTCTAACCTGACGAAATTTAGCGATCGTTGCGCTTTCTCTTTTTGACAAATACTGTCCGATTTGATCAATCTTTGCGATCATTATTATATGAATATAATTTAAAACCACCATTTTGGTTAGATGTTATTAAATCAGATCGATCTTTGCGACCATTATTGTGATAATATAATTTAAACTAGACGAGATTAAGCGATCTTTGCGCCCTCTATCTCTGCTAGATGGTATTTATTTCGATCGATCTTTGCGATCTTTATGAAGGTAATTTTAGCCAGATGAGATTGAGCAATCTTTGTGTCCTTCATTTTTGCCAGTGATCGATCTTTGCGATCCCAACAATTACCCAAAATAAACCAAATTTAGGAGCGACCTTTGCGCACTCACTGTTAAAAGTTTTGACTGGCTATAGGCAACGTTGCATCGTCTACTTTTTAATCTCTTCTCGAGTATCTTTGACTGAGAAAGGAAGCCGATCTTTGCGGCCTCCTGTTGACAATATGTGTCATGAGATTGTTTTTGCCTGAATTAATGGTTGAAGTCGAAAAAACGTTGATGATAATGTTCGAAATTGATGATATCTTCACTTGAAGTGAATTCTGCGATGAAGGCGTCTTAACCTTGTTAGCATGTGGCGTGACACGAAATTTTCATTTGCAGTGTCGCGATTCACGTTTAACCTGATTTTTCCACTTGTTACTTTTTTGCACTTAACTTAGCACTTTTAGAAATAAAAAATTTTACAAAAAAAAACTCTCTTTTTACGTTGAGAAAAGCAATAAACTATGAAACTTAAACTGTTTCAGATCGCACAGAAAAATACAATGACAAGTCGGAAATGTGCAGCGCCATCTACGGATATCCGTGGAACATAGGCGCGAAAAAGTATTTTTTTCAAAAAAGCTTTAAAAACTGTGACCAGATCTAGCAGAAAGAGTACTACTACAATTTGATCTAGAAGAACGAGACGACGAAATATAATTAAATAATATTTAGGTTAAACAGGAACTATGTCAAACAATATTCAGGTCAAATGACAATTATTTCAAATATGATTCGGGACAAATAGGAATTAGGTCAAATAAAATTGAAGGTAAATAGGAATTAAGTCAAATAAAATTTAAGGTAATTGGAAATTAGGTCATATAAAATTTAGGCCAAATAAAAATTATGTCAGATAAGATTTAAATTAAATAGAAATTAGGTCAACGGGAACTATACCAAATGCGACTTTAAAAAAGCGAGACTTTCAATAAGTTAAGTTGCAGTGTATTAAATATAAATTGCCATGAGAGAATTTTTTACCATTACCTGAATTTTCGTGGTTGTTCTTATTGTTTATTTTTCTCAATTCTGAATTAAGTAACTCCATAACTTCAATTTTTGAAATAAATAAATAATTTTTTGTTGTTAAATAAAAATAAAAAAAAAATCATACCACATACAAACAGCCATACAAGTATCAGTAGTAGACGACTGCAAAGCGTGATGAGGAAATCCCATTTTCACGAGAGCAGCATCTAATCGAGTTGCAGCAGGAGGTGGTTCAATATGAATATTCAACTGTTCCTTATAATGTTTATCATCCAGAACCACACTGTGAATTCCTCCAGTAACTGCTACGATTCGTTTACAAATGTGTAATTCTGCCGCGAGTCCAATTATACTACACCTGACACTTTCAGCCTTCATATTCTGAAAATAATTAATTTTTAATTAACTACAATCCTCTCCGATTTGTTCTTTTAATGACTAACAACTGATTATTATTTATTAAATACTAATTGAGTTAAAATAAATTTTTAAAAGAGAAGTTTCAAACATTCAGTATATTACGTGATTTTTACTTTAAAAAATAAATAAAACTTAGTTTGAAAAAAAAACAAGAAAAAAAGTTGGTAAGGTCAAAATCTCTGATAATAATCGTTTGAAATTATCAGCAAAATTAAATGACATTAATAGATATTATTGTTGAAACTAAACATACAAAAAAAAAAGAAAAATAAATGAAATAAACCTAATGTGAACGCAAATGTAAGAAAATAGAGGAAAAAGCCACTAAAAAATGTAAAAACAAAATATAAAAATGTAAAAATACGTGAAAACAGTTTCGAAAAAAGTAGAGAAATTTCTTTAAAATTAAAAAAGTAACAGATTCATATTATTAGAAAAAAGCAGAAGTTTTTAAAAAACTACATTAATGATGGAAATTAAAATAACCAAAAATATGTATAAAAAAATCAAATTCTTTTAAACAATTTGAAGATTTCAGGTTATTTGGTTTAAAATTCAGAAAATCAATGGAAAAACGTTAAAATTTTCCTAAAGAGAAAAACTTAAGAAAGTTAAGAAATTTTATTTAAGAAATTAGAAAAATTAAGGAATCATTTAGAAAAAACAAGAAATAATTATGTTTGAAAACTTTGAAAAACGAGAATTTAAAGGGGAAAAAATTAAACAATTTTAAGAGCAGAATAAAAATTCTTAGAAATAAAAAAAAGATGATAAGATGGGAAAATTTAGTGCAAGATTAAATTGACATAAAGTAAAGTAAACGAAAAAGTACATATTTAAACAATTAAAAAATATCCACTAAAAATAATAAATATTTGAGAAATAGAGAAATTCTTTTGTGATAAAAATCTAAAAAACTACATAGTAAAATTTAAAAAAATGTAAGGAGATAAATAAAAAGTTTAAAAAAATAGAAGTAAAAAAATTTTTCTAAAACAAAAAAGCTCAAGAAAACGAAAGAAAAAAAATTCTTATAACATTAGACAAATTTAAAAAAAAAATGTAACAATAATATCTTTAGATAATCGAGAAAATGTAAAAATGTTACAAATTTGCGAAAAAATAGATAAAATATAAAAATAAATTGAATAAATATACACAAAAAATAAGCGAACCAGAAAATTGGAGAAAAGTATTTAAAAACCATGTTTTAATCATTTAATCGACGATAAAATAGTTATTATATACGTAAAAAAAATAAAGATAATTAAAACTATTCTAAAATTATAATTATCGTTTAATAGAAATTCTTTTGTATGGAAATTCAGTACAATAAAAATTTGATCTCAGAAAATTCGATCCACTGAAAATTTCAACAAATGAATTAATTAAAGAGATTATTTAAAAAAGGAGAAATTTTTCTAAAAAGTCCAAAAGCAAGAAAATCTTTTATTTACTAAAATATTTTCCAAAAAATATGAATTTAAAGAAGAAAATTAATTAAAAGAAAGTTTTGTTTTTAATGTTATAAAAACAAATCTGAATTAAATAAAAATAAATTTTCGTAAAAAGAAGAAAATTAATGAAAATCTTAAAACAAAGAAAAGAATAAAAAAAACATTACAAACAAATTTCTAAGAAATTAGTAAATTACTTGACAAAAATCTCTAAATTTTTTTTTCCTAACAAATTGATATAAATTTTTCATCATATTTAAAAATATTTCGTTTCCTTTTAGAAAATTAAAGTGTATGTTTTCAAAATAATGAATTAAATACGAAAATTTGAGACAAATAAAAAAAAATTTATAATTGCGCTTTGAAAATGGAAAATATTGAAAAATAAAAGTAAAAATTGCATAATATAAAATACTTGTATAGTTTCAGTGATGTCTCCAGGATCACAAGTAGTAAGAGATCCCATTATTATCAAAATTTCTCGAGTCGCGTGAGTTGGCAACAATTTCAATGATTTCATTGCTAATTCTATGGAATTTTGAAGCGAAGGTTCACCAGTGAATGCAGATTTTTTTAATGTTCTAATTTCCTGAAAGCAATGAATTTTTATTAATTAAAAAAGGTTAATCAATCCTTCGAGAAAATAATCAAAACCTTAATATACCTTAAGATGTTTCTTTGGGTTTCCAGTTAAATCGCTCAATTTTTCTGCTCGTTTGTTTCTCGTTACTATTATGCCGACTTGACTTATAGGATTCTGGTAGAAAAATTCCTCGATAAACTCTTCCAAGAGCTAAATTTACAAAAATATAAAAATGTCAAAAATTTATGTTAATAACATAAAAAAAACTTTATAATTCTCCAGATGTCTAATACTGCGTGTAAAAAATCGCAAACCATAAAAAAAGCCAAAAATTTGTGAATAAATCTTGAAAATTTCAATTTTAATATTTTATTATTTAAAAAGTTTAAAAAATTGTGCTAATACAGATGATCAAAATATCTACGAAATGTAAATTTTTGAAATGAAGATAGCAAAAAATAGTATTAAATTTGTATATCTTTAAGTCATTATAATTTAAATAAATTCCAAACGTTAATTAAGTCATATTTTAATTTGGTCCAACTTTTAAATTTAGATTTATTCAAATTTAAATGCATATTAATTAATGCAAAATAATTATAATATTAATTATTTTCAACATTCACAATAATTGTTTTTTTTAAATATTCTTACAAGATTTCTAAGAGATTTCCATTTTTCGAAACTGTTTAATTTTTATCTTATAATTTCTTTAAAATTTTAAGTTTTTTTCTGCTTTTACTTTTGATATATTTTTTTTATATCTCTTTTTATTTTAGGATTTTTTAATTTTCCTCTTTTTATGCAAATTATTTAATATTATTTTACACAATTTCGTTATTATAACATTCACTAAACTTTTTATTTCGTTGATTTTCATAATTATTTCCACATTTTTAAAAATAAATAGTCTCATTTTTTTTCGAGATTTTTTGCAAACTTACATAAAGTTTTTAGATTTTCTTTATTTTTCTGAATTTATTGTTGGACTTATTTTAAGTGTAATAATATAAAAATGTGTTTGGTTTAATTTGCTTAAACTTTTTTATTTTTAAAGGAATTTTAAGTTTTTTTCTGGACTTTCTTTTTTATTTATCTTGATATATACATTTTTTAATTTTATTTTTTGTACTTTTTACATTTTTTTAGTTTGTTAAATAAAGGAAAAAAACATTTCTCTATTTTCTTTTTATTTATTTAAATTTTCTTTCTTTAATTTTTGTCATCATTTTACCATTTCCCAATTTTCTACTTTTTTGAAAGCTTTTATTATTTTATTTTATATTATGTGAATTTAATCTTGTACTAAATATTCCCATTTGAACATCGTTCTTGTATTTCACAGAATTTCTTTTCTTTAAAAATTTTTTTTCACTCTTTTTTTATTCAATTTGTAAAATAATTTTCTAATTTTTCTAATTTAAAAATTCTGTTCTCTTTAGTAATATATTTTAAGGTTTTTTTATTATCTTCTTATTTATTATTTTAATTTAAAAAAATGTCCGTTAATAGTGTAATTGTTTTTAAAAGAGTTTCTACTTTTTTATATATATTTATGTCACTGTTTCATTCTTGTGTTGTTTTTTTTAAATTTTTTCTTTATTTCTTTAAATAAACTACTTACAAAGAAATATTTGGAGATTTTATATACTGATTATATTTTAAAAAACCAATTTTTGATTTAAATAAAAAAAAATCATGATTTTTATCAGCCTTGTTTTTTGTAATATTTAATTATTTTAGTCATTTTGTAATTTTTCTTTTAATTATCAACTATTTTCTTTAAATTTAAATTAAATTCATTAATCTTCAATTTATTTTTTTAATTTTTTATTAATATCTTCAATTTTTAATTACATTCTTTGTTTTTCAATTATTTTATACAAAATTCAATAATTCTCGCATTTTCTCAATTATCAAATATTTTCTTGAAACTTCAATACAGTTCTTCAATTTCCAATTGATTTCTTTAATTTTAATTTATTTTCTACAATTTTTGTCATAATTTTCATCAGTTTTCAATTAACAATTTATTATTCTCCTTCAATTTTATGATTATTCATTAATTTAAAAAAAATGTTTATTCAAATGGCGCCGATTATTCTAATCATTTTTAGAATTTTTTTTTTCAATTGTTAATAATTTTTTTTTTTTTTTGAAATAGTTAATTATTTTCGTGTATATTTTTTATTATTTACGTCATATTGTAATTTTCCTTTTAATTATCAATTATTTTCTTGAAATTTCCATCTAATTCTTTAATTTCCAATTTATTTCTTCAATTTTTAATCATTTTCTTCAATTCTCAAATATTTTTTTAATTTTTAATTATTTTTATCCATTTTTGATTAATTCCTCAATATTCAATAATTCTCGTATTTTTAAAATTATTTTTTTCTCTCGAAAAATTGTTTTAAAATTTCAATTCAATTATTCAATTCTAGAACTATTCTCTCTAATTCTCAGTTATTTCCTTCATATTTAAATTCCACTTTTCAATTTTAAATCATTTTCTTTAATATTAAAAAATTATCGCCTTTTTTCTATTATCATTAAGTTTCTTTAATTTTAAATACAATTGTTCAATTATTTTCTTCAACTTTCATAGAATTTTCAGAATTTCTTTATTTTTGTAAATATATTGTTACATTTGTTTAAAGTGTAATATTATAATAGTATTTTTGGTTTAATTTTCCTAAACTTTTTTATTTTTAAAGGATTCTTAAATTTTTTTCATGAAATTTTTATTTATCTTTATATACATTTTTTTCTTTTATTTTTATTAATTCTAATTTTTTAGTAGATTCTTATCAAATACTTTTGTTTTTTGTACTTTTTACATTTTTCGACAGTTTGTTAGATTAAGAAAAAAAAAAAAAACATTTCTCCATTTTCTTATCGTTTTACAATTTTTTTTAGTAATTCCTTGCATTTTAATTAATTTTTAATTTTTTGTCATCTTTTTTCTAAATATTCTCATTTTAATATCGTTCTTCTATTTCATAGATTTTTTTTCTTTTAAAACTTTTACAAAATTATATTCATTCTTTAAATCTTCAGTTTGTAAAATAATTTTCTAATTTTACTAATTTAAAATTTTTTTTTGTCCTTAGTAATAGATTTTAATTATCTTCTTATTTATTTTTTTAATTTAAAAAAATGTTCGTAAATAGTTTGATTTTTTGAAAAGAGTCTCTATACTTTTTTATATATTATTTTTATGTCACTGTTTTATTTTTTTTTAAATTTTCTTTATTATTTTTATTAATAATCTATTATTTTCTCGCTGCTTTTACCTAATTTTCTTTATTTTGCGATGATTTGAATATTTCTTTTTTAAATCTTGTTATTCATTCGACAAAATTAGTTTGATTTTGATTTATTCTTTACTATTTCTTATTAAATGTTCTCAGCTTAAAAAATAAACTACTTACAAATAAACATTTGAAAATTTTATATACTTAATTAATTTTTTAATGTTTTTTTAATTAAAATTGTAAGAAAATAACTTGAGTATTCTTTTTCATATTGACTGTTAAAGTTAACGTATTAATTATTAAATGTATTGGTCAGTAAATTTAACATTTTATAAAAGTATTTATACCTTTATGGAACAAGAAATTCGAGAAGGATGCAAATCTTCATTTGTCATTTTTTCGGAACAATCTAAAATAATGTACAAATGTCTCATCATCCCCAATCTAGAATCGCCTTTTTTATCAAGTTGACGCTTTCTTTTGGCTTTGAGAATAATATCCGCCACAGAATATTCCAAAGACCCATATTCATCTTCTCTGATTGCTTCCCTAAATTATTTAAATAGATAATGATATAATTAATTACAACAAAAACTATATTAGGTTATGAAAAATTTACAATTACGATAAGAAAAATAATTTTTATAATAAGTTACAAGTGATAGATGAAAAAGAAAGCCTTTAAATTATTTTTCCTAAACAACAAATAACTACTAAATGATAAAACTTTAAATATATAAATATATATAAATAAATTTGTCAACTTACCAAGTTTTTTCATAGCCGGTTTCCCACCTATATTCCTTTCCTTCTTCATCTTCTGCCATTTTATTGATCTCTTGTCACAAACCTAGTTTTTATACTTAATCTTCAGTTCGGATTTATAAATTTTAAAAAAAATTATTATAAACACATGCACGAGAATTAATTATTTAAGAAAATAATTAACTGTTTTCAATTTTCAAGTACTAAGGAGAGGTTATGTCACTTTGTTTACACGAACCATTTAACTTATTTTAACAATAAAAAGTCAGTATCTAAATTTCAAATTGATCATTCTCTTTATTTACAATCACAGCCAGTTTTCACACATTTATTTAACGAAAAAAAGGTATAAAATTAAAGAAAAACTTCAACTTTCCTTGACACGGATAAACACACGACTGTCAAAAAAGACCTATCTTTACCTGGAGTCCTCTCTATCCAATCACGAGGCTCCATTCAAAAAGAAGGAAATCAATTGGTTGATTTTAAAAAGGAAACGTTTGATTCGAGAATATGTTTTGGTGGGAAAACGTACAAAACTTAATAGATTTCAAAATCTTACGAGAAATAAAATTAAAAATTAATTTTTAATAAATATTTTGTTTTATTTTTAAAATGCATTTTTATTGTATATTTCAAGTCAATTCAGAATAAGGCAATTGTATACAGTTTATACAAATAATCGTCGATAATTTTTACAAACAATTCGTTAAGCATTTAAATAGACAATTGTTAAGAATTTTTACAAATAATTGTTAAGAATTAATTCAAATTATTTTCTTGTTTTTGAGTAAAACGAGGATCTCCAAAAATATTAGTCTCAAAATCTGTTTTTTTAGAAGTGCTTCAATATTGTGGTAAGTGTAAAAACTCAGTTACTGAAAAAATAAATTGTTGATTAAAATAATTAAATATAATTTCTATAATAAATTGCAATAATAAAAATAGTAATAAATTTATTATTATTATTATTAATATTATTATGAATTGAACGAAAAAAAAAAATATTAATATTAATAATTAACAAAAAATAAAAATGAAAACTGGGTGTCCAGCATAATAACATTTTCAAACTTCAATTTTCTTTAAAAAATGTTAAAATCTTTCGAAATTTAATCGATAAGTCTAAATTAATGATATTTTTTTTTATTTAAAAAACATTTTCTATTGAGGTTATCAGTGGTGTAACTAGGAGGGCAAGGGCCCTGCGTCAAAAAAAAAATAGGGCCCCAATTATATATGATTTTTTAAATAGATGTTTTTTTTCTTTTAATATTTGAAATAAAAATTCACCTTTTTAAATTAAAACCTTTTTAAAATGTTCTCAAATTTTAAAAATTATGGCATTTTAATTTCTTCAAATTTCAGTTAATGTAAACTTGCATTGATTAAAAGTTCAATTAATCCACGTTTTAAATATACTAAATTTTAATTTTGAACTATTTTTATCATTTTTAAATTATTTTCTGCAATTTTTAAGTATTTTCATTATCTTTATTGTATCCCAAAATCTGAAATTTACCTTCTTCAAACTTTAATTATTTTCAAGGCCTTAGCCAGAAAAAAATTTCGGGGGGGGGGTTTGTCAACAAACAGTCAAAGTGATGACCTTATTTTATTTTTTTTTTTTGAAAACTTGAACATCTGTCAAAAAATTTTTCGGGGGGGGGGGGGGGGGGGTTCAAACACCCCTATCACCCCCCCTGGCAACGGCCTTGATTATTTTGTTTAGTTTTTTCAATTTTAAGTATTTTTTCCTTGACATTAAATCAATATAGATAATTATTTATTCCTAAATTTTATATTATTCATCGCAAATTTAAACTAATTTTTTTAATTTACTATTATTTTTGTCATTTTGCAATTATTACCTTTAATTTTTAATCAATTTCATAATTTCTAAATTAATTTCCTGAACTTTCAAATATTTCAAATAATTATTTTGTTCCATTTTCATTTCTCTTTATTATTTTTCAATGATTTTTTCCATCTTTTAATATTTTCATTATTTTTCAAAATTAATTTTCTAAATTTGCAATTATTATCACAAATTTAGATTATTGTCATCAATTTTCAATATTTTAACCGATTTTTCAATTATTTTCTTTTGCTTAAAAATAAATTTTGCAATTTTTCTATTATTTTCTTCAATTTCTAATTATATTTGCATTATTTTAAAAAATTTCAATTATTTATCTGAAATTTCAATTGTTTTCATCAATTTTCGATTATTTCTGCGATTTTTTAATAATTCTCTTTAATTAAAATTTTTTAAGTAATTTTGTAACAATTTATTTCTTAAACATATATTTTATGATTTTTTTAATTATTTCCCTCAAATTTTATTTACTGTTATCAATTTTTTATATTTAAATTATTTTCATCATATTTCAATTTTATTTCTCAATCTTAAGTTATTTTCAGAATATTTTAATTACTTTTTTCAATTTTTAATTATTTTTCTCGATAGTTAATTATTTTTCAAATTTTCTAAGATTGTTAAGTATTTTTGTAAAATTTTAATTATTTTCATCAATTTTCGATTATTTCTGCGATTTTTTAATAATTCTCTTTAATTAAAATGTTTTAAGTAATGTTGTATTTATTTTATTTCTTAAACATATATTTTATGATTTTTTTATTTATTTCCCTCAAATTTTATTTACTGTTTTCAATTTTTCATATTACAATTATTTTTATCATATTTCAAAATTTTTTTCTCAATTTAAAATTATTT
This sequence comes from Ganaspis brasiliensis, assembly GCA_037103525.1. NCBI lineage: Eukaryota > Metazoa > Arthropoda > Insecta > Hymenoptera > Figitidae > Ganaspis > Ganaspis brasiliensis. The sequence goes on along the minus strand of JAZKLR010000048.1, from coordinate 1,500,273 downwards.
TCAGCATATGTCAATTAGTTTTTTCAGTTTTCAATTAATTTTCTCTTTTTTCATTTATTTTCCTCGATTGTTAATTATTATACTCATTTTGTAAAATTATATTCTAAGATTGTTAAGTTTCTTTTCTAAAATTTCAATTATTTTGTTAAATTTTTCATTATTTCATTTGTTTTTATAAATTTCAAAATTTTTCATTAATTATCATAAATTTAAATTATTTTTAGCTCTCTTAAATTCTTTTCTCCATTTTTTAGTTAATTTCATTTTTTTCAATTGATTTCTAAGATCTAAATATATTTTTCTCAAATTTTAATTATTTTTTCTTTATTAAAAAAATATTCACTAATTTTTTCAATTATCACACTTATATGTCATTTATTTTTTACAACTCATCATTGTTTGTATTACATTTTAATTATTTTCTTCAAATTTCAAAATTTTAAAACATTTTTCAATTATTTTAAAAAATCGCATTTCCTTCAATTTTCAAATCTTTACATTTGTTTTATATTGTAATTTCCAAGATTTAAAATTTTTTATCGGATATTTCAATTATTTCAATCAATTTTTAATAATTTTATAATTCCTAAACTAATTTCATAAACCTTCAAATATTTCAAATAATTGTTTTGTTCAATTTTCATTTCTCTTTATTATTTTTCAATGATTTTCTCCATCTTTTAATATTTTCATTATTTTTCAAAATTAATTTTCCAAATTTGCAATTATTATCACATATATTTAGATTATTGTCATCAATTTTCAATATTTTAACCGATTATTTAATTATTTTCTTTTGATTAAAAATAAATTTTGCAATTTTTCTATTGTTTTCTTCAATTTCTAATTATTTTAATTATATTTGCATTATTTTCAAAAATTTCAATTATTTATCTGAAATTTCAATTGTTTCCATCAATTTTCGATTATTTCTGCGATTTTTTAATAATTCTCTTTAATTAAAATTTTTTAAGTAATTTTGTAACAATTTATTTCTTAAACATATATTTCATGATTTTTTCAATTATTTCCCTCAAATTGTATTAACTGTTGTCAATTTTTTATATTTAAATTATTTTCATCATATTTCAATTTTATTTCTCAATCTTAAGATATTTTCAGAATATTTTAATTACTTTTTCCAATTTTTAATTATTTTTCAAATTTTCTAAGATTTTTAAGTATTTTTGTAAAATTTTAATTATTTTAATAAATTTTCGATTATTTCTGCAATTTTTTTTAAACATTCTCTTTAATTAAATATTTTTAATTAATTTTGTAATTATTTTCTTTCTTTAAACATATATTCTATAATTTTATCAATTATTTTCCTCAAATTTTATTTACTGTTTTCAATTTTTCGTATTACAATTATTTTTATCATATTTCAAAAATTTTTTCTTAATTTTAAATTATTTCCAGCATATGTCAAATAGTTTTTTTAGTTTTCAATTAATTTTCTCTTTTTTCAATTATGTTCCTCGATTTTTAATTATTATATTCATTTTCTAAAATTATTTTCTAAGATTGTTAAGTTTTTTTTTTCTAAAATTTCAATTATTTTGTTCAATTTTTCATTATTTTCATTTGTTTTCATAAATTTCAAAATTTTTTATTAATTATCAAAAATTTAAATTATTTTTAGCTCTCTTAAATTCTTTTCTCCATTTTTTAGTTAATTTCATTTTTTTCAATTGATTTCTAAGATCTAAATGTATTTTTCTCAAATTTTAATTATTTTTTGTTTATTAAAAAAATATTCACTAATTTTTTCAATTATCACACTTAAATGTCATTTATTTTTTACAACTCATCATTGTTTGTATTATATTTTAATTCTTTTCTCAAAATTTCAAAATTTATAAACATTTTTAAATTATTTTAAAAATTGTATTTCCTTCAATTTTCAATTCTTTACATATGTTTTATATTATAATTTCCAAGATTAAAAATTTTTTATCTGATATTGCAATTATTTCAATCAATTTTTAATAATTTTATAATTCTTAAATTAATTTCCTGAACTTTGAAATATTTCAAATAATTGTTTTGTTCAATTTTCATTTCTCTTTAATATTTTGCAATGAATTTCTCAACTTTTAATATTTTTTTTTGTTTCAAAATTAATTTCCTAAATTTGCAGTTATTATCACATATTTAGATTATTGTCATCAATTTTCAATATTTTAACCGATTATTTAATTATTTTCTTTTGATTAAAAATAAATTTTGCAATTTTTCTATTGTTTTCTTCAATTTCTAATTATTTTAATTATATTTGCATTATTTTCAAAAATTTCAATTATTTATCTGAAATTTCAATTGTTTCCATCAATTTTCGATTATTTCTGCGATTTTTTAATAATTCTCTTTAATTAAAATTTTTTAAGTAATTTTGTAACAATTTATTTCTTAAACATATATTTCATGATTTTTTCAATTATTTCCCTCAAATTGTATTTACTGTTGTCAATTTTTTATATTTAAATTATTTTGATCATATTTCAATCTTTTTTTACAATCTTAAATTATTTCTAGCATATTACACTTAGTTTCTTCAATTTTGAATTAAATTTATCATTTTTCAATTATTTTCCTCGATTGTTAATTATTAAAATTCTCATTTTCTAAAATTAATTTTTAAGATTCATAAGTATTTTTCTAAAATTTCAAATATTTTCTTCAATTTTTAATTATTTTCAGTTGTATTCATAATTTCTAAAAAATTTTATCAACTATTGTAAATTTCAATTATTTTTATCTTTCTTCAATTCTTTTCTCCATTTTTTTGGTTACTCTCATTTTTTTCAGTTGATTTCTAAGATCTTCATGTATTTTTGTGAAATTTCAAGTATTTTTTCTTTATTTAAAAAAATTCTGTATTTTTTCAATTATCTCACTTAAATGTCATTTATTTTCTACAACTTATCATTGTTTGTATAATATTTCAATTATTTTCTTCAAATTTCAAAATTTAAAAACAATTTTTAATGATTTCATTTAAATTTTAATTAATTATACTATTTTTTATATTATTTTCTTCTATTTTCAATTATTCTCGTTGTTTTCTCTTTCTTTTTCATAATTTCCAAAAAGTTTTTACTTTTTTCTCTTTAATTAAAACTTGTTCTCTACATTTACAATTGTTTTCCATTTACTTTTCAGTTTTTCAAGTATTTTTCTTAAATTTAAATTGTCGGTTAAATTTTTAATTCAAATAATGTAGTAAATGATAATACCGTCAGATGTCATATTTTGAACTCTTGGTTTGAGCTCATAATGGTAACTAAAATTTAGATATAGATATCGCTTGCCGGTAATGTCATTTACTACTTTATCAAAAAAAAAAACTCAAATATCAGAATTGAATACAAAAAGCGGCAAAAATAAGAAAATCGAGAGCAATTAACAGAAAAATTAAAAAATATTCTTTTAAAAAGAAAATTATTCGAATCTGTTTGAAAATAATTCGTAACTGTTTGAAACTATTTAAAAACTGTTCGGAACTAGTTTTCAACTGTTTGAAAGTAATTTTAAATCTAATTTCTAAAAACTAAATAATTGAACTAAAATTTTCGATATAATTTTGCAAATCTCCGAAAATTCTTAAAAATTAAAAGATCTTTTTTGCAAATTTATTTACTAAATTTTCCAAATCGCTGGACACCCTAATAAAATTGTTAAAATATCACTGAATCAAGAAAATAATTTTACAAAATAAATAATATGCGAAATCCATCTTAATCCACTTACCGACTTTAGAATATTTTTCTACAATATACGATTGTCCTTATTTTGTTCTATAGTAAGCAATTTTTTTATTTCCAAACATTTCCATCGATAAATTTCTTTTATCACAAAGATTTTTCATCCAAGAAAACTGCTGAATGAACTCTGAAAGCAACAAATCTTGAAAAATTATTTGCCTTTTTTTATTTTTTTTATTTCTTTTTAATTTTTATTAAATATCACCGTCTATTATCTATGTAAATTTTAATTTTATGTAAAACAAATTATACAAATAAAAAGAGAAAAAAAGCCTTTAAAAATTTTTTGATTTTTATAATTTCCTATTTTTTTGTTAAATTCATAAATTGCGACCTGTCGCGCAGTAAAAAGGAGAAAATAAAAATTTAGAAAAAAATGCTGACACCGTCGAGACGATTATGAAACTTGCTTTAGTAATTGTTTTATAATTATACACAACTGGAGGTAAAAAAAAAAACACAAAAAACTCATATTATAGATTATATCATTTTTCTGACTTACGTAATTTTTGACTGTTCCTCAAAGTACGGAGAAAGATAGTACATTGACTGAATTGTAGGATACGCAAAAACACTCAATAATAGAGAAGGAATCATCAGAGTTAATAAAATAAAAAAAACATCCCAAACACTATTAAGCGAATTTTTTCTTCTCGACATTTTTAAAACTTGCACGAAATCAGAAAACTGTTTAAACTCCAATTAACATATTGTCGAAAGCGTCACCTGCTCAATAATAAATAAAAAATTTCCTCGATTCCAAAAATATTTCACAAAAGAATAAAAAAATTGTTATTCAACTGCAGTTTTGCATCAGAGGCAAAGTTCAAATCCCTTCTTTGTATTTAATTCTTTTCTTTCGATTGACATTCAATTTTTTAATTAACTGCGTTTATAATTAAAATTCTCTCACTTTCAAATCAAAATAAGACATTGGCACTTTTTGAAAATGATTTTATATACTTGTAAACATTTTTTTTGACACTTTGAAGAAATATTTTAAAAACTTGACAAAAAAAAAAAAAAAAAAATGTATTGTTTTTGAAAAGAGTTCGTTGACTGAGTTGGTGAAAAATTTGTTGTAAATTAATTTAAAGAATAGCGAATAGAAAGCAATTTACTAAACACTTGAAATAAAGTTTGAAATGATAAACTTAATGTTTGTCATTTAATCTTGATTGTTGAATGATAACTAATCTAAAAAGAAACGTCAATGCAACAAATCATTGGAACCAGACTCAAAGTCACGATACCTCTGAGTTTTTTTTTTTTTGTTGAAATGTCTCTTTGGTCGCTTATAATTTTATGCTTACTCATGAATAATATAGTGTATAGTTACCAGTTGACCGTGACGAAAGCAATTGCATATATCACAGTGCCTTATAATTTATACGACATTTTCGCCATTTATTAATGCGCCAAGAAACAATTAACTCGTAGAAAGATGCAAATTTTTCACGTTTGTTTATAAATATATTTCAAAATTTAAATTTCTAACGGTAGTTCTTATCACTTGATTATCTGCCAGGGGCGGATCTAAAGCACGTGCTTCAGGGTCCGGAACCCAAAAGGGCCCGGTGCCAGAATTATGTATCGTGAAAAAAACTTTCAAATTGATGAGAATTTTTAAAATGATCCGTGAATTTTGAAAACGATTGGCAAATTTTTAAGAAACTCTGGGAAGATAGATAAATTCTAAAAACTTCAATTTCAATCTTGTATTCTTTAATAACTAGCAAAATAAAAATACGTTTCTCATACGTTTTAATAATTATAAAATACAATAATAAATATAAAAAATCGGTAAATACTATTTATCTAATAAGAAGAAATAAATATTTGAAATATAATATTTAAAACTCAATTAATATAAATAAAATAAATATTTATTTAGCGCAAAATTTATAATATTTTAGAATTAAAAACAATTGCAAAGAAGAATTGAAATTAAACAATATAATTGCAAATTTTGCAAATTAATTGAAAAAAAAAAAGAAATCAATTAAAAATTGGGGAAAGTAATTTAAGCAATCATAAAAATGTTTTAAACATGAAGAAAATAATTTAAATTTGAGAAAAATACTTGAGAATCTTAAAAGTAAATTGAAACAAAATTGAAAAATGAAAAATTAGAGAAAATAATTGAAAATTGAAAAAACATGGTTAGAAATTGAGATAAATAAATTAAAATTAAAAAAATAATAATCAAACTTTGAGAAAATAATTAAACAAATTACATAAAATATTTGAAATTGGAAAGTTAAACAAAATTTGAGAAAAATACTTAAAACTTTCTGAAGTTCATTGAAATAAAAGAAAATAATTAAAAATTAGAGAAAATAAATGAAAAAAGATAAAAATAATTTAAAATTGAACGGAACGAGTTTTAATTAAACAGAAATAAGTAAAAGAATTTTGTCAATTTTTATAAAAAAGAACGAGAGAAAGAACGAAAGTAATTGAAAATTAAAGAAAATAATATAAGTAATGAAATAATTGAAAAGTCAGATAAATAGTTATAAATTTTTGAAATTATGAAACAAATGTAAAGAATTAAAAATTGAAGAAAATAAATTTTGGAAAATAATTGAAAAATGTTTTTAAATTTTAAAACTTGACGAAAATAATTAAAGTATGATACAAACAATGATAAGTTGTAAAAAATAAATTACATTTAAGTGTGATAATTGAACAAATTACAGAATTTTTTCTAAATAAAGAAAAAACAATTAAAATTTGAAAAAAATACATGAAGCTCTTAGAAATCAATTAAAAAAAAGAAAATAACTAAAAATTGGAGAAAAGAATTGAAGAAATAAGCTAAAAGTAATTAAAATTTACGATAATTAATAAACAAAATTTGAAATTATGAAAACAAATAAAAATAATTAATAATTGAAGAAAACAATTGAAATTTTAGAAAAATTCTTAAAAATCTTAGAAAATAATTTTAGAAAATGAGAATGACTAAAAGTTGGAGAAAAGACTGGAAGAATGCTAAAAACAATTAAAATTTACGATAATTACTCAAATTTTTTGGAAATTATGAAAACAAATAAAAATAATTAAAAATTGAAGAAAATAATAGAAATTTGAGAAAAATACTTAAAAAAAATTTTAGAAATTAATTTTATAAAATGAGAAAAACTAAAAAATGGAGAAAAGTCTGGAAGAAAGCTAAAAATAATTGAAATTTACAATAATTAATAAATAAAAAAAATTTGAAATTCTTATAACAAATGAAAATAATTAGAAATCGAAGAAAATATTTGAATTTTCAGAAAAATACTTAAAAATCTAAGAAAATAGTTTTAGAAAAAGAGAATTATAATTAACAATCGAGAAAAATAATTGAAAAATGATAAAATTAATTCAAAATTTAAAAAAATAATTGAAATGTGCTGAAAATAATTTAAGATTGAGAAAGAAAGTTGAATTATGATGAAAATAATTTAAATATGAAAAATTGGAAATATTCAATAAAATTTGAGAGAAATAACAGAAAAAATCATAGAGTATATGTTTGGAAAAAAATAATAATTACAAAATTACTTAAAAAATTTTAATTAAAGACAGTAATTAAAAAATTTGCAGAAATAACGAAAATTGATGAGAATAATTGCAATATCGAATAAATAATTGAAATGTTTAAAAGTAATGACAAAATAATGAATATAATTATAAATTGATGAAAATCAAGAAAAATTGCAGAATTTATTTTTAAGCAAAAGAAAATAATTATAAAATCGTTCTATAATAGAAAATTTATGACAATAATCTAAATTTGAGATAATAACTGAAAATTTAGGAAATTAATAGCATGTGTAATTGTGTATATATTTTAAACTCTTCAAAAACCATAATAAATTTTTAAAGCATTTTTCGAAACTTTTTTTTTACGCAAATGACAATTAAAAACCAGCACAACAAAATAAAATAACAGGGACTAACTTCACTCTGGATTTTAAAACGTGGACAGAAAAAGATGAATAAATATTAATACTAACTATCTTCACTTCAGACTTTAAAACGTGGACAGAAAAAGATGAATAAATATTAATACTAACTAACCTCACTTCAGACTTTAAAAAGTGAACAGAAAAAGATGAATAAATGTAAATACATACTAACTAACTTCAGGAGTTTACGGAGATAATTATTATTTAATAATATGAAAAATTGAATTTAAAATGATCAGAATTTAATCTAAAAAAATTTTGATAGAGAGAAAGTCGAAAACTATATTAAACCTAATTAATTCCAAGCCATTATTATTTATATAAATCCCAAACGTCAATTAATTCAAACTTATAAGATTCAATTAATCAAAGTTGCAATTATTACATGTACATAGTAAAATATTAATTAACAGCAACATTAATGAGAAACATTATATTGCTGTTCGTCATTTAAAACTTAAAATTATTGGAAATGCAAATAATGAAAATTACGAGAATAATTACAAAATGTAAAAGAATAAATATGAAAAATGACAAAAATAATTGACAATTAAAAACAAAATTCGAAAAATGGCTAGATAAATACACAGATGTTAAAAATAATCTAAAAAATTAAACAATATACATTCAATTTAAACTAAAAAATTGAAAAATTAAACTTTAAGAGACTAATTCCAAATTAAAAAAATTGTAGGAAATAATTTCAAATTGCCAAAAATAATTAATAATTAAAAGAAATCATTGGAAAATGAGAATAATTAAAAAATTGAAGAAAATATCCACAAAATGACTAGATTAATAGACTACTGAAAAAAAATTAATAAAATATAGCAAAAACTTTAAATTTAAAGAAAATAATTAAAAACTGAAAAATGAAGAAAATTATAGGAATAATTGTTGGAAATAATTGCACATTGAACGAATGAATTGAAAATCGACAAAAATAATTAAAATTGAATAAAATAATTGAAATTTAAAAATTTAAATTTAAATTTAAAGAATATAATTAAAAATTGAAAAAAGTATTTGAAAATACCGAAAGTTATTGAATATAGAAGAAAACAATTAAAAAACTGAAAAATGGAATTGAAATTTGAAGAAAAAATTGAGAATTGAAGAAAATCAAAATTTGAAATTAACGAATCTTATTGATAATGGAGAAAAATAATTGTCGAAAGGCGAGGATTTTAAAATATTAAAGAAAATAATTGACAATTGAAAAAAAATCAAAAAATGACTAGAATATTGCACTACTGAAGAAAATAATTCAAGCTATAAATATTTAATTTAAAAAATGATTGAAAATTTAAAAATTAAGAAAAAAGTAGAAATAATTGTTGGAAATAATTGCTATTTGAAAAACTGGATTGAAAAAAATTGAATCGAACAAAATAATTGAAATTGAGGAAAAAATTTAAAATTAAAGAATAGAAATACAATTTTTAAAACATAATTAAGAACTGAAGAGAATAATTAAACAATTGTACTTAAAATTAAAAAAGCATTTTAATATTAAAAAAAATAATTGAAAATTGAAAAATGTGATTGAAATTTAAAGAAAATAATCAAAAATTGAAGAAATAAATTGTAATTTGAAATAATGGTTTATAATAAATTGAAAAAAGTCAAGTTTTTTAGAATATTGAATAAACTTAATTGACAATTGTAGAATGGAATTGACTTTAAAAAATAATTCATAATTTAAAAAGATTTACAAAATGACGAGAATAATTTAATATTAAAGAAAATAATTGAGAAATGCTCAAAATAGTTGACAATTGAAAAAGAAATTCGAAAACTGTCAATAATAATCAACAGAACAAAATAATTAAAAAGTGAAAGAATATATAAAATTTAAAAAGAATAATTGTAAATTAAAAACGGTTGAAAACTATAGAAAAAATTGTACACTTATTTACACACTAATTTATATCACTTTTTTGAAATATTTAATTATTCTTTCTTGCAATTTATTCTTTTCCAACAATTTTTTAGGTAGGTTATGTTTTTTTATTACTTTTCTGTATTTTTAGAAAATCACTTAGGTAACTTTCATTTCTTTTTAAAAATCGTTCTTTTTTTATGCGTTTAATAATACACTTTTTTATTTTTTAGATTTTTTTTAATTTTATTCTTTTTACAAAAATTACTTCAGTTAATTTTATGTAGTTTTATTTTAACAATATTTAGACAAATTTATTTACTTTTCCAGTGATTAATTTTATTTATTATTACTAGATCACAAAATCGCGCGCAAAGCGCGCGTGTAGATTTCCGATTGTTGGAAAGCAGAGACAATTTTTATTACAGTATAGAATACAAAAGACGAAGATTCTTGATTGATTAGAAGTTCCTAAAAAATTCTCTAAATTCAGCGAAAGTTGGCTTTTATATATACTTTCTGAAAAACTCCCTAAATTTCACGTGCACAGTTCAGAAAATATCTAAACTGATTTTTTACCTACGATTTTGCTCTTAATGATTAAAGTATTATCTTTTTGATTAAGACAATACAGTTTTGTTACTCTGAGATTTTTAGTTATAATTTGGATCTTTTAGACAACTTTAAAAAATTGTAATTATTGTTTTATGGATATTTGTTTCTTTTTTAAAACTGTTCTTTTTATACTTATAGTATATACTAAAAAAATACACCTAAAAAATTAATTCAGTCATTTTTACATAACTATTTAGGACTGGCGGATACAGCCATCTATACAAAAATTGGTTATGTACTTGAAAAAAATTAATTCAGTGGATTTTACATAACTGTTCTAGAATAGCGCATGCACAACCTTTTACGCAACATGAGTTCTGTAAAACTTGGCAAACATTTAGGACAAACTCTAGAAAAGTCGTAGAATTTATCGTATAATATTCACCACATTTTACTGAACTAAGTTGCGTAAAAGGCTGCGCATGCGCTATTCTAGAACAGTTATGTAAAATCCACTGAATTCATTTTTTTCATGTACATAACCAATTTCTGTACAGATGGCGTATCCGCCAGTCCTAAATAGTTATGTAAAAATGACTGAATTAATTTTTTCAATGCAGTCATAATTTAAAATTTTTTTGCAGGAGCGTGTTCAAGGAGGGGTGGGGGTCAAGGGGGTCATGACCCCCCCTAGATGAGTTAAATTTATATGAGAGTGAGAGAGATAGCGATATAGTGTTATCTCTTTCTCTATCATATATAACCTCCCCCAAAAACCTTGTCTGGACACGCGCCTGTTTCTTTGTTACTTTTTTATGAATTATTAATTACCAACTGATTTCTTGTAACTTGTATGTTTTTGTTATTCATTCTTTGCTCTTTTCAATATAAAATATATTAATGTATTTGATTGGCACTTTGATTAATAATTAAAGACTTATACTCTGTAAATCCAAATTAGTGATTTTCAACTAATGAATTAGAGAAACATCGGTTACTTATTGAAGCAGTGTAGTGAGGATTAGACTGATCTTAAATTAATTCTGGTTTTTAAAAAAATGTATTTCAAAGATTTTAAATGAATTTAAAAATACCTTGTACCATTTGTTATAAAATGACATTCAGAACGTTCTTTTTTTAAAATAAATTAAATAGTTATGACGTCTTGAGAAGAAAGGGACCTAAAAAAACGAAAAATTTTATGTTAGGTTTGTAATTTTTGAAATTAACATACACAAAAAGAAACAACTCTCAATAGAAATAATTGATTTTTAGGTCTTCATTCCATCAAAAATATTTAAAAAAAGCTAATTTTGATTTTACATAAAACAAATAAAAAGGAAATCAAGATAAAACTATTACTAATTATAACCTAAAATTTGTTACTTCGTAGGTCCCTTTCATCATGACGCATCACAATTTGTTTAAGAAAATAAAAAATTGAGAAAATGAAAGTTTATACTCCTATGCTATAGATTATTTGTATACTCAAAATTTAAAAAATATAGCAAACATAACTAAATTTTATTATATTTGTCAAGAATAATACATAATTGAAAAGCCTCAAAAATAATTTTCTTTCGCTAAAGCGTAAATATTGAACAGAACGCGTAAAATCTTTATAGCTTGAGTCGGACTATATTCCGGTCTCTCGTACAGAACCCTAGGAGTATAACTCTCATTTGACTGATTTTTTAATTTTTGCTGAAACCATCACATATATTTAGATAGATATCTTATTTATTTTATAAAAAACAATGTTTCTTATGCTATTTTATAAAATAACGCAATTATCATTTTATAACATATCCAAAATCTTTAAAATATACATATTTCTATAAAAATTAAAAGATATTTAATTATATATATGAATCTGAAATGTTAAATGATCTACAAACAATGTACATATATTAATTTTATTTTTATTTAAAATCAGTAAGCAACACATGGTTCAGTCAATTCTTTTTGGGCCCTTTTACAAGAATTTTCACCTTATAATGTTGAAATAAATTGTTTTATTAAAAAAATTTAGAAATAAGGTTATCCCTTTTTTCTTAAAAAATAAAAATAAATAAATAAAAATTTGATTAGAAATGAAAATAAATTGTAATACCTTTTTCTTTGTTTGTATTCAAACCTTATAATTTGATAATAATTCAATAACCTCGGGTTGTCTTTTTAAAAATGATAAGAAAATATTGCATTTTGAAATAAAAGTTGAAATTAAAGAGTGAACACTTTTTTTAAATATAATTTTTTACTTTTATTAACATATTATCTATGTGTTTTTATGTTGATACAATTATGAGTATTATTTAATAAGTTGAATAATTTTTTCCTCAGAATATTTGATGAAATTAAATATTAAAAATAGTTCATTGAAAATGGAAACCTAATACTGAAAATTAATCAATAACATAAACATGTTACGAACTATATTTGCAGATATATCGTCCTCTAAATCTGAATTAAAGTGAAAAATCGATCACTCATTTTAATTAGTTCACACAAAACCTAAGGAGCTCAAAACATTGCATAATTTCGATTTATTTTACAAATTGAGCTAAAAAATGGCATCATTATGCAACGTTTTGAGCACTTCAGGTTTTGTGTGTTTAAGTTTCTACTAATTTTTAGTCAATTTTCACATTTGAATTAGTAGATTTCAGTTTTTTACTAAAGCTTTAGTGACAAGTGGAGGGCCGGTGCGAACTGTGTTGATGGTGTGGAGTACTCCACAGCCCAAAATATTCGAGGTGTAGAATTCCACACCCCGAATCGTCCAAAATACTTACAAATATTTGTTAATATTTTGGTCTCACCTCCCCCTCCCCAATCTTTTTGACAATTCCACACCCCGAAAAAAAATTAGTGGCAAATTTTCCACTAATTCAGATTAACAGAGACTATAGTAATTTTCTAATTTTATAGTCTGGATTGATCCGTGATCTTTAAATGATAATAAAATTATATCAACTCAAATATTTTTCTTGGATTCAATTTGGGAACTCAAAAATAGTGTGCAAAATAATTTTTAGTGACATATGTCCAAACACTTCATGAAAAAATGATTTTTCGGTCTAAAAGAATAAAATACGGATTTTATAAAATTATTTGTAATAAATAGGTATTATTTCTATTGATTCATTAACCCTTATAAAAATGTTCCAAAATATAGTATTTACTTCTGATTTTGATTTTTAATTAAGCATCAAAACGTTATTACTCTTAATAATTATTAAGAGTATAATTATAATTATTTCCTACATTCTTCAAATAAAACCTATAAATTGATTATTTCTAATAATATTATTTATTATATCTTTTATTATAACTATTCAATTAGTTTATTTTAATTTTTTAACTGAAAATTAAATTTATTAATAATAAATAATTTAAAAATTAATCCAAAAATAAATTTATTTAAATTTAAATGATAACAAATTTATTTTTTATTTTTGATGCAATAACAAATTATTTAATAGCTTTAAATTGATTAAGAATACTAATTTTGTTAATATTTATAGTGAAAGTGGTTTTTAGATCATTTCTCATAATTGCTAAAAAAAAAAAGAATTATTGTGCAACGTTTTAACAGTTTCCGATTATATTAGTATAAAACTACGGTTTGTCGTAAGTTAATTCAAGTTAATAATATACTGTTAACAACATAATAAAAGGAAATCATATAAGTAATAATAATTAATTGATAATATCTAAATAATATCATACCCAGTTAAAAATTCCTTTACAGGAACTTCTAAGGATCGTGTCATGAACCTTTAAGGAACATTAAATGTTCCTTTAAGGATCCGGACAGGACCTTTAAGGATCCTTTAAGGATCTTCAAAGGTCCTACAATAATTCCTTGGAGGATCCTGACACGATCCCTTGACGGAATTTGGGACAACGATCCTTCACAGGTTCCCGCGTGTACCTGTACTGGATCCCAAGCTGTATTATGGTCCTACGAGGGACTCGTTAAGGGAACATATGTAAGCTCCTATGTAGGAACATGTGCAGTTTTTAAAAGAACGGAATACATGATGCGCACTGGTCGAACTTGGTTTCTATGATACTTACGGCTGCGCAGTAGTTTTTAATTTTCTAGAATCCTACGTCAAATATAACATATAATTTTGATCAATTACCAGATCAAAAAAAAAAAATTATTCAAAAAATTTTTATTAAAGGATCCTGCGCGGGAACCTGCATGAGAACATGTACATTATGCGTTCCTTCGCGGGAACCTGTGAAGGATCGTTGTTCCAAATTCCGTCAAGGGATCGTGTCAGGATCCTCTAAGGAATTATTGCAGGACCTTTGAGGATCCTTAAAGGTTCATGACACGATCCTTAGAAGTTCCTGTAAAGGAATTTTTAACTGGGTATACTGTAAATCATCTACTTTCGATTTTTTCTTCTGCATACCAAGAAAAAATTTGATTAATTTGATCCAAACACAATGTGGTCAAATTATTTTAAAGAAGACTAAAAGTAAGTAAAAACGTTTTTCTAATAAATATCTTTTACGTTAATTGAATTAATATATTTGTTTTTTTAAGCTTTTGTATAGCGCTCACAGTTTTAAATATTTTATCCTAATAATGTTATAAATATTATTTAAATAGTCAATAATTTTAATACATTAATAAATTAGAAGATTTAAATAATTCATAAATTTTATTATTATTAAAATAAAATATTAATATTATTAATAATAATATTTCTAATAATAGTTAATTAAATTTAAAAATTGTGCTTCTAGGTTTAAATTACACTACTATTAAATTTTGCCTTTTTGTATTTACTTTTTTTTTTTTTTAATTAACCTCAAGATGTCGAAAATGAAGTTTTTCAAAAATGTCCGTGTTTGTGTATATGTGCATGTCTACATTTCGTTTGGCCCAATATCTCAAAAGCTACAATACTTAGAACTATGTTTTTTTAACGAAATTATAGGTTCCTCAGGGGGACAAATTATGATATACGTTTGAACCCGATCGATCAATTCTAATTTTTTTTTCGCATTTAAAACTTTTGAAAAAATCGTTTATTTGCAAAATTGTATATTTTTTTAAAAAAAGTTAAAACATAAGTACACGGAAAAAATGAAATGTCTGCAGTGGGTAACTAATATTTGCTGTTGATTTTAACAAAATTAGTAACCACAGCAAATTATTTGCTATGACAATGAACAAAGTTTGCTGTGATAAACAATATTAGACAAATTTTTTAAAATTTACTCTCACAGCAAACTTTTTTACTCTCACAGCTTTGTTCGCTGTCCCTATATTTGCAAACTTATTTTGACGTGGCAGCGAATAATTTACTGCCACAGGAAACTTCTTCTATGCGTGTATTTTATTCGTTTTACTTTTTAAAAACGCATCGATTGAGCTTTTAGCGAACCCTCTAGTGCAATTTAATCCAAAGTTATTAGAATTTTAAAAATCAAAAATTTTAAAAATCTTGTTTTTTAATAATTTTATTTTCATACTTTATTACAAGATTCAATATATTTTTTATATTATGTAGGTGATTAAAAAACACATCGAATGAGCTATTTGCGTACCTTATTTTCTAATCCTGTTTTGAGTTATCAAGGTTCCAAAAATTGAAAATTTTTATAAAAATTAATTTTTTTATGCTTTTTTTCTTTTATGAAGAATAATTTTTGTTCGTTTTGTAGATAATTGAAAAATGCACCAATTGACCTATATAATATTTTTTGCGAGCTATTAATTAAAACTTTATATTTATTTATTTTTGTAATGTTTAATACATTTCTATAAAATTTGGATCAACTTTTGTAATTTTTTATGTATATTTGCAGTTTTTTCTAGAATTTTTGATTAATTATTGAAATTTTGTGTACTTTTATTTTTTGTTTATTGAATTTTTAATAATTTTTAATATCGAAATTTTTTGCTTTCGTTTTTTTGTGCATACTTTCTGAATATTTTATTAAACATTCAATAAGAAAAAGAAAGTAATAAAAATAAAAGAGTTAAATAATAAAAACTAAAAAAACAATTTTCATAATGAATATATATTTCATATAAAATGGAATAATTCACTATTTCGAATTTTGATTTCAATAAGCAATACTTTCAACGTTAAACAGAATAAAATAATAATTTAAGGAGCAAGGAAAACACGAAAATAAACAATTAAGATAAGCAAAACTAATAAAAACGATAAAAACTTCAATAAATAATCGTAACCTGCGAAAATTATAAACTGCAAAATTAGAAAGTTGCACAATTAAAATAAATTACAAATGGCAATAAAAAATTGATAAATATAAATTTAAAAATAGCAAAATATAAAAAATATAATTTAACTGAAAAATATAATAATACCAATTATTTATAAGGAAAAATTATTTGAAACTGTTAACGGTACACAAAAGGTTAAATTGATTACAATTATATTAATTCACTTTACGGATAAGATATGTATATATATAAATATATTATAATATAGGTATTTATTAGAAAAACGTTTTTACTTACTTTTTGTTTTCCTTCAGTCTATTATGTAGTAAAATAATGTATTAAAAATACATTGAAGGTTCAAAGGTTTGCTGTCATTTTGCATACATATAACAAAAGTAAACAAACCACATTCAGAGTTTCTAAAAAAAGCTCACGTCATTAACAACCAATCAGGTTTTCGACAACAATGTGCTCGATATCTCGTTAGTACTACTTTTTAGGATAGGATAATTTGGAAGTTGTAAAATATAATTTTTTTCAATTTTATGATTTTTAAAATAATTATTTGGTATTTTATCATTTGTCATAACTTATTAATTTTTATAATTTTTAAAGGCTTTTCTTCTGTTATTTAATTTTTCATAAATTTGATCTTATAATAAATTTTCACATTTGATCAAAATTTCTCTATTTCTTAGAAATATTGGTTTTTTTATCTTAAAACTGTTTAATTGTTTTCACTTAATTCTTCATTTAAAAAAATTATTGCCTTTCTCTTGATTTTCAAAACAAGTTTTTAAAGTATTTCTTTATCTTTGGTAACATTTTTCCGTTTTTTTACTGATTATCTCATTTATTTTCTTAATTTAAAAAAACATGTTCGCAAATTTTTTAACTTTTTGCAAATCATTTTTCCTCTCGTAATTTCAATTTTTTGATTTAAAAACTTTTACTGCTTATTTCGTAGTATTTTGATTTTAAAAAAGCAATTCAATCAATCTTTCTTAAACTGTTTAATATTTCATAACGCATTATTACCATATTTCTTAATTTTCTTACTTTTACTTTCATTGATTTTTTAAACTTTTTTATTTTTGAAGAATTTATTTATTTTTTGCAGGTTTTTTAATTAGTACATTTTTTACATTTTTTTGCTTTAATTTTCCCATTTCAATGTAAATTATCCTTAACTTTCTTATCTGTTCATTCATAATACTGGTTTTAATAAAATTTTGTAATTTTTGTAATTTATTTAAAATTTTATTTTTTTACTTTTCGTTTTTTAGGGGGTCCCTGAAATTTTTTTGCGCGTTTTGTTGACTGTCTCCATGTAAAAGTCCCAACTTTATTAATTTATATCTTAAAAACAGAACGGTAAATTTCAATAAAATTGTAACCATACATGTAAAATAATGCATTTAATATGTCATTAATATTTTATAAGAATCTAAAGAAAATCGATTTTTGGATAGTCAAAATTTGTCCGTAAACTTTCTCTTAAAATAATAAATATTTTTTCATAAAACTTGGTAGAATTACTTAGAATGTCATTAGGCAGATCTGTCAGACCCGAGTTTGTTTGAATTTTGTCTCAAAATTAATTTTAAAAAAATTTTCAATTTTTCGAAAATTTCCCAAAATTAATTTTGGGCCAAAATTTAAACAAATTTGGGTCTGAGAGACCTTCTTAATGACATTTTAAGTAATTCTACCAAGTTATGTGAAAAAATATTCAATATTTTGAGAGAAAATTTACGGATTTGCTGAAAACAAATATAATATCAAATTGACATTTTGACAGTTGACAGCTGTCAATTTAAATGCCAACTTTGCCAAAAACCAATTATTTAAAAGAAGATGACAGTTAAAGAGTTTTTGGATTCGCTGATAACAAATATAATGTGAAATTGATATTTTGACAGTTGACAGCTGTCAATTCAACTGTCAACTATGCCAAAAAGCAATTTATTTTTATGAAAATGTTAATCTAAGGGTTTTTGAGGTCGCTCATAACAAATATAATGTCAAATTAACATTTTGACAGTTGACAGCTGTCAATTTAAATGCCAACTTTGCCGAAAACCAATTTTTTTTAAGAAGATGACAGTTAAAGGGTTTTTGGATTCGCTGATAACAAAAATAATGACAAATTGTCATTTTGACAGGTAACTATAATTTTTTTATTTTTAAAATCTAAAACCTTATAACATCTGATTTATTTTTCATATTCTGTGCAGATTGAAATATAACAAAATTTAAATTTAACCTGGAAGTATTATGAAAACCAGTCATTTTGAAGACCTTTTACAAATTTGTATAAATATTTAAAAAAGTTAGTACTATATTTTTTCTAATTAAAGAAACAATTTAAAATGTCCTTCTCGCGCTTGAACGCGAATATATTTGCTATCAAAATAATAATTTTTATTGTTTAAACGTTTTTTACACTTCGTATTTCGAGTTTTGTTAAGGGCATGTGATGGATTATGACGTCACTGGTATAGGCAAAATTTTTACGTAACTTTTCTCTTAAAATATTGAATATTTTGTCATGAAACTTGGTAAAATTACCTTAAATGTCATTAGGAAGGTCTCTCAGATCCAAGTTTGTTTGAATTTTGCCCCAAAATTAATTTTGGGAAATTTTCGAAAAATTGAAAACTTTTTTAAAATCAATGGGGATGATTATATGGAAAGGTCAGCTCAGAGGGTGCCACAATCGCAAGTTTCTTTTGGCGCAATATTTTTAATATGAAAAATTGATTCTTTTAATTTTATAAAAACAAAAAGTAGAATTTGATAAATTAATTAAATATAAACTCATTAACGTAATTGAAACTCATAAACCACAACTTTCTAATATTTTCTTCAAGTCATTTAAATTTGTTTTACATAACCTACAAATGTCCAAATCGGCAAACGAATAATTACATTAGAAAAGATTAGTTATTTATATAATTGTATGACATAACATAATTATTTATGTATTAATGTACTTATTGTATTTTCTAACTTTTAAAAATTTTTATTTTTCAATAAAAAGTATTTAAAATTTTGCGCCACAAAATCTTGCATTGATGCTGCTACCTACTGAAATAGTTTAGCAGTGACCGTCCCCATTTTGAGCTGAAATTCAAATAAACTTGGGTCTGAGAGACTTTCCTAATGACATTTTAAGTAATTCTACCAAGTTTCATGACAAAATATTCAAACTTTCCCCAAATAGCACGTAATATTGCAGCAACATTGCCGCGCAATGTTGCTGCAACGTTGCCTCAATGTTTTCCATGTCCACATTGCTGCAACGTTGCCCTGTAATATTGCTGCAACGTTTCCCTGCAATGTTGCCGCAACGTTGCACTGCAATGTTGCTGCAACGTTGCATTGAAATGTTGCCGCAACGTTGCAGCAACTTTCAAAATATAGGAGTTCAAAATTTTATAAAGGCTTCATTAACTTTTAAAAATAGTACTTAGTAAAGATGACATTAACGGAATAAAAGGAAAGTTCAACCAATGCAAATTACGTTAACTGTTTATTTTTTGTATATTCAACGTTGTATTTAAGCGTTGTATTTAGCAACTATATTATTGCAACGTTGCAGCAACATTGCAGTGCAACGTTGCGGCAACATTGCAGGAAACGTTGCAGCAACATTACAGGGCAATGTTGCTGCAATATTACGTGCTATTTGGGTCAAGTTAAAAGTTACGGACAAATTTTGCTTATACAAGTGACGTCATACTGCATCACATGCCCTTAAAGGGTATTTTACAAGGTTTTTTTCGAAGTAATAATAAGATGTAATTAAGTAATTAATAAATCCTCTATTTATTTGGAGGAGACTACATGTTTCGACATACTCTGTGTCCTCATCAGGTTTCATATAAATAACAGATTTTAAATAACAATATTTTTAAAAGAATAACATTGGTTAAGGAGACTTGGAAAATTAAATTTTAATAAATATAAAATGTAAAATGCGTTTCATTTAAAAAAATATGTGTTACATCTCAAATTTACTTACCTCCTTAAGGAGGTTCCTTCTAATTAATTTTTACATTATAAATTAGTCTTTTACATTAAAAATTCGAAATGACACGTGACTTTTTTAATTAGAGGTCAGGTCATTTATCAAATAATCGATATTAAACAGATAAACGTATAATCAATATTAAACAGATGAAAAATCGGAAAATTAAAATTAAAAGGAAAAATTATTTGTGAAACAAAATTAAAATTTATATGTTTGTATGAAATACGAGTATGCCTGACTTAACATTTTGATATGATTATTAAAGTTTATTGTCGACGAAATATGTTTCTGGATATAAATCATTTCAACATCCGCAGATAGCACGTAACCTTGCAGCAACCTTGCAGCAATGTTGCCGTGCAAGTTTTGCAATATTGCCGGGCAACATTGCGGCAAGGTTGCTACAAGGTTAAAATGTCCTACCTTGCCGAACGTTGCACAGTAAGCTTGCACGGTAATATTGTCGCGAGATTGTTCAGCAAGATTGCATGGTAACTTTGCTGCAAGGTTGCTGCAAGGTTAATGTGCAAGGTTGTAAAATTTTCTTTCCGTAGGTAATGAAATTATATTTTTTAAAATTGCTTTAATTTAAATCAAAAAAATTTTTCTTAAGAACATTAAAAAATTTAATTATTTTAATTGTATTTTATGACTTTACAGCAACCACATCGCAACCTTTCTACAACCTTGCACATCAAAATTGCAGATCAACCTTGCACATCAACCTTGCAGCAACCTTGAAGCAACCTTGCTACAACCTTGCAGCAAGCTTACCATGCAATCTTGCGACAATATTACCGTGAAAGCTTTCTGCAAACTTGCGGTGCAATCTTGCGACAAGCTTCCAGCAAGCTCACTGTGCAAGGTTCGGCAAGGTAGGCCATTTTAACCTTGCAGCAACCTTGCCGCAATGTTGCCCGGCAATATTGCAAAACTTGCACGGCAACATTGCGCAAGGTTGCTGCAATGTTACGTGCTATCTGGGATATTTTCTTTTAAATTCATTGATTTCGCGATTTAAAATTTTAACCTTAGAAAAATCAAAATTATATTTATATTCGGTTGCATGGGATGCAATTCCTGTATTTTTATTTTTGTTATTAATATCTCGTTCATGTTCAGAGAGTCTGTCTTGTAAATGTCTTTTCGTTTTACCAATATATATCTTATCAATTCATTTCTTACATGGTTTTTGATAAATAATGTGTGTATTCTGTAAAAATTGAAACTTTATCATTATGATTTTTTAAAAAAATATTTTTTTGTAAAGTTTTGTTAATTGAAAAAACTAAAGTACAATTTGTATTACTAAAAATATTATATAAAATTGAATCATAATTTTGAATATATGGAAAGACAAATATTGTTTTATTTTCTTGATCGAGATTTGGGTTAGAGAAAAAATCTATTAACAATAATTTTTAACAATAATTTTTATTATTGAGTATATCTATTTTAAATTCGTAGAATATGCAGTGAAGAAAGACCGCAGCAAGTAGTACGACAGGTTTGCGGGTCGACGGGTGGACCGCAAGTAGTAAAAGTTTACCGCACTATAGATTGAACTCGACTGAACATCCAACAGACTCCTAACTTGTACTGTGGATTCTTAATCGACAATCGCAATGATGAAATAATTAAAAGTTAATTTTAACTCAGTTAAATCTCGGATTTATCTGGATAATGTTTATCACATTTAAAAAATTAAAAAAAAACGTAACAGCTATTTTTTTTTGTCTTTTTCTCAAGTACATAGGTTTTTAAAATGTTACGATACAGATGATTATTAATTTTTTTTTTTTTACAAATTTTAAATTGCATTTGGCTTTTTATTAATAAATTTATCGATTTTGTCAAGTCTACAGTGTTAACAGGTTTTAAGGTTTGTTGGTCATGAAACTGAAGTTATTTTTTCAAAATTCAAAATGGCCTTCGAATTATAACAAAATTATTTTATTTTTCTAACATATGCATATGAGTGGTGTATTTCGCGTATAAATAAATCTGGAAAACACCTAAAATTTTAGGAAAACTGAATAATTTTTTACCTTTCGAACGCCATTTAAAATTTTTAAAATATATATGCAGTGGCGTAACTGGGAGGTCAAAAGTCTTAGGGCAAACAGGAAAATAGGGCCCCAATTATATATAATTTTTTAAAAAGATGTTTTTTTCTTTTAAAATTTTAAATCATATTGCACCTTTTTAAAATGTTCTCAAATTGTAAAATTGTGTCAATTTTAATTTTTTCAAATTTCAGTATACTAAATTTCAATTTTGACCTATTTTTATTATTTTCTGCAATTTATAATTCTTTTAATTATCTTCAAATTGTTTCCCAAAATCTTAAATTTACCTTTCTCAAATTTTAATTATTTTGTTTAGTTTTTAGAATCACTTTTTCAATTTTAATTATTTTTTCCTTGACATTAAATTAATATAATTATTTATTCCTAAATTTTATATTATTCATCGCAAATTTAAATTAAGTTTTTTAATTTACCATTATTTTTTTCATTACCTGCCATTTTTAATCATTTTCAAAATTTCTAGATTAATTTCCTGAACTTTTAAATATTTCAAAAAATTATTTTGTTCAATTTTCATCTCTCTTTATTATTTTGCAATGGTGTTCACCATCTTTTAATATTTTCATTATTTTTCAATTAATTTCCTAAATTTGCAGTTATTAACACAAATTTAGATTATTGTCATCAATTTTCCATATCTGGAATTTTAATCGTTTTCATCAATTTTCCATTATTTCTGTGATATTTTAATAATTCTCTTTAATTAAAATTTTTGATAAATTTTGTAATTATTTTATTTCTTAAACATATATTTTATGATTTTTTCAATTATTTTCCTCAAAGTTTATTTACTGTTATCAATTTTTCATATTTAAATTATTATCATCATATGTGACGCTCCGCGAGAGAAGGGACCTATCGCGGAAAAAATCAATTTTCACTTTTTTATGCTAAAAGATAATTTTTGAGTTGCTATTTCAGTTCCATATGTTTCAAAAAATTTTTTTGTAATTACACTTTTTGTTATAATGCTTCAAACCTAGGCATACTAAGTGTATCGCATTTTTTGGTTTTTCTTTGAACGCCAGTCACGTGAAATTGACAATTAATTATTTTGATTTTTTTATGGTAATTGATAATTTTTGAGTTTCTTTTTGAGTTTCAGAAATCAAAATTTAATTCCTGCAATTAGTTTTCTTGTTATGAAGCTTTAAACATGAGCATGTTAAGTGTCTCGATTTTTCTTCCTCCTCTTTGCCCGTTCATTCTTCAAAGTTTGCTTTCTCAGCGATAGGTCCCTTTTCTCGCGGAGCGTCACATATTTTAAATTTTTTTTTTAATCTTAAGTTATTTTCAGAATATTTCAATTACTTTATTCAATTTTTAATTACTTTCCTCGAATGTTAATTATTATTCACATTATTCACATTTTTTAAGTATTTTTCTAAAATTTTAATTATTTTCATCAATTTTCGGTTATTTTTGCAATTTTTTAATAATTCTTTTTAATTAACATTTTTTAAGTAATTTTGTAATAATTTTCTTACTTTAAACATATATTCTATGATTTTTTCAATTATTTCTCTCAAATTTTATTCACTGTTTTCAATTTCTCATATTTAAATTATTTTTATCATAAATCAATTTTTTTCTCAATCTTAAATTATTTCCTGCATATTTCACTTAGTTTTGTTCTATTTTGAATTATTTTCCTCGATTGTTAATTATTATTCACATTTTCTAAGATTTTTAAGTATTTTTCTAACATTTTAATTATTTTCATCAATTTTCGATTATTTCTGCGATTTTTTAATAATTCTTTTTAATTACAATTTTTTAAGTAATTTTGTAATTTTTTTCTTACTTATACATATATTTTATAATTTTCTCAATTATTTCTCTCAATTTTTATTCACTGTTATCAATTTTTCATATTTAAATTATTTATATCATATTTTAATTTTCTTGCTTAATCTTAAATTATTTCTATCATACTTCACTTAGGTTTTTCCATTTTGAATTAATTTGATCATTTTTCAATTAATTTCCTCGTTTTTTAATTATTATTCTCATTTTTTCAAATTATTTTCTAAGATGTTTAAATATTTTTCTAAAATTTCAATTATTTTCTTCAATTTTTAATTATTTTCATTTGTTTTCACAATTTCCAAATATTTTTTTATTCATTATCGTAAATTTCAATTTTTTTTAGTTTTTTATTAATTCTTTTCTCCATTTTTTAGTCATTCTCATTTTTTTCAATTTATTTCTAAGACCCTCATGTATTTTTCTTAAATTTCAATTATTTTTTGTTTATTTAAAAAAATTCTGTTTTTTTTTAATTATCTCACTTGAATGCCATTTATTTTTTACAACTTACCATTATTTGTACTATATTTAAATTATTTTCTTCAAATTTCAAAATTTAATAACATTGTTCAATTATTTTCTAAAATTTATTCTTTCCATTTCCAATTCTTTACATTACTTTTTTATTGCAATTTTCAAGATCTTTTGCCTGAAAATAAATTATGCAATTTTTCTATTATTTCCTTCAATTTTTAATTATTTTAATTATATTTCTATTATTTTCAAGAATTTTAATTATTTATCTTAAATTTCAATTGTTTTAATCAATTGTCCATTATTTCTGTGATTTTTTTTTAATAATTCTCTTTAATTAAAATTTTTGATAAATTTTGTAATTATTTTATTTCTTAAACATATATTTTATGATTTATTCAATTATTTCCCTGGAATTTTATTTACCTACTGTTTTCAATTTTTCATATTTAAATTTTTTTTCTGAATCTTAAGTTATTTTTAAAATATTTCATTTTTTCGAAAATAAAAATTCAAATCATGTCCAAATTTTAATGTTTTTTATTTTTGACATTATAAGATAATTTTACATGCCCAAACTAAGCTGGAAAAAAATTGACAGCTCTAGACGTTATAAATTTGTATGGGTTAAAATTTCACCAATGCCTCCTCTTAATATCCCTCTTTAAAAAAAAAACTTTTTCCCGAGCTTGTTTGCTGACATAGAGAATGTAATTAAATTAATTATCTACTCTTTAGAAAAGTTTGCAGTTTCAAGTAAATTCCAACAAAACTACATTTAATTAATTTAATCACTTCAATTTCGCTTAATGACATGTTTTTTAATTATTATGCTTGTGTAAGTTAATTAATTAACGTACATTTTGAATTGCCACACCCATATACACTTTTTATAGCGGTTTTTATTTTTTCTCCGAGCACGTATTAGAGGTTTACATTTCAGTTTGAATTATATATGTATACGTATGATACTGAAGCTTAGTAGATATAGGCCTGAAATGAGGAAAGATCCTAATTTACTTTCAAGTATAAAATTAAAACCACAAGTAAGGTACGCTTTACGATTTACAGATTCGTACATCCGCTCAGGTGCATAATTCTGCACGAGAGTTGAAAACTCACTCGGTACAAAGTAAGTGCAACAAGATCAAAGTGTGCTTGAAATGGAGTTCTGGCAGGCGTGTTTTGTGTACAAAATGTGAGGGAACGTGTAATTGTTTGCGAAGAGAATGCACAGAAAGTTATTATTCTACTTGGGACAATTTCCACATTGTCACTGGTTTCTCTCAAGTATATGATTATCTGATAAGAGAAACCTTTAGATAAACAACTTATCAAAAATGGATTATTTATTTAGAACGAAAAAACGGAATCAATAGTGCTTTCTTGAGAATTTTTTTAAGAAGGGAAAACATAAGTTAGATCTCCGGGCTTTTTGGGATATTTTTGTATTTATAAGAAGCATTTGTAAAAATTTTTTTGACAAGAAATATTAAAATGCAATTGTTGTGTACTTGCACTGAGAAAATAAACCTTTAGCAAAGCTGCTTAATAAATCGGCTAAAGGGTTATTATGTAAAAACAAATAGGGTATGACTTACGGAAAATAAATAATACTTGCTGTCATATCCGAGTTAAAGTGGTTAAAATCCAATAGCTAAAAGTAGTTATTCGAAGATATTGTCATAACCAAATCGACATTTGCACAATTTTAACAATTTTGACTGTTAAAACTACATAGCGGGTTGTTTGTATACAAACAGCACGATTCTGGTGCGCTAGCCTTTACGTTTGATAGGTACGGCCACAGCCAGGGTTGGGAGCGTATATTACTTGATGATTACATGGTTTAAGGGTGAAATCCCATGTAAGCAGAAAGCGTAAAAACGAAAGCAGAGACCATGAGAGTGAGAGAGGTAGGTAGATATCACTGTCTCTCTCACTCTCATGATTTTCTGCTTTCGGTTCTGAGCTTTCTGCTCATATGAGATTTTACCCTTATACAGGGTTGTGCTAGTAAAATAACTAAGGTAAATTACGTGGTGCTTTACGGTAAAATGCCTAGTAAATTACCTCAATAATATTTTACATAATGTATTTTTTTTAAACTGTATACTGTATATTACATATGTATTATACATAGTATCTCTGTCCTTTTCTATCTCACGAAAAACCCTTCGCTTTAGAATGAGACTGAGAAAAAGTAGGACAGTCAATATCTCTGTCCTACTCTCTCTCTGTCTTACGGTATGGTAACGGTACGGCCACAGCTATTGGCTGACTGCAAGTTACTATGGCAACGCATATAGAATCATAAGACGTAAAAACGAAAACTTAATAGCCTAAAGCACAACGAATCGTAATCGCTAATCCTTAATCGTAAGAATGAGAGGAAGTAGGACAGACATATATCTCTGTCCTACTTTCTCTCATTATTACGATTAAGGATTAGCGATTACGATTCATTGTGCGTTAGGCTATTAATGAAACTGAGAGAGAGTAGGACAGACAGTATCTCTGTCCTACTCTCTCAGTCTTAAGTTTTCAGTTTACGTGTTACGATTTCATCTGCCTTGGCCTAAGCTGTGACCGCCCCATAACCTAGCCTCAGAGGTGACATTCTGATTCTTGAACCTGGAATTTAAACAAGTCACTATTTAGATCACATAATAACCTCAGTACTGGTTTCAAGTGAAGAGCAAGTTTTATCATATTGCAAGAAAAATTCCATCTTGTTGAGATATCAATCAGGGGTGTCAGAATTTTAATTTCGAAAGTTGCATAGTAGGATTTTTTAATTTTTCTCGAAGTTTTCCTTCACTTGCTTAAATTTCATCATCCTCTTTGGATCGTCTTGCAAATGTTTATTGTAAAATTGTAATTTCAAATAATTCTCTTATATTTTCCTTTTCACAATAAGTCTCTCGAAATGTCAAGGCTAATTACTTTATTGTCCCTGCCATTGTTCAGTTTAGTTCGAACTTTGGAACAAATAAGTCGAGTTTATTCACAAAATATTTCAAGTTTTAGTTTCTGTGTTGATTTTTGTATTAATTTTGTTAATAAATAAATCATTTAAGTGAAGTGTGTTACTAGTACCTCATTTTGGATCCATTGACGAAACACTCTTGATCACTTTCTTTACTTTTATTTTCTTCAAAACTATCCAAAATTCTAAGTTCTTTTAAAAAATCTTGAACTGACAAATTTAATATATGAGCCAAGCACCGAAAGTTTAAGTCATTGGCATCAAATTGTTTACCAAAATCGTGTTTTATTAACTTTTTTAATTCCTGAATGAATTTGGTGTTTACAGACGCGTTATCAACTGTGATAACTTTCAATTTATTTTCTAACCCATTGTTGACAAGAACATCGGGAAAAAGTCGAGAAATGTCTTTCCTTGTATGTTTTCCATTAGAAGCAATAAAATAAATTACAAGTGATCGTAATACCTAATTGTTTCCTATAAAATAAGCAGTTATTCCATAAAATGATTTGTTTGCAATGGATGTCCAATCGTTTATGGTATACGAAAATTTTTAAGAGTTTTTGGATAAAATATTAACTACAACTTTCTTCACTTCATCAAATCGTTGAGTCGCTAATTCATTTAATTTTGATGAGGTAAACTTGCTTTCGAATTCAAATATTGAAAAAGCTTTTGAGAATTTTCGTCGTCAAATAAATTAAAAGGTAAGTAATTTATAGCAATCCAATCAGCCAGCATCTTCTCGAAAACATCTTGGTCAAATTTAGCATGCAACTATGTGGCTACTGTGAACCGGAGACCTTTTCAAAAACTAAACGGATAGATAATTTGCACCATTCAAATGAGACTGCTTTCTCTACAGAAATTTTTTCTATAGTTTCTTCATCTAACTCGCATAAAGACTTGTATGATAAGACCTTTTGTAGAAGCTTGTCACCTTTTCTTAGGACTTTTCTTAGGATTCTTTTCAACTGGCAGAAGAACTTATTTTTACGCAGTATTATAACAGTCTAATAGAATTTAAAATGAAGCAATTATCACTTGTGCAAGTATTTCATTGTTTACTTTGTAGATTCTAGCCGCTTTGTTTGGCATCAATCGTCTGCCTGTGTTTTATAATTCTGTAAAAGTGAATAGCTCATTCTTACTAAAATGAGAAATTCAAGTCCATCCTAGGCCATGGTTCTGCAGAAGCAAACAAAGCTTTTAATATTGTTTGGACCCAATCGAGATTGTCCAGGCTTAGGGACCTTTTGCCTCTTTGCCAATTTCTTGGGAACGATTTTATAAATCAGATCTAATGGGTTATTTTCGACATTTTCGATTAGCTCCTTTTAAAAACACTGGTATCTTTTCTAGGTATTCTTTTGGCCTCTTATATGCCTCTTTCAGCAAAGGATCTTCCTTAGAGCGAATATATATCATTCTTGTCTTAAAAAAATTAAGATAGAGACTTGAAATCCAAAAATTTGGAAAGTTTAGCAAGTAAAGAGATCCTCCTATGTTTAAAAACATTTTTAATTTCGTAATTATAAAACGTATTAATGTCCTCATCGACATCATCAGAGTTTAGCATTAAACTCCAAACAATTAAGTTTAAAAAATCGTTAATGGCCAGAAAGTCAGCATTTTTAAAGTCGTATTTAAAATTACTGTCAAAATCAGTGCCGGATCTACCTTGAAGCACATGAAGCACGTGCTTCAGGGCCCGGAACCCAAAAGGGCCCGGTGCCAGAATTTAATGTATCGTGAAAAAAACTTTCAAATTGACCAGAATTTCTAAAATGGTCCGTAAATTTTGAAAACGATCCGAAAATTTTTACGGACTCTGGGAAGAAGGTAAGATAGATAAATATTAAAAAATTAAATTTCAATCTTGTATTATTTAATAATAATATGAAAAATTGAAATTAAAATGATCAGAATTTAATCTAAAAAAATTTGGATAGAAATAAAGTCGAAAACTACATTAAACTTAATTAATTCCAAGCCATTATTATTTATATAAATCCGAAACATCAATTAATTCAAACTTTAATTTTTTCAAACTTATAAGTTTCAATTAAGGGGTCAGTATGGATTTATTTTTTAAAAAAAATTATTTTTCATAAACATAAATTTCGTATACTATATACCTATAGAAATAAGATAAAAACTAATATATAGGTAGTAGAGTTCAAAAACATGCTAAAAAACGCGATACTGCAGAAGCATAAGACGCATAGCATAGCAGTAAAAAATTGTTTAAACAAATTTCATTATAGCATTATAAATAAAATTCATTATTTGATAATACACAGCAATGTTAGAGAAAAGTATTTATGTATTTAAGTCCTTTTTACCCTAAAAATTAAAAGAAAAATAGAATATTTATATTGCGTGACATGCGCGAGCAGCCCTTGGTTGCGCAAATGTTTAACGCCTTTTTCTCAAAACAACGTTTTTTGACCTGGTCGGATTTAAGAAAAACTATTGAACCGTTTAAGCTCAAATTTTCAGGGGTTCTTCTATGCACGTGCCGCTTTGGCATGAACTAGGATAATAAAAATCCATTGATATTTAACCCTTTTTTTAAACAAATTAAGTTGTAAAAAAAGGGTAAAAAAATTTAAACTTCCGCCATTTTCTTTTCTTTCATCGCAATTAAAAGATCCTAGTTCATGCGATAACTACAGATCCAAATTTTAAGAAAATACTTGATTTTTTGATTTAAGATAATCCATACTCCAGATATCGTGTCGGCCAGTAAAATTTAAGGTTTACTTCAAGCAGCTATTTCGCAGAAATAAACAATCAAAAATAAAAATGAAAAATATTTTTTGTCACTTTTAAATGTCAATTTTCATGTATAAAAAGACTGGGTTATAAAAATATATTCTAATATAAAAAATAAATCCTTGAAAATTTGTACAATAAACCCATACTGACCCCTTAATCAAAGTTGCAAGTATTACATGTAAATAGTAAAATATTAATTAACAGCAACATTAATGAGAAACTTTACATTGCTATTCGTCATTTAAAACTAAACATTTTTGGAAATACAAATAATGAAAATTACGAGAATAATTACAAAATGGAAAAGAATATATATGAAAAATGACGAAAATAATTGACAATTAAAAACAAAATTCGATAAATGGCTAGATAAATACACAGTTGTTAAAAATAATCTAAATAATTAAACAATATACATTCAATTTAAAGTAAAAATATCGGGCAAGTACGAGTTACACTCGTACCAAGTCGAAGAGTTCCGTACCGCTCTAATTTTTTTCAATTATGAGTCAGAGATTATTTGAATAATAATTTAAATAATGATAAATTAAAATAATTTTTTTTATTTTTAAATAAATTTAAGTATAAACTTAATGATTTTTATAAGATTAAAAATTTCCAATTAAATAGACTAAGCTTTTTTATATAATTTTAAATTTTAAAGCCAACAAAATTTATTTTTTATTGGATAGGGTGAAATAAATATAGAACACAGATTCGGGTAAAACACATCTATATTCAGTAAAAGGGATATGTTGACTCTTCTAGAGACTACACAAGACTGACTCGACGCGTCGCTTAGTCGCGCACGTCGACAACGCCACACACTCATACATATGCATGACAGGACCGTATCAAGCGGTATAAGAAAAAGGGATTGGAGTGTACGCTAAATTCAACACTCCCTCCCGTACAATACAAATAACTTTTTCCAATTAACAACTAATACATACGAAATCTCGAATACTGTATTCGTAGAAAATACTTTAATTTTTATTAATTTAACGCATCTTGAAATGTATTAACTTATACAATCTGTAAATCAAAAATTTACTACATATTCTGTTACATTTTAAACCTTATTGAGAACCACGAGAATCAAGCCTGCGAACAGATAAAGAACTTTATTAATCATGAATGCATAAGCTCATTGAACAAATAATTATATAATTAAAAGGACAGGGGCTTATTAGGCAAAGCATTTGGCATTTGCTCATTTTAACACAATTGCTTTTCTTTTCACACTATCCTTAAAGTGATGAACTACTATTTTATTTTAATTTCTTGCCTCCATTAGTTTTTGCAATCACACCTAAAATTTTATCACCACATCATCATATCAAAGGGGGTTAGCGGTTCTTTTTCCTTTTGAAAATAAGTTTTAGTGAATTGTACATCGAGAACACATCTTGGCTTAATTCACTCATCACTATACATATTTTGAATGGCACATCAACAAGTCAATTGATAGTAAACATAATTTTCTAAATTAAATTATCTCTTCATATCTCTAATTAAAAACTCTCATCACTTAATTAAGAATCCACAATTAAGGAGTTTTTACAATCTTCAAAACTTGTATCATAAAAATTTTGAATACCATGAATCTCACCTATGTATTTCAAATTTAATGATATTGCACCTTTTAGATCTCTATATACTCGCCTCTTCATATTTCAGTTTTCATCTAGTGATTAACTTGATGTATGATTATTGTTAGTATATTTACTACATTCAAATGTTCGATCTGATTGTACCAGTCAAACAAAGCATAAACTTGCTACAGACTTTCAGTTAAAAAATATTTTCTTTTAACTTAGTCGCATCCAAAATCTCATCATTAAGCTCTCTTGACCTTAAATTTCATTTTTTATTTTATTTTTTTATTATTAGTGACTTGATTAGTATTTGTTTGAATATTTTTCAAACCTTAATTTTGTTTAAATTTTCTCTATAAATGTTCTGATGTAATACTATTTTTTCTCGTTTCCTCGTCTTGTTTAATAGTAATTTTTAAAAACTCGATCGTCACTTAAACAAATTCTAATGTTTTACTTACATTTTCTTTAACTTTATTTAGTTTAATCACATCATTATTATTATTACCATTATTCATTTAATTTTATTATTCATTTCTTTCTCACCAAATAAATAGAGTGACAAATAAGTACTTACTTGAACTTAAACATTTCTGTAACTTTTCCATTCATCCATTTAGGAATTATATTCGGACCAAAGATAGCACGTCTTAATTTACACAACTCATTTTTCTCACTATTAGAGTGATATATACTTTTGAGAATTTCTATACAGATTTCCTCACCAAACACCCAATTAAATAACGTAGTTTTCATATTTAATTGATAAATTTTAATATCGCATCTGTTTATAATAATTTGATTTCGGCACTCCTTTTATTGTTCACTTAACACTTATACTTTTTTTTTTCTCTCTCTCTCATCTTTCCTTAATCTTTATCATTTCTTTTTAGATTCTCCCTCCGGTTTTAAAGATACATTTTATTCATTCTCATCAGAGTTGAAATTCTAAATGTATTTTTCTTTATTAATCTCATCATTAAATAGGCAAAATATTTAACAGCATTTTTCTTGAGATTTCGTCACTATAAACAATTTCCTCTTTGAAGCTCGCCACTTTGCATTCACAGAACTTCCGATCTACTCGTCTTAAACTTCGTAACATATGAGACTATGACACATCACAACATAACTCTTCTTCCTTTAACTCTAAATTCAGTATAAGTAGTTTTGTGTATTTTAATACATACTGTAGAGCCACATCTTTAAGTTGACGTATATCAAAGCAATAATTAAGACCAAATTTTATCAGTCGACTTAGGTTCACGTCATTAGGATTGCAAGGAGTTCGATTAAATACATTCATAGTAACTGTCACAACCAGATCCCATAAATTCTCTAGAAACTTATCACTATATATGTAATATGTGATTTTCTTTAACATAGTTCATTGAAACTGTTTAGTTTATTTTTATTTTAAGTTAATTACAACTTCACATCTAATGTGTATATCAATTCAATTGTGAACTCATCTTAAGTTAATTGCAACTTCGCGTCAAGTAAGTGTACCAATTCAATTATGAACTAAACACCAATATATTTTGTTCCCTCGTCTTTGCACAAATACCATACCTTCTCATCATAAATCTCTCCAAATTTCATATGATTCTTATGAACATTAGTAAATAATGATCTGTTTCACTCTTTATTTTTATTAGGTAGATCATTGCTAACCTGAATACATCATTAATAAAAATAGATATAAACTCGCATCCTTTGAGTTAAAATAAAACATTAGTGAAATTAGACACGTGACACTAGAATAGGTGACCTGCACAAGAGCAGCTACACATCTATGAACACCAGAAAAAGGAACTTTACCAAATCTAAAATTCTAGCTAATTTCAATTCACCAACTGTCAATCATTTCATCAATTTTTAATGTCTATTTTCTCAATATAATTGTCTCATCTCAATGTCAGGCTCTTAAACACTCAACTAAAGCATGACTACGTCAGATGCGTCACAGTACAGAACTTGCAACTTTGTGGAATCTCAGACTATTAAGCAAACTAAAATACTTCCCATCACTCACCTCTAAATTTTCCAGTTCATCCACATCATATTTGCAATCACGAATATTCATATCTAATTCTAATTGTTCATTTTTGTAATGCCGATCAAATCAAGAATTTCTTGGTCTTGGCTTAAGATTTCAAGATTCCTACACTACAATGGAAGCAAGAAATCTTCCATGATAGCTCAAGTGCTAATAAAAGCGAATAGCTCATCTATCAAGAATTTACTCTTTTATTCACATCTAAACTCATTTCTAAATTCTGCTGTTATTTTCGTACGAAAAGCACTTTTTATCAAAATATTGAAATTTAAAATCAAGAATCTCTTCATTAAGATTTCAGTCAAACCAAGCAAAATCGATTGAGACAAAATCAAGCAAAAGTATAAACAATTACTCGGTATTGTATTAGGCATGAAAAATCTCGATCGACTGCATCACTGGTTCATATTAAGTTTTCTTTTTAATTTTTAATTTTTCATCAAATTTACTAGATCCTCATTTACAGTTTAGATTTTCTTTTTCCATCTCATCTATCTCATCTATTATAATCCTTTATAATCTATTAAGATCTTTGTATACTACTTAGGTAATATATATTTATTGGAACATAAAATTTCTTTGTCGTTGTTCATACTTAAATGTATTTTTTATTTAACATTAATTTTGTAATCCAATACTGTTACTTATATACGTCAATTAAAATTGTAACATCGGAAAAGGATCAAAAACATAATATTTTATTTTATTTTATTTTTTAATATTATCTGCATAATTACTTACACCCGATTTTACAAGACACAGGGTTAAGTGATTTTTCTTTACAGTCTCTGTAAAGATCATTCGCCAAATTTAAACATTCTCTCATCTTTTAGTTTGATTTAAACATTGCTTACTCCCTCCGTTCTTAGCTCATCTACATTTCATCTTAGCTATCTTTTTTTTTTATTACATTATTTGAACCAAACAATCAACAATCAACCAAATATCATTCAAATCACAAACAATAGAGTACAATTCTCGCTGGTAGTCAACTCATAAATTCTCAATCTACCTCTACCATTACAATTATCTCGTCTTCATTTTTGAACATAATATATTAATTGACATTCCAAATATTAATTTTTTTTCTTTTGAAGTTTTCTTATCATACATTACTTGAGTAACTTGATTTGAATTGAACATTCGACTTACCACATTTAAGGTTGTCTTATTAAAAACTCATCCTTTTAAAGTATTCTTTAAGTTGAAATTGATAATTTTTGTCAACAACTATATGCTTTCGAAACTATTAATTTTACAATAAATAACTTTTTCTCTCTATTAAAACAATAAATTAACTCCTGCACGTCCAGATGCTTGACATTAATAACATCTGATATTTACTCTTTTTACATCAAAATGAAATCCTCGTCTTTATCATCTTATCACTTTTTGATTTTCTGTTAAACTCATCCTCTAATTCTAGTAATTTCGACTTATAATATTAATTAATAGTTTGCTTTCAGTATTTATAGAAACAAGTTTGATGTTGCTTATAGACTTATAGTTTGTATTGAGATCGTTATGGCATTAAAGAGATCATTTATTTTCTGTATTTTGAAAATAAAATCGCATCTAGAGGTTTCTCAAAATTTTAGTTAACACAAAATTCACCTAAAGTTGATTTACCAATAAGGTAATATTATTTACAACTTGCTTGTTGTAAATTTGTTTTCTCACCATATGAATTTACGTTTACTTCACATCTTTTTAATATCTCTAAATTTTCTCAATATCTCAATATATATATATATATATTTTTTTAATGCACGATTTCAGAATACTAATTCTCATGCAGATGATTCATCAAATATGTTTTTATCTTTACAGCATTATTTTGAAAGCAGTTTCTCATCTACTATACTCGTCTCAAAAAGCTTATCTACAATATGCAACAATATTAATTAATCTCTAATTTCAAAGTTTCATTAAGACTTTATTTAAAGGGTAAACTTTAATTTCACTACTTTCAAGTTTTTCTTGTACAATAATCGTAATCACGTCTCTTAAATTATTACTATTATTATTTACTTTTCTCGTCTAATTTGTTGTTTTTCTTAATTTTCTCATCTTATGGTTTTCCTATTCCATCTTTACTTTTCTGAAACTCATCTCTCACCTCTTTTTATTTATTTATTTAAATTATTACTAATAATAATTTCATTGTAAATTTCCCCTCTGTCTTTCACAATCCTGATTATCAGAGATATTTGATATTAATATTATAATACTAATATTATGATTAAGATTTATCTTCACTAACTATTTGAATTAGTTATCACACACTTCTCTCATCTATTACTATTACCTGTTTCACATCTTTCTTAACATCTTTTATCAGCGAGCTTAGATTTATGAAAACATCCATTTATGTCAGGTAAAATTTATTTATCACGCCAATGAGGATGTATAATTACTCTTCTGATTTTTTAAGAACTCATTTATTCAATACAAAATTTAATTGATCAATTTTGGCTTTTATTTCATTTGTTTGCTCACTTTATCAATAACAGCAATTTTCAAACGGGAGTTTATTTGAGGTTTTTAAATTTCTTAAAATTTAAGTTTACCTGCTGCTATGTAAGCTATGTTATAACTACCACATCTTTGAGCTCACTCGTCTTTTTCACATCTGAGTCATCTCTCCTTCATCTCATCTCTATTCTTTATCTCACCTCTCTTCTTTATCTCATCTGTTTCTCGTCTATTCACATTCACAATTTCTCCTCTACTCAACTCTTCTAAATTCTCATCTATTTCCACAATTTTACTTTCCATGGGAACCGAGGTAGTCAATGGTGGCTTAAAAGCTGACTGATTGGAAAGTATTATATCTACTCCTCATATTATTTTGAGGAGCCTCCCTTTGAACTTCCGATATCAGTCGTTTCTTCTTCAACAATAACTTTCATGTTTATGAAACGATATGCCAAAGACTTTTGTCTCAAAACCAGATCACCGTACAACAAGCATAACTGATTTCAAGACGAGTATGAATGCAAGAGTCCGAACATCAAGATCACTCACAAACACACCCTTATTGACAAGGTCACATCACCGAACATCAAGTATCAGTTCCCAAGTCAACCTCTCGGAATTGTATAAAACTTATACGTTATACCCAGAATGAGAATTTTTAATTTCTCAAAAATGTTAAATAACATTTATAAATATACACATTTATACATATATATACATACGCATATCAAGTTTTATATACTCACTTCCATGTACATACACACATCTTTGTATATTTTATTTTAATATTCATTACACATTTTTTTTTTTTAAGCGCTATTTGTCTTACCAGAATGACATTCATTTAAATTCAAAATAATATTAATATTAATCCACAAATTTCTTCAACTCATTCTCGTTTTCAATATTTAATTTTGTTATACTTTGCAAAGTTTGTTTCATAATCCTATATTAATTATAATTAAATTACAATATAATTCATTTTTCTCTCCTTTATTTATTAATTACAATTATTTACTCAACTTTTACTTTCATTAAATATTCAATTATAATTTAACAATTTATTCGCGTCTTCAATTTTCAGACATTTTCTTTTTCGCGTGCTTTAGGTTAGAGAGAGAGAGAGAGACGAGATTTCAGTGCGCGTCTAACTCTGTCTCTGTCTCTCCACTTTCTTTCTAGCTCGGGCGGACATTTTGGTGGTCATTCCACTCGCCGTTCCGATTCCCCTTTCGCACATGTTTTTACTGGCCAGTTTTCAAACTCGTCTCATTCATGAAATTACTAAAAAAGTGCTTATTAAGCAATGCTTTATTTTACACTTCTTAATTCTTTTATTTATTGATTAAATTCTCTCACCAACTCGTCTTCACTTTTTATAAAATATACACGCCAAATGGCTTCTTTGCGTACCGCCATTTGCATTTTCTTAGTACGGCAAATTTTCTTTTTCTCGTCAAACTCATCCATTTTGCTCGTCTTTAATTTTATTGCTGCATGAATTCTCACACAGAAAATTAGTACTCACGATTTTCTAAACACATCTAATCACTTTTCCTTTTCTTCTCACCTTCTGCAGATCTGCTTGACACACACATCATTTTTAATTTTAATCACTTATTTTCTTCTAAACACTTTTAACACTTGTGCACAGTGGAAGTGTGGGTGGGCACATAACCTATTGGATAGGGTGAAATAAATATAGAACACAGATTCGGGTAAAACACATCTATATTCAGTAAAAGGGATATGTTGACTCTTCTAGAGACTACACAAGACTGACTCGACGCGTCGCTTAGTCGCGCACGTCGACAACGCCACACACTCATACATATGCATGACAGGACCGTATCAAGCGGTATAAGAAAAAGGGATTGGAGTGTACGCTAAATTCAACATTTTTAAATTTTTTTTTATTTTTTAACTTTTAAAGTAATTTAAACATAAACATAAACATTTTGTACAGAAAAATAATCTGAAACTATAAAATATTGTAGCTGTTTAGAAGAAAAAAAATTTTTTTTGGTAAAATTTCAGTTTTTTGGAAAAAATGTTATGATAATAAATTTAAACCACTATTTTTATGGTTTTATAAAAAATTCTGCATAAAATTACACATTTTTAACCAATTCCCAACCTTTCAGGATAAATACTCTGAGTTCTAGCACAGGGGTTTTTTTGTCATTTTTCAACTTTTCATTAATAACTTTTGAAAATTAAGTCCAGCAACGTTCGCTATATTTTTCCTGTAATCTACACGTAAAAATACCTACATATACCAAATTTCAAACCTCTAGGTCAAATGGTTTGGAAGATAAGGGGGGGGGGGCACGTTTTTTTTGAAAAAAAAAAGTTTTTCCTTGACAACGCTATGACTATTACCTCCAATCATGTTCTCTATATTTTTCCTGAACTCTACTTGCGAAAATACATATGTGTACCAAATTTCAATACTCTAGGTCAAATAGATTAGAAGATAAGGGGGGGGGGGGGTAAATAGGCATTTTAATGCATTTTTTGAAAAAAATCTTGTTATTTCCTTGACAACGCTATAAACATCACGTTCAATCATGTTCGCTATATTTTTCCTGTAATCTACACGTAAAAATACATAAGTGTACCAAATTTCAACTCTCTATCTCAAATAGTTTGGCCGCTAGGGGGGGGGGGTGGGGGGTAATGGTTTTGGGCGACAGACAAACGAGTGAAAACATAAGGGTTCCGTTTGGACACTTTGTGTACAGAACCCTAAAAATGGAAAAATTAAGAAAATGATAGGAATAATTGCTGAAACCAATTGCAAATTGAACAACTGGATTGAAAATCAAAACATAAAAAAGTGAAATTTAAAGAATATAATTGAAAACTTTAGAAAATAATAAAAATTTGGAGAAAATAATACGAGAAATAATAAAAACTTGAAGAAATAAATTCATAATTTAAAAATTAAACTGAAATTAAAAAAAATAGATAATAATGGAGAAAAGTTACAAAACGTGAAAATAATTCACAATTGAAAACAAAATTTGAAAAATGGCTAGATTAATAGACAATCAAAAAAAAAAAAAAATAATTGAAAAACTCAAAGAATCACTATAAAACTTTAAGAGACTAATTCCAAATTAAAAAAATTGTAGGAAATAATTTCAAATTGCGAAAAATAGTTAATAATTAAAAGAAATAATTGAAAAATGAAAATAACTAAAAAATTGAAAAAAATATCTACATTTGACTAGATTAAGACTATCAGTAGTTTTTTGAGTAACTCAGAACATGTCTAGAAACTCATATCGAGAGAACGAAACCATTTTTCAAAATTTTAATCGAAATTTTATGTTTGTTATTTTTAATTGTAATCTTGTAACATCAGATTCATGAAGAAAGTAATACAAAATTTATCAATATGCATTTACAGAAGGACCTAAGCTCAAAGAAATGCATTGAAGTATGATTAAAACAATTTTTTTAGGTTATGTTACGATATTGTTATTATACACATAAATTAAAATGTTTGTTACAAAACCTCCAAAGCAATTGATGACTCTAAACACTTATACTTATTAATTGCAGAGTAAAAATATGTTTTTTCTAATTTTAGCTGCCATTTTGAATTTGCGATTTTGAATTTCAACAATCAGACATTAAATTTGACTAGAGTGACACAAAAAATCACCCAGTATGCATTAACAGTTAAGATCAAGAATAAAAAAGCATTTATTTGCGAATAATTTCATTTTTTAAGGTTATGTTGCAAAAATTTCAAATTTGTAGCAGTGAAGGCTTATAGCGCAAACCTTCCTAAGAATTTCAAGATAAAAAAAATTAAAATCGGTTAAGATTTGCGTTGTCAGCAGAATTTTGTCCAAAACACTGCATTTCTTCCCACTGTGCGTCGTTCTGACTGTTTAAAAAATAACACTGTTTTTTTGTTGTTATTTATTTGCCTTTCTTTGATCGAACCTACTTTCTCACAAAATAAACATTTCGGAAGGGAATCTACTTTCAATTATAGGAATAATTGTTGGAAATAATTGCGCATTGAATGAATGGATTGAAAATCGACAAAAATAATTAAAATTGAATTAAATAATTGAAAATTGAAAATTTAAATTCAAATTTAAAGAATATAATTAACAATTGAAAAAAGTATTTGAAAAAAGCCGAAAGTTATTGAATATAGAAGAAAACAATTAAAAACTGAAAAATGGAATTGAAATTTGAAGAAAATATTGAGAATTGTAGAAAATAAAAATTTGAAATTAACGAGTCTTATTGATAATGGAGAAAAATAATTGGAGAATGGCGAGGATTTTAAAATATTAAAGAAAATATTTGACAATTAAAAAAAATCAAAAAATGACTAGAATAATGCACTACTGAAAAAGATAATTCAAACTATAAATATTTAATTTAAAAAATAATTGAAAATTGAAAAATTAAGAAAAAAATAGAAATAATTGTTGGAAATAATTGCGCATTAAATGAATGGATTGAAAATAAAATTTTTAAAACATAATTAAGAACTGAAGAGAATAATTGAACAATTGTACTTAAAATTAAAAAAGCATATTAATATTCGAAAAAATAATTGAAAATTGAAAAATGTGATTGAAATTTGAAGAAAATAATGAAAAATTGAAGAAATAAATTGTAATTTGAAATAATGGTTTATAATGGGAAAAAGTCAAGTTTTTTGGAATATTGAAGAAATTAATTAAAAATTGTAGAATGGAATTGACTTTAGAAAATAATTTTTAATTTAAAGGAAATTACAAAATGACGAAAATAATTTAATATTAAAGAAAATAATTGAGAAATGCGCAAAATAGTTGACAATTGAAAAATAAGTTCGAAAACTGTCGAGAATAATCTACAACAGAACAAAATAATTGAAAAAGTTAAAGAATAATTATAAAATTTAAGGAGAATAATAGTAAATTAAAAACCGTTGGATTTTTTATTTTATTTTTGAAGAATTTATTTATTTTTTGCAGGTTTTTCAATTAGTACATTTTTTCATCGTTTTGCTTTAATTTTCCAATTTCAATGTAAATTATCCTTAACTTTCTTATCTGTTTTTTAATAATAATGGTTTTAAAAACATTTTGTAATTTTTGTAAATAATGTAAAATTTTATTTTTTTTACATTTTGTTAAGATTCTTTGAAAATTCTCTCCATTGTTTAAATGATTATTCGCTAGACACTTTGATAAGATAAAAATGCAGAAACTTTTGTTTTTTTAAGGGGAGCTCTGACATTTTTTTGTGCTTGGATATAATATAAAAAAAAGAATTCATCTATTTCAATTTTAGGGAGACCATTTCTGCGATCAAGATTTCTTTTTTGTCGAGCCTTCTTTTGACCCACTTTGTCGACTCCCCTTTTCACATTTTGTCTTTCTTTCCAAGACTCTAGATGTTTTTCTTAAATTCCAGTTATATATTTATTAACCAGTGATTTTTCTTTATAATGTTTCGTGATTTTTTAAAAACTTTATAGACTTTTAAAAACATTTAACATAAAATATTCTCTTTAGATTTAATCTTTCAATTTGTTTTGTTTTTACGCGCATTTTATCTTCTTCACTTTAAAAAATTAAACGTTTCTAAATTCATACTTTTTTAATATGTTTCTGATTACATAAATCCTCCAAAGAAAGTTTTATGAGAAGGAAAATTAATGCCCTTGAGTCTATATTTATAATATAATAAAAGCTGTCTATTTGAAATATTACCACTGCTACTATAACTGAAAACTCGACACAAAAAATATAATTGCTACGTTCCTGCTTTTTTTGAATAGGTGCACGCTTTTGTTTCTATCTCCATCTGAATAGGTACGTTATTGCGCTTATACAACATTTTAATTTCTTCCTTTGCTTTTAGTTTTTTAATCCCCTCTGCTTTATGACATTCAAGCTTTCTACAACTCACATCAGTCTCTTTTTAACTTATTTTAATCTAAATCAACATTTATATTATTTTTATAAACTTCTGCTATTTTATCAAAATATGTTTTTCTTGTGGCTCCAGAATACATTACTATTTCTTTTACGGAAAAAATTAAATATAAATGAATTTTTATAAAACTTTTCAGAACTGGACTTAACTCTCAAATTGAAAAATTATACAAGATATTGCAAGTTCTAAGCAATGTACAGAAAAATAAAATTCTTTATTTTGTTTTAATTAATGACGGGCGATATTTTGAAAATCGGTCGGACTTGTTT
Source organism: Ganaspis brasiliensis (assembly GCA_037103525.1). Taxonomy (NCBI): domain Eukaryota; kingdom Metazoa; phylum Arthropoda; class Insecta; order Hymenoptera; family Figitidae; genus Ganaspis; species Ganaspis brasiliensis. The sequence goes on along the minus strand of JAZKLR010000048.1, from coordinate 1,457,346 downwards.
GAAACTTGTTAGGTACTCGGAGGTTTTTGAGGTCACTGTAAATGAGATATTTGGTAATTGAAAATTCTGACAAATTAGATTTTTGATAAATGCAATTTTGGAATTTTGTTTTTTTCATTTGTTTATTAAATGTTAAACATAAAAAAAATATTTTTCTTATTGAAAACAGCTTAATTTTTTGTGAAACGCATAATTTATACTAACAATAACAAAAACTTATAAAGTAATTTTTGATTTAAGAACAAATTCTGATCATAAGCTAATTGTTTAACAAATGCTTGTATCTGATATATATATATATATATATATATATATATATATATATATCAGAATTGTGAGTGTTCTTGAATAAAAATGGATTGTCCTAAACGTAATTCTTTTTTTTTTATTTTCGCCATATTGGATCCGCCATTTTGAATTTTGAAAAACTGCCATCAGATTCGTAATCAGCGACCCCAAAAACCCACGAGTAACGAGTTTCAGACAAATTGAATCTATTTTTAAAAAAGTTGCCCGCCATATTAGATCCGCCATTTTGAATTTTGAAAAACTGCCATCGGATTCGTAACCAGTGAGCCCGAAAACCCCTAGATATCAAGTTTCATAAGAAATTAATATGTTTAAAAAAAATATCTTGTCACTTTTCATTTAAGGGTTGTTTCACCCCTAAAAACCACAAACGACTTGATCTAGCAAAACGGCCAGACATAGGTGTCTTTTTTTGGTCCTGATTTCCGAAAATGTTTGATTTTTTTGTGTGTGAAAAAAAAAGTTAAATTTTGCCGACGCACAGTGGTCAGTATTAAATTTTCAACAAACGTAAGGAAACCGATTTTTCAATTTAACGTTCAATTAGTAAATATTTAAACAAACAAAGTTGCAAAATTGAGTATTTTTGAAATAACAATCATTATTTTTTTATAAATTAGTGTAATCTATCTTTTATTAATCATAATCACTAAGAAAAAATGTAAGGAGAGTAAGTATGATTAATAAAAATTTTATTGATTGTTATAAGCAATTAAATTTAACAGATTTTGAAATAAATGATTTTCTTAAAGGGGTCGTTCACAAACTACGTCACACATCAAGGGGAGGGGGTCAAGTAATGTGTGACGACCTGAAGAAAAAATGGCGCTAATGTATGCAACCGTGTGTGACATAGGGGTGGGGGGGGGGGGGTGTCGAAAATAGTGAAAAATAACGAAACGTAGTTTGTGAACGTCCCCAAAGAAACTGTTTTTTGTTTTACAATAACGATATCTTTTAAATAAAAATGTTAATGAAGAAGAATATATTACTACACTAATTACTATAAAACACTTTTAAACAATTAATTTAAAAAATTATAAAAATAATTATAATTAATTAAGGCATTAATTGACATTAATGCCTAAGCTAAAACTGGCAGTGGAAATTAATTAATTTTATAATTTTTTAAATTAATTGTTTAGAAGTGTTTCATAGTAATTAATTTAGTAATTTATTGTTCATTAATAAACATTTTTATTTAAAAGATATCGTTATTATAAAACAAAAAACAGTTTTTTTAAGAAAACCATTAATTTTAAAATTTGTTAAATTTAATTGTTTATAATAATAAATAAAATGTTTATTAATCATATTTACATTCCTTACACTTTATCTTAGTGATTATAATTAATAAAAGATGATTACATTAATTTATAGAAAAATAATGACTGTTATTTCAAAAATACTCAATTTTGCAACTTTGTTTGTTTAAATATTTACTAATAGAACGTTAAATTGAAAAATCGGTTTTCTTACGTTTGTTGAAAATTTAATACTGAGTATTTAAAAAAAAAATTTTAAATCTATAAAGAATTACGACCTGTAGTTGGCCGTGAACAGTAAATTTCAGTTTCCGACTACTGTGCGTCGATGTATTCTGACAATTGAGGTTTGAAGAAAATACACTGAGAAAATAAGTTGTTTAAATATAACAACCATTTGATTAATATTAAGGGGTCAGTATGGGTTTATTGTACAAATTTTCAAGGATTTATTTTTTATATTAGAATATATTTTTATAACCCAGTCTTTTTATACATGAAAATTTATACAATTTATACAATTTCCGTGTACAATTGTTAAAACAAATCAAAATAGTGAACAAATTTCAATTTTTTAAATTTGGCAGGGGCACAAGTGACCCAGCGTTACACTTTATGGGTTAAGATAATACATTTTATTATCTTATTATTTTATAATTTTATTATTACTTTAAGATAATAAATTTTTATACTATTTTTTACTTGTTTCCTTTCCAAAATTTGTAGATAGTAGTTTGATCATTTCTATTTGTCTAATTATTCAAATTTTATAAAAAAGCACAAAATTAAAATTTTCAAGATTTATCAACGAATTTCTGGTACTTTTTACAAACTTCCCATATTTTTATTCTATACTAAATTCCCGGACACTTTTGAAGCCTTTTTCAATTACATCATGACTTAAATTAAGGTGATTTAAATTTATTGGAACACAGAATGAAATGATTCTATTTTTACTTATTTGTAGGAAATAAAAAAAAAAGTCAAAAGAGGTGAATGACATCTTTTTTAAAGATGATAATAATTGCATTTTTATTATTTCTTTAAAACCATTTCTAAATATGTGCAAACATAAAAAAAATGATGCAAAATAAGTAGTTACTGTCATAAATGATTGAAATTTTATATTTAAAATGCAAATAATTTAAAAATATTATTTAAAATTTATAAATGTTTTAGAATTTTCCCTTTCTTTTTTTTCTAGAATGTTTACAGGTCAAGAGATTTGTCATCAACCCTTATGGACAGATATATTTAACAGCGTTGTCATAAATCAAGGATTTTCATTATAAGAACTTGAAAAATGCAAATAATATATCAAATTGATAAAAAAAATTTTATTTTTCTAAAATTTACTAAGTATAATATTTAAATAAATTTTTGGAAGTCATATCTTTAATATTACTAAAAATAATCATTATTTGCTACAAAATAATAAAATTAAAATTACAGGACAATAAAAAAAAACCTTTACAAAATACAAAATTTATTTAAAAACAATAAAATATTACTTTAACAAAAATAAGGTTGTTATTTTATACTTCAATGAATTAAATATTGTAATAAAGTAATGAAGTTTAAGAAATAATTCATTAATACAATTCCAGTTTAATACAAACAAAATAACATCTATTATCCATCAGCGATAGGATGGTTCAACGACACATGGTTGAATTTATTTCAAATCATACAGACAGCCTAACTTTAGGTTCTAGATTTAATAAGTGCTGCTAATATATGTTATAAAAAATGAAAAGAGACTATTTTCTGTTTATTTTCTATAAAACCTATTTTTAATCCAATTAAGCGCATTTGAATAATGGATTTGTGATCGGCACGTCGAAAGGTCCTCTAATTGTTCTGAAAAATCAAAAAGCACCAAAACCACGTCTTTGCACCGCCGCTTTTGATACTAAAGACTCAACTGCAGCTGTTTAGCATTAGCATTCTCTAGTAGCAAGAAATAAAACATAAATTACATGAATAAATTATTCATAATATTAAATTAAATTAAATTTCAAGTTTTTCAGGTTTAACATTGTCATGATTTTGAATAACTTGGGCACATCCTCCTACGTATGCTTCATGGTTTTAGTACTGGCTAACAATAATAATAATATAATTCTGAAAAAATATATAGTATTCCACAGAAAATTTATTAGCAAGTTCTAAATCCATGGAACATAATTTGGAGAATATGCCTTAGTTATTCAAAATTATAACAATATTGACGTTTTTCATTTTTAAAAGACGAAATTAATTATGTAATATGTTGATTTATTAGAAATAATAGAGTGCGGCAAAAGTGGTGGAACTTTAATTTTGTTGCTTTTAAAACAGTGCTAAATATTATTTTTGAAATTTGGAAAAATGATTAAAAAGTAATATTAAGCTCTTTTTTATATCAACAAAATTCAAGTCCACCACTCTGTTATTTCTAATAAATGAGCATTAAGTAATTTACTTTGTTTTAAAAGTAAGAAACGTCAACGTTGCAGGTGACAGCAGTTTTGTTCAAACTTAAAGAACGTTTTTTATCTTCTTTTACTATTGATTTTGTTTTTGGTTTATGAGTTTTTATTTAATTAGGATGTTCTCCTTTAAACAGAAATTATTAACACAATTATGTTTTTATTATATTAAACATGTTTGTTTTGCTAGGTTAACTGAATTAATAACATATTTTTAAAGGTACCTTTCGGTAAATCTTTTTATTTTTTTAAAAGTTTTTTTTATTGTTAGACATATTTTTTATTTTTCTTTGTAGTTTTTGTAAGTTTAGGTAATTTTAAATTGATTACTAATTTCATTATTTCAGCTGTCAACAACTGTCATTTCACGGTAGTAGTAGTAGTAAACCATAGAGAAATCGACAAAGATAGTAAAAATTAACCTATTGCGCATGCGCATACGTACGGAGGCAAGCAGGCAACTAGGCACACATGCCTACCTGCCTCGGTTCCGCCTTAGGGCGCAATTACATGCCTGCGTTGAACGTTGCGTTTTTGCGTTGAATGGTGAGAGTGACAAAGATGTGACTATATTTCTGTCTTTCTCTCTCTCACCATACAACGCAAGAACGCAGCGTTCGACGCAGACATGTAATTGCGCCCTTATAAAAATGGTTTCTCCACTTGCGTATGCCTACATGCCTGTCCATGCCATCAAGTGGCGCGTAGGATCTTCCGTACAAGGCAGATGAAATCGTAACACGTAAAATGAAAACTTAAGACTGAGAGAGTAGGACAGAGATATTGTCTGTTCTAATCTCTCTCAGTTTCATTATTAAGTTTTAGATTTTACGTCTTACGATTCTTTATGCGTTGCCATATAGTAACTTGCAGCCAGCCAATAGCTGTGGCCGTACCGTGACCGTACCGTAAGACTGAGAGAGAGTAGGACAGAGATATTGACTGTCCTCCTTTCTCTCAGTCTCATTCTAAAGCGAAGGGTTTTGCGTGAGATAGAAAAGGACAGAGATACTATGTATAATACATATGTAATATACAGTATACAGTTTAAAAAAAATACATTATGTAAAATATTATTGAGGTAATTTACTAGGTATTTTACCGTAAAGTACCACGTAATTTACCTAAGTTATTTTACTAGCACAACCCTGTATAAGGGTAAAATCTCATATGAGCAGAAAGCTCAAATCCGAAAGCAGAAAATCATGAGAGTGAGAGAGACAGTGATATCTACCTATCTCTCTCACTCTCATGATCTCTGCTTTCGATTTTACGCTTTCGTAATCATCAGGTAATATACGCTCCTAACCCTGGCTGTGGCCGTACCTATCAAACGTAAAGGCTAGCGCACCAGAATCGTGCTGTTTGTATACAAACAACCCGGTATGTAGTTTTAACAGTAAAAATTGTTAAAATTGTGCAAATGTCGATTTGGTTATGACAATATCTTCGAATGGCTACTTTTAGCTATTGGATTTTAACCATTTTAACTCGGATGTGACAGCAAGTATTATTTATTTTCCGCAAGTCATATCTTATTTGTTTTTACATAATAACCCTTTAGCCGAGTTATTAAGCAGAAAGGTTTATTTTCTCAGTGTATAGGCGACACTTTAGCCTATTTTTGTAAAATGGAAATTTGCACAATCACAAAGATTTGTCAATGAGGAATCAATAATTAAAATTTTCGGTAATTTACCCGCACAGAAACCCTTAATCTCAGCTATAAACCAACAAATTGCGCGATCAGTAGTTAATGCTCGGCTGCTCAGAGTGAACATGCACAGTGTGTCGCATCACCACGTTCGCAAGCGAAGAGAAGAGCGACTCCAAAAGCTCAGTCGGGGGTCGGACTTCGCGTGCGACGTATCATCCGGCATTGAACTTTCGATGGGTGTACGTCCGGTGGTCTTTCGTCCTCGATTTGTGAGCACGTGTGTGCAAAATTTTTTTTCAAAAAGTGGCTCAACACATCGTTAATGAATAGTTCATTATTACAGAAAATTTGCCAATCATACCATGTGCTGCTCATTGTTTAATTAATTCTAAACAAATAAATTTACATAAAACAAATTCCGTCAAGACAGTTGCAATAAATTTACCTTGATAATTACTAAAATAATTGTGAGTTTGTTGTCTAACGTTTAATCCAATTAAACCAAATTTTTATGTTTTAAAATTAGTTTCTTTTGTTATTAAATTAATTTTAAAAAATGTTTAACGTCAAGAGCGATTTAGAGCGATATGTGAATGTGATAAAAATATCCGGAAGAAATGTAGGCCTGATGCCAAAAGGCTTCGAGAAGTGCGTGTCCGGAAGATGAGTCTTTGATAAGAAAACTTTCGGGAATAGCAATTTTTTGTTTTGATCACAGATCACTGATAATGAATTTTTTTTCAATTCGAAATTAATGCAATTCGTAAATTCTTTAGATTGAATTAATAATTGTCAAAAATTGGAATACGAAAAAATAATTTTTTTTCATTAATTATTTTGATAATAGAATGCATTATTCCAACGCAATTTTGTATAAAAAAAGAAGGAATTTTTCATTCTGTATTGAAGTTGTTTGCATTTCTCATTATTTGGTTTTTAGCAATAATACGCGATTCTGAATTTTCATTAACATTGGATTTAATTAATTGAACATTGATCAGATATTTGGAAATTAAATTGCTCTCAACGCAGTGATTTAAATTTCTAATTCCAGAAATAACTCTCGTGTTTTTTTTTCGTTTTCAATTTAAATTCGTTTAATAGAAAAATAAGTTGGAAATCACGAAAACATTTAAAGAGATATTTTGATTTGATTTAGTTTATTTAATCTTCTCTGGCTTGGCGGGAATAACTATTTTCACTTTACTTTTTTATCGTGTAAAACTTTTTTTAATATTAAAAAAAATTTGAAATATTAAATTTCAAAATTTTGATATTTGAAAAACATTATAAAAATATACTGAAAATTGTTTTGTTTTCTGTTTATAAAAAATGTGTGCTTCAACGAATTAAATGAATGTTTCGATTATATATTAAAGGTAAATATTGTCGGTAAACTTGTAGTTTTGTGCAAAAATGGAATTACAATTTTTATTGGAAATTTATCTTTATCGGGGAAAACATCAATATGAAAATTCAATTTTATGGAGATTGTTTCAAATTTACTTATAGTGCGGAGAAAAATATTTACGAGTTCAAACTTTCCAAAGTTTGTTTCCCTTAAATCATTACAGGAAGTGGAAATTTTAAAAATTAAAATTTCTACTGTGTATTTTGAAAGGTTGTCGATTTTTTTTCTACTTTGTTTCCAGAACATTTTTGCATCAGAGAAGACGTTAATGGAAAAATAATGATATTTTTCAAAATCTAATTTATAATCCACTATTACGTGTCGTTCTTTAAACTCCGATTTTCTGAAAACGAGATCTAATTTAGCACATTTAGGGCGAGTTAATTTTAGGCAATCTAAGCAAAGCTCCCTGTCTATAAAAGTTTCCTCGCGTTATTTTTTCGGCTTTATCATAATTTAATGCACGATTTATGGTTCTTTATTTTGTAAATATTTTTCATTACGATTTTGTTATTTTTCTTTTTTCTTTTTTGTCTGTAACGAGTAGGAGAGGGGAAAAAAGTTTATTATTATAATGATAATAACTATTACTATTTTTTTGTTGTTGTTTTTTTTTTTACAAACTCCGTTAAGAATTTTTTTAATTTGCTCAAATTTGCTATTTTTAAAATTTTTTTTTTTAAACTCGATTCTTTTAATTTTGTCAAGTATCTCAATTTCGCCGAAAATCTCAATTTTTCTCAAACATCTCAATTATGCACTCAAATTTCAATATACGAAAATAATAATAATTAACAGATGAGAAATAGACAAAATTTGGAAAAATTAATTTAAAAATAAGAAAAATGATTGAACTTGAAGACAGTACTTTAAATTTAAAAAAGGAACTAAAATTCCGGAAGAAATTAAAGGCAAAATTATAAATCAAAAATTGTAATTGAAATTTGAAGAAAATAATTGAAAATTCAAGAAAATAATTTCATTATGACTAAACTAACTGAAAATTGAAGAAAATAATTTTAAAAAGAAGGTAATTTAGTAATGACAATAAAGTTAAATAAAAAAAAAAAATTTCGAAAGAGAAAAAAAAAGTATTGTAGAAATTAATTTTAAAAATAACAAATAAAAAAAATTAATGATTACAAGTTAAATTTAAGAAAATAACAAAAAATGAAAGAAAATCTTTAAAACAACTTTTTTTGAATTTAAAAATGAGAAAAATAATTAAAATGGAAATAATAATTTAAATTTAAAGTAATATCTTACAAATTGAAAACATTAACTAAAAAGCGACAAATATAATTAAGTTTTAAGGCTACCCAAAAAAATGGAAGATATTTTTGAAAAATTAAGAAAAATATTGATGAAATTGATAAAAAATTAAAGGAAAATTTCAATTGTCAGAAAATATAAAATACTGCGAATATAAGATCAATAAGAACTAAAATTTTAAATAAAATACTGAAAAATTAAGAAAATTTTTTTTAAAAAAAATAATTTAAAATTAAAGAAATATATTTTAAAATACATTAAGAATGTAATTGAAAATTTAAAATCACCTAGAAAACAATTAAATTGTTCAAACAATACTTTAAAATCGCTGAAAATAACATGTTTCAAACCTGAAAAATAAAAAAATAATCTGAAATTGAATAAAATATTTTAAATTCAAGACAATATTATAAAATGGAAGAATTCCGTTTGACAAAAAATATCAAAAATAATTAAAAATTATAGGCTACAAGTAGAAAATTGAAGGATAAACCGAGAATTAAAGGAAATTATTTCAAAATGGGAAAAAACAATTCTAATTGAAGACTTTAATTATTTATTAACAAACATAATTGCAAAATTTTAATTTTAATTAAAAATACTAAAAATAAATAATTGAAAGCAGAAGAAAATTACCGAAAATTGAAGAAAATTAGTTTAAAAATTAAAAGTGTAATTGAAACTAAAGGAAATTAAACAAATTAAATGAAAATCGAAGAAAGAACATAAAAAACATCACAATTAATTTAAAAATTAGGAAAAAATTTTATTTGAATACAAAAATTTATAAAATGTGAAAAATAATTAAGAATTGGAGGCATTCAATAAAAATGCCGAAAATAATTAAAAGAAGAAGAAAAATCAAAAATTGAAAAGAAACATTGAAAAATAAGAAAAATAATTGCAATTGAAGACAATAATTTAGAATTGTAAAAGAAATTTATTTTTATTTGAAGAAATTCAGTATAAAATGATCAATATAATTAAAAAATATAAGTTACGAGTTTAATTTGTAGAAAATAATTAAAGAAATTCATTTAATAATAGAAAAAGTAACTGAAATTGTAGACAAAACAGATTTAAACTAAAGAAAAATTAATAAAAAAAATCATTGAAAACCGAAGAAATTGCATTTAAACATACTTCAAAAATATTGAAATTTGAAGAAAGTGCTTAAAACATATGCCAAAATGAGAAAAATAATTGAAATTGAAGACAGTAGTTTTTTAAAGAAGAAGCCGAAATTTCTGATGGAATTTAAAGCAAGAATAAAAATCAAAAATTGTAATTGAAATTTAAAGAAAAGAATTGATATTTCAAGAAAACGACTATGACTAAAAAAACTGAAAATTGAAGAAAATAATTTTAAAAAGAAGGTAATTAAGTAATGACAAAAAATTGAAATTGAAAACAAATGGAAGAAAAAAATTGAAAATTTATTGAGGAAATTTAGTAGGAAATTTGCAAAAAGTTAAGGAGGTTTATCCAAAAAACCAATTTCTACAGATTCTTATAAAATGTTAATGACATAATTAATGCATTACATTACATGTACTGTTATAATTTTATTGAATTTTACCGTTCTGTTTTTAAGATATAAATTTATAAAGTTGGGACTTTTACATGGAAACAGTAACAAAACGCGCAAAATGACTATATTTTAATTAATTAAAAGGTCATGGTTCTACAAATTTTTTTAAAAAACTAGTATATTTTAAACTGTAATATAATACAATTTTTACAACAATATTTAATTAATTTACCGTACCGTTGTTAAGAAAATGTTATTCAAGGGTAGTATTTCTTTACTTTTTTGAAATAATCAGAAAGAAAAATTTTTAATAGCTTCAAATTTTCAACGGAAAATTTTTTTTTCAATAAAATTTTTTTGTGTAATGATTTTAACTACAAAATACTATTTAGAAACCAAATTATAAGAAGAAATAAAATTAAAAAAGTATTGACTATCATGGTCCGATAGAATGAGGACCGCTTGAGGGTATAAGCGTCCTTAATTGCGGACATGTTTTTTTAAATTAAGAAAATAAATAAGATAATCAGTAAAAAACGGAAAAATGTTACTAAAGATAAAAAATACTTTAAAAACTTGTTTTTAATATCAAGCAAAAAGCAATAATTTTTTTTAATAAAGAATTAAGTGAAAACAATAAAACAATTTTATGAAAAAAAACAATATTTCTAAGAAATAGAGAAATTCTGATCAAATGAGAAAATTTATTATAAGGTCAAATTCACGAAAAAATAAATAACAGAAGAAAAGCCTTTAAAAATTATAAAAATTAATAAGTTATGACAAATGATAAAAAACGAAATAATTATTTTAAAAATCATAAAATTGAAAAAAATTATATTTTACAACTTCCAAATTATAATAATAAATAAAATTAATCACTGAAAAAGTAAATAAATTTTTCTAAATAACAACTTTTTTTTGTAAAAAACTTTTTTTCAAGTTGAAAAAAATGGAATTTTCATGAAAATAATTGAAACTTGAGAAAAATAATTAAAAAATATTTAAAAAAATGTATTATGTGTAGAAAATAGTTGAATAATGACAAACATAATTGAAATTTAGGAAAAAATTAATGAAAAATTTTTGTAAAAATTAACTGAAATAATTTTTGTAAAATGAATAAAATTAAAAAAAGTCTAAAAAATAAAAAAGTATTATTAAACGCATAAAAAAAGAAAAAAATTTTGAAACGAAATGAAAGTTACTTAAGTGGTTTTTAAAAAAAAACGGAAAAGCAATTATAAAACATAACCTACCAGAAAAATTGTTTAAAAAAGAAAAAATTGCAAGAAAGAATAATTAAATATTTCAAGAAAGTGATATATATTAGTGTGTAAATAAGTCTACAATTTGTTCTATAATTTTTAACGGTTTTTAATTTACAATTATTCTCCTTAAATTTTATAATTATTCTTTAACTTTTTCAATTATTTTGTTCTGTTGTAGATTATTCTCGACAGTTTTCAAATTTCTTTTTCAATTGTCAACTATTTTGCGCATTTTTTAATTGTTTTCTTTAATATTAAATTATTCTCGTCATTTTGTAATTTTCTTTAAATTATGAATTATTTTTTATCTCAATTCCATTCTACAATTTTCAATTAAGTTTATTCAATATTCCAAAAAACTTGACTTTTTTCAATTATAAACCATTATTCCAAATTACAATTTAATTCTTCAATTTTTGATTATTTTCTTCAAATTTCAATCACATTTTTTAATTTGTAATTATTTTTTCGAATATTAATATGCTTTTTTAATTTTAGGTACCATTGTTCAATTATTCTCTTCAGTTCTTAATAATGTTTTAAAAATTTTATTTTCATTCTTCAATTTTAAATGTACTCCTCAATTTCAATTATTTTGTTCGATTCAATTTTTTTCAATCCAGTTGTTCAAGTAGCAATTATTTCCAACAATTATTTTTATTTTTTTTTTAATTTTTCAATTTTCAAGTATTTTTTTAATTAAATAAGTATTTATAGTTTGAATTATTTTTTTTCAGTCGTACATTATTCTAGTCATTTTTTGATTTTTTTTTCAATTGTCAATTATTTTCTTTAATATTTTAAAATCCTCGCCTTTCGTTAATTATTTTTCTCCATTATCAATAAGATTCGTGAATTTCAAATTTTTATTTTCTTCAATTCTCAATTTTTTCTTCAAATTTCAATTCCATTTTCCAGTTTTAAATTGTTATCTTCTATATTTAATAACTTTCGGCTTTTTTCAAATTTTTTTTTAATTTTTAATTATATTCTTTAAATTTGAATTTAAATTTTCAATTTTCAATTATTTTATTCAGTTATAATTATTTTTGTCGAATTTCAATCCATTCGTTCAATGCGCAATTATTTCCAAGAATTATTCCTATATGTTTCTTCGTTTTTCAATTTTTAATTATTTTCTTTAAATTTAAAGTTTTTGCTATATTTCATGAATTTTTGTTCAATAGTCTATTAATCAAGTCATTTTGTAGATATTTTCTTCAATTTTTTAATTATTCTCATTTTTCAATTATTTCTTTTAATTATTAACTATTTTTCGCAATTTGAAATTTTTTCCTACAATTTTTTCAATTTGGAATTAGTCTTTTAAAGTTTTATAATGATTCTTTGAGTTTTTCAATTATTATTTTTTTTTTTCGTTGTGTATTAATCTAGCCATTTTTTGAATTTTTGTTTTCAATTGTGAATTATTTTCACGTTTTGTAATTTTTCTCCATTATTATCAATTTTTTTTAATTTCAGTTTAATTTTTAAATTATGAATTTATTTCTTTAAGTTTTTATTATTTTCTCCAAATTTTTATTATTTTCTAAAGTTTTCAATTATTTTCTTTAATTTCAATTTTTTATGTTTTGATTTTTAATCCAGTTGTTTAATTTGCAATTGGTTTCAGCAATTATTCCTATAATTTTCTTAGTTTTTCAATTTTCAATTATTTTTTAAATCAAATATTTATAGTTTGAATTATTTTTTTCAGTAGTGCATTATTCTAGTCATTTTTTGATTTTTTTTTCTATTGTCAATTATTTTCTTTAACATTTTAAAATCCTCGCCTTTCGCCAATTATTTTTCTCCAATATCAATAAGATTCGTAAATTTCAAATTTTTATTTTCTTCAATTCTCAATTTATTTTTTCAAATTTCAATTCCATTTTTCAGTTATTAATTGTTTTCTTCTATATTCAATAAATTTCGGTTTTTAAATACTTTTTTCAGTTTTTAATTAAATTCTATAAATTTGAATTTAAATTTTCAATTTTCAATTATTTTATTAAATTTTAATTATTTTTAGCGATTTTCAATCCATTCGTTCAATGCGCAATTATTTCCAACAATTATTCCTATAATTTTCTTCATTATTCAATTTTTAATTATTTTTTTCATATTTAAAGTTTTTACTATATTTTATCAATTTTTTTTCAGTAGTCTATTAATCTAGTCATTTTGTAGATATTTTCTTCAATTTTTTAATTATTCTCATTTTCCAATGATTCCTTTTAATTATTAATTATTTTTGGCAATTTGAAATTATTTCCTACAATTTTTTTAATTTGGAATTAGTCTCTTAAAGTTTTATAGTGATTCTTTGAGTTTTTCAATTATTATTTTTTTGGTTGTGTATTAATCTAGCCATTTTTCGAATTTTGTTTTCAATTGTGAATTATTTTCACGTTTTGTAATTTTTCCCCATTATTATCAATTTTTTTTAAATTTTAGTTTAATTTTTAAATTATGAATTTATTTCCTTAAGTTTTTATTATTTTCTCCAAATTTTTATTATTTTCTACAGTTTTTAAATATTTTCTTTAATTTCAATTTTTTTATTTTGATTTTCAATCCAGTTGTTCAATTTGCAATTGGTTTCAGCAATTATTCCTATAATTTTCTTAATTTTTCAATTTTTTAGTTTAAATTGAATGTATATTGTTTAATTTTTTAGATTATTTTTAACAACTGTGTATTTATCTAGCCATTTATCGAATTTTGTTTTTAATTGTCAATTATTTTCGTCATTTTTCATACATATATTCTTTTCCATTTTGTAATTATTCTCGTAATTTTCATTATTTGCATTTCAAAAAATTTTTAGTTTTAAATGATGAACAGCAATATAAAGTTTCTCATTAATGTTGCTGTTAATTAATATTTTACTATGTACATGTAATAATTGCAACTTTGATTAAATGAAACTTTTAAGTTTGAAAAAATTAAAGTTTGAATTAATTGACGTTTGGGATTTTTTTAAATAATAATGGTTTGGAATTAATTAAGTTAAATATAGTTATCGACTTTTTTTCTATCAAATTTTTTTTAGATTAATTTCTGATCATTTTAAATTCAATTTTTCATATTATTATTAAAGAATACAAGTTTGAAATTAAGTTTTTAGGCTTTATCTATCTTCCCTTCTTCCCAGAGTTTTTTAAAAATTTGCCGATCGATTTCAAAATTTACGGATTATGTTAAAAATTCTCGTCAATTTGAAAGTTTTTTTCACGATACATTTCTGAATATAAAATATTAACTTTTCCTTGAAAACTTAAATAAATAAAAGTTATACATGTATTTAAGAAATGTTTTTCAACAAAATTTATCTTGAACAAAGAACTATTTTTTTTTAAGAAATGATTTTGATAGACTTTTTTTAAATTGAAATTCATTAGTCAGAATCACTTTCTTCCAAAAGCTTGAAAATTTCTGGCTTTTAGAAGTTTCATTATTTGGAAACTTTCAGTGGAAACTGTCAAAAGGAAATTTTCACTTGCCCATTGCTACTTTTTTATATTATAAATGGATTTTATTGCATTGTTTTTATTAGGATAAATGTCATTTAAATAATAAAAATATTTTATTCACAAAATCAAGAAAGGCATTTATTTATACGTGATTCTGTATCGTTGGTCAGAAAATCAAAGTATAGGTATTTTCCCTCTAAAAATAAAATGCAGGAATATTTCTTTTTTTTTTTGACGATAACGCTCGCAAGTTATCTTGATAATGTCAGTTTGAACTAGAAGGTTTGTTGTTTCTAATTCCAATGGGAAATTAAGCAACCAACGATCTGTCAAAGAAGAGAATTGATAGACGAACGATACTCGTGGGGATTGAAGGCATTAATAAAGCAAATTAAAAAATTATGCAAAGAATGACAAACATTGTGAAAAAGTCCTTGGTGACATAAAACGGGCAGTCAGAACAGCGGATCACGTCGCACAGAGAGAGGAAAAGTGTAACATGTCGCGGTCTCGTTTTTCCAGTACGTCTGTCTATCATAAATTTCCCCGAGCGAAACAAAAAACAGTGACCCCTTGTCTTTTTTTAGGTTACGAGAGACGACATAGAAACAGAGAGAAATGAATAATACTGTGCGTATATAGTGGAAATATTGAGTAGACTCAAAATTGAAACGCTATTGAAATGCACACCTTCAAATATGTGATAACAGAATTATTTCAAATTTCCCAATAATTGTCGCGGCTGAAATTCTATTTTCCCATAAAACCCATCATTTTCACATTTAATATTAAATTATTTTACATGCACGGATTATATTTCGATCTTTGAATTAAGTTTTGTTAAATTATTATTTTTCAATTTTCATTCTCTGCAGATAATCGAAAAGATGATTTTATTGAAATTCTGGTTGGTTATATCGTTTTATTTAAATCTGATATATGATATTAAATTTATAGTATTATGTGTATATTACATATAAATGTGGTATTTAATTAAATTAATTAATGGCCACGTGTGTATAGAAGTAAACACTATATATATGTATATAAAAAGAATTAAATTGAGCAATTTAAGCAAAACTGAGAAATTTTATCAATTTTACAAAATTAGGATTATCTAACAAAATGGCTTTTTGAATGTTCTGGTAAAAGGTAATTTTTTTGTATTTTTTCAAACCAAAATGTACTAACCTTGTACTTAAAGAAGTAACATTACCGAAAGTTTCGTTTCGAAAATAATATGTGACTGTAAAATTTTTTTCAGTTTATTTTAATTGATATTAAAATTAAAATTGTAATAAATTTAAAATTATTAAATTGATATTATTATTTTCGAAGAAGAAAAAATTTGTCAGATGATACTTAGAGCAAACGGAAGTTATATATAGGTAATAAATAAATTCGAGTAGATAGTTATTATTGATAATAAAAATTTTGGCAAATCTACAAAAGACGTTATATTCTTAAAGCGTCTGCTCATAAAGTCATTCTATTTTTTAAGAAAGCTTGCAAACAGCTTTTGAAGCAGAAATTATTCACTCTAATTTTTTAAAAGCTTTTGAGAGAAATTCAGATTGCAGTTTGCGACGGACTAAAGTTTTAAAAAGTGTCCTCGGTGACAATAATGGCAGCATCAGTTAAACTGGATGCAGGGTGGCAGTAACGAGTGCAAGGTGGTTGTTTCACGAAATGGTTTGCGCGTGATTGCGCATATTGATAAGAGAAAAATAGAACGAAAATTTTTTCAGCTTTTGGCGTTAAAAAATAGATCACGTTTTCCGCAAATGTACATGAGAAGTTTTGACTTTACCAGAAAAAAGTAGAATAAGGTCAGAAATAAAGTTCCAGCACTACTCTATTGGCTCTCAAGTGTGCACAATCCTTTTTTAAACTTAAGGACGCTTATACCCTCAAGCGGTTCTCATTCTATCGGACCATGTTAGTCAATATTTTTTTAATTTCATTTTGTCCTATAATTTGGTTTCTAAATAGTATTTTGTAGTTAAAATCATTACACAAACAAATTTTATTGAAAAAAAAAATTCTGTTGAAAATTCCAACTTTTTAAAATTTTTTCTTTCTGATTATTTCAAAAAAGTGAAGGATTACTATCCTTAAATAACATTTTCTTAACAACGGAACGGTAAATTAATTAAATATTATTGTAAAAGTTGTATTCCATTACAGTTTAAAATATATTAGTTTTTTAAAAAAATCTGTAGAACCGTGTTTTTTTAATTAATTAAAATATAGTCATTTTGCGCGTTTTGTTACTTTTTCCATGTAAAAGTCCCAACTTTATAAATTTATATCTTAAAAACTAAACGGTAAAATTCAATAAAATTGTAACAGTACATGTAAAGTAATGTATTTAATATGTCATTAAAATTTTTTAAGAATCTGTAGAAAATGGTTTTTTGGATAAACATCCTTAAGGAGATAAAAACTTCTCATTTCTCGTTTTTACTAATAGAGAATAAAGAAATCTTTTTACTTTTTAGCTTCTCCTTCAAAATAATAATATATTCTGTTTTTAAAATAATAATAATCATACTGAAATTTTTATATCATATTAAACATTTATATAACCTTAAAATTATAAAATCATCAGTGATTAAAGGGATTTTTTAAACAAATTTCATGTAAAGGTTCTTATAAACGTTCTTCAGGGCCCGGAACTCAAAAAGGCCCGGTGCCAAAATTTAATGTATCGTAAAAAAAACTTTCAAATTGACCAGAATTTTTAAAATGATCCGTAAATTTTGAAAACAATTCGCAAATTTTTAAGAAACTCTAGGAAGATAGATAAACCCTAAAAACTTCAATTTCAATCTTGTATTCTTTAATAATAATATAAAAAATTGAATTTAAAATGATCAGAATTTAATCTAAAAAAATTTTGATAGAAAGAAAGTCGAAAACTATATTAAGCTTAATTAATTCCAAACCATTATTATTTATATAAATCTCAAACGTGAATTAATTCAAGCTTTAATTTTTTCAAACTTATAAGTTTAAATTAATCAAAGTTGCAATTATTACATGTATATAGTAAAATATTAATTAACAGCAACATTAATGAGAAACTTTAAATTGCTGTTCATCATTTAAAACTAAAAATTTTTTGAAATGCAAATAATGAAAGTTACGAGAATAATTACAAAATGGAAAAGAATATATGTATGAAAAATGACGAAAATAATTGACAATTAAAAACAAAATTCGAAAAATGGATAGATAAATACATAGTTGTTAAAAATAATCTAAAAAATTAAACAATATATATTCAATTTAAACTAAAAAATTTAAAAATTAGGAAAATTATATGAATTTATTGCTGAAACTAATTGCAAATTGAACAACTGGATTGGAAATCAAAATAAAAAAATTAAAATTGAAGAAAATAATTAAAAACTTTAGAAAATAATAAAAATTTCGAGAAAATAATAAAAACTTGAAGAAATAAATTCATAATTTAAAATTTAACTGAAATTAAAAAAAAAATTGATAATAATAGAGAAAAATTACAAAACGTGAGAATAATTCAGAATTGAAAACAAAATTCGAAAAATGGCTAGATTAATACACAACCAAAAAAATAATAATTAAAAAACTCAAAGAATCATTATAAAACTTTAAGAGACTAATTCCAAATTAAAAAAATTGTAGCTCGAATTGTAGGAAATACTTTCATTTGCGAAAAATAGTTAATAATTAAAAGAAATAATTGAAAAATAAGAATAATTAAAAAATTGAAGAAAATATCTACAAAATGGCTAGATTAATAGACTACTGAAAAAAATTGATGAAACAATTAAAAAACTTTAAATTTAAAGAAAATGAATAAAAATTGAAACATGAAGAAAATTATAAGAATAATTGTTGGGAATAATTGCGCATTGAACGAATGGATTTAAAATCGACCAAAATAATTAAAACTAAATAAAATAATTGAAAATTGAAAATTTAAATTCAAATTCAAAGAATGTAATTAAAAATCGAAAAAAGTATTTGAAAAAAGCCGATAAGAAAGTTATTAAATATAGAAGAAAACAATTAAAAGCTGAAAAATGGAATTGAAGTTTGAAAAAAAATTTGAGAATTAAAAAAAATAAAAATTTGAAACTAAACGAATCTTATTGATAATGGAGAAAAATAATTGGCGAAATTCTTTAAAATATTAAAGAAAATAATTGAAAATTGAAAAATTAAGAAAATTATAGGACTAATTGCTGAAACCAATTGCAAATTGAACAACTGGATTAAAACTCAAATTAAAAAAAAAATTAAATTGAAGAAAATATTTAAAAACTTTAGAAAATAATAAAAATTTGGAGAAAATAATAAAAACTTGAAGAAATAAAATCATAATTTAAAAATTTAACTGAAATTGAAAAAATTAATAATAATGGAGAAAATTTAAAAAACGTAAAATTACTAGTTGTAAATTGAAAAAAATGTAGGAAATAATTGAAAATTGCGAAAAATAGTTAATAATTGAAAGAAATAATTGAAAAATGAGAATAATTAAAAAATTGAAAAAAATATTTACAAAATGGCTAGATTAAGAGACTACTAAAAAAAAAATTTATGAAATATAGCAAACACTTTAAATTTCAAGAAAATTATTAAAAAATTCAAAAATGAAGAAAATTATAGGAATAATTGTTGGAAATAATTGCGCATTGAATGAATGGATTGAAAATCGACAAAAATAATTAAAATTGATTAAAGCAATTGAAAATTGAAAAAATAAATTCAAATTTAAAGAATATAATTAAAAATTGAAAAAAGTATTTGAAAAAAGCCGAAAGTTATTGAATATAGAAGAAAACAATTAAAAATTGAAAAATGTAATTGAAATTTGAAGAAAAAATTGAGAATTGAAGAAAATAAAAATTTGAAATTCACGAATCTTATTGATAATGGAGAAAAATAATTAACGAAAGGCGAGGATTTTAAAATATTAAAGAAAATAATTGACAATTGAAAAAAAAATCAAAAAATGACTAGAATAATGTACTACTGAAAAAAAATAATTCAAACTATAAATACTTATTTAATTAAAAAAATACTTGAAAATTGAAAAATTAAAAAAAAAATAAAAATAATTGTTGGAAATAATTGCTACTTGAACAACTGGATTGAAAAAAATTGAATCGAACAAAATAATTGAAATTGAGGAGTACATTTAAAATTGAAGAATGAAAATAAAATTTTTAAAACATAATTAAGAACTGAAGAGAATAATTGAACAATTGTACTTAAAATTAAAAAAGCATATTAATGATCGAAAAAATAATTGAAAATTGAAAAATGTGATTGAAATTTGAAGAAAATAATCAAAAATTGAAGAAATAAATTGTAATTTGAAATAATGGTTTATAATGGATAAAAGTCAAGTTTTTTGAAATATTGAAGAAACTTAATTGAAAATTGTAGAATTGAATTGACTTTAGAAAATAATTCATAATTTAAAGAAAATTACAAAATGACGAGAATAATTTAATATTAAAGAAAATAATTGAGAAATGCGCAAAATAGTTGACAATTAAAAGAGAAATTCGAAAACTGTCGAGAATAATCTACAACAGAACAAAATAATGAAAAAAGTTAAAGAATAATTATAAAATTTAAGGATAATAATTGTAAATTGAAAACGGCGTTGGAAATTATAGAAAAAATTGTAGACTTATTTACACACTAATTTATATCACTTTCTTGAAATATTTAATTATTCTTTCTTGCAATGTATTCTTTTTCAAACAATTTTTTTTGTAGGTTATGTTTTTATTGTTTTTCTGTATTTTTAGAAAACCACTTAGGTAACGTTCATTTCTGTTTAAAATTTTTTCTTTTTTTATGCGTTTAATAATACTTTTTTATTTTTTAGATTTTTTTGAATTTTATTCTTTTTACAAAAATTACTTCAGTTAATTTTATATAGTATTATTCACGATGTAGTATAATGAGCTCCCACTCCCGAGAAAAACACACGCTCATTTTTCCTTTCTATTCTAGTCGTGATTAGTTTGCGCTCGTTGCAGTGATTAATTTTATTTATTATTATAATTTGGAAGTTGTAAAATATAATTTTTTTCAATTTTATGATTTTTAAAATAACTATTTGGGTTTTTATCATTTGTCGTAACTTTTTAATTTTTATAATTTTTAAAGGCTTTTCTTCTGTAATTTAATTTTTCATAAATTTGATCTTATAATAAATTTTCACTTTTCATCAAAATTTCTCTATTTCTTAGAAATATTGGTTTTTTTTCTTAAAATTGTTTAGTTGTTTTCACTTAATTCTTCATTTAAAACAAATTATTTATTTTTGCTTGATTTTCAAAACAAGTTTTTAATGTATTTTTTTATCTTTAGTAACATTTTTCCGTTTTTTTTACTGATTACACTAGTTTACAAAAAAAAAAAATTTTATGTACATTCAATGTCACTATTTTTTTCTTATGTACTAAGCTTCTCGTTACTTACAAATGACATTAAGAAATTTTTCTATGGATAGGTTTTCGAAATATGAATTTTTTAATTTTTTTACGTTTTTTTCGGAGGTGACTTCACGTTTTAGGCCGTATCTCGAGTTACAGAAGTCCGATTGAGTTTTTCTAAGTGTCAAATTAAAGGTAATCAAATTCCAAACAATCGCTTTTAACATTATTTTTCAATTGGTTAAATATTTTTAGTGATATAGTCCAAAAAAAAATAGAAAATTTGAGTTTTTGGCCCAAAATCTGAAAAACAAATTCATTCTACCGCCATGCAAAAATAGAAAACGTCAAATTATGTCCAGTTTTAAATTTTTTACATATATGACTCACTTTTAGGAAGAAAAAAATGTATGGATGAAAACAATCTATGGGTAATTATTAAAGTTATAAGCCAGGGTACTGAAATTCTCGTTTTACGCCATTTTGGTATTTTACCTCCTTTTATAGTGATTATGTTGATTAATTTAATGAATACAATATCTAATTAGAAAATGGACTTTTTTCACAGATTTCAAATAATTTTCAGTGCTTTACTAATTCAAATTTGTCTGAAAAATTTTTTGGAGTTTTTGACAAAAATTTCTGAAGAGGCATAAATTGATTAAAATCTGCTTTTTTGACAAGTTGAATCAGATGCGCAGAGGGTCCATTTTTTTTTAATTTTGTTCGTTAATAGATGAAAAAGTTTGAAATAAGATATAGAAATATGAAAAATAAATGATATTTGACTGAAAAATGTTTTGGAATTTTTGACAAAAATTTCTGAAGAGGCATAAGTTGATTAAAATTTGCTTCTTTGAAATTTTTTTTCTTTTTGTTAAATTTTGTTCGTTAATAGATGAAAAAGTTTGAAATTAGCTATCGAAATATGAAAAATAAATGATATTTGACTGAAATTTTTTTTGGAGTTTTAGACAAAAATTTCTGAAGAGGCATAAATTGATTAAAATCTGCTTTTTTGACGTCAATCGGACGTCTGTAATTCGAGAAACGGCCTAAAACGTGAAGTCACCTCCGAAAAAAACGAAAAAAATTTTAAAAATTCATATTTCGGAAACCTTTGCATAGAAAAATTTCTTAATGTCATTTTTAAGTTTAGAGAACCATAGTACATTAAAAAAATAGTGGCATTAAATGTAAATTTTTGCTGTAAACAAGTGTTATTTTTCATATTCGATATCTAATTACAAACTTTTTCATCTAATAACGAACAAAATTAAAAAAAAATTGACCCTCTGCGCATCTGATTCAACTTGTCAAAGAAGCAGATTTTAATCAATTTATGCCTCTCCAGAAATTTTTGTCAAAAACTCCAAAAAAATTTTCTGTCAAATATCAATTATTTTTTATATTTCTATATCTAATTTCAAACTTTTTTATCTAATAACAAACAAAACTAAAAAAAATTTAACCATTGCGCATCTGATTCAACTTGTCAAAGAAGCAGATTTTAATCAATTTATGCCTCTCCTGAAATTTTTGTCAAAAACTCCAAACAATTTTTCAGTCAAATATAATTTATTTTTTATATTTCTATATCTAATTTCAAACTTTTTTATCTAATAACAAAAAAAATTTAATCATTGCGCATCTGATTCAACTTGTCAAAGAAGCAGATTTTAATCAATTTATGCCTCTCCAGAAATTTTTGTCAAAAACTCCAAAAAATTTTTCAGTCAAATATCATTTATTTTTTATATTTCTATATCTAATTTCAAACTTTTTCATCTATTAACGAACAAAAAATAGATAATAGGTGAATGCATGCATTTGACTAATTCATAGTAGAAAACTACTAATTCAGATTTAGAGAGTAGGTGGTCCTAAAAAATTGATTCGGTCCTGAAAATAATAATAATCATATTGAAATTTTTATATCATATTATACATTCATAACCATAAAATTATAAAATCATCAATGATTAAAGGGAATTTTTGAACAAATTTGATGTAAAGGTTTTAATAAATTAATATTTTATCTGTAAAATTGAATATCAAAGTTATATTAAAATTAATCAAATGTAAATGCTTTTGATTCGAATATATTTAACTCTCGATAGCTTTAACAAAACAACGGCGTTTTTTCTGATAAAATTAAAAGCAAATTTTCTCAAAAACCTGATCGTTTTATTTTCTCTACATTTTTGGATTATTTTTCTTTTTATTACTGTTCTTATTTAACTAAAATAAATCTCAAGATTGGTAATTGGTCGGGTAGACATTAAAGTACATTAAAAATATAGGCGACCAATTTCAAAGCCAGGGAACTTAAGCTACGAAGGGTTTATTGGTTTTCAATTTAGTTCACCTTTTAACACTTTTCTGCCGTAAGCTCGACAGGATCTAAAGATATTGGATGCTGGGAAAGGCGCTCCTTTTATAGAATTTTGGCTTCTTATTTTGTACGCTAAAATGGCTATTTTTCATTCTATTTTATTATAGACTTTTATTCTCCGGTGATATGTTTTTTTTTTATATTTTATCTGTTTAAACTTTCTTATTTTGACATTTTTATGTAGTTTTAAAAAATGTAATTTTTTTTGTTAAAAAAATTATTTAGTTTAAAGGTTTAAAAGCCAGTTACGATTCATCAGCAATTTAGAAATTAATTTGGTTTATGCGGTTCAGCTAGTCAATAATTAAAATAAAAAACTCAATTTTTTATTTTTACGTTTCGATGACCGCAAGTGTGTCATCATCCTTAGAAAGTTTATTGTTGGTGTTAACTAAAAATTAAAAATTTAAATGTACATTATAGAAAAAACAACTTTTTTTTTTTATTAAAACACAATAGAAAAAATTATTTTAGTATTCCTTTTATTGTCTTTTTATGGAATGTGGCAAGATTTTGTGGAAATAAACGAATAACTATTATAGAGGAGCATTTTATAAAGCTGCCGATGAATATAGCATTATTTTTTCATGAAAGGTATTTCAATGTTAATTTAAATTTATAACTTTCTCGTTTTTTTATCAGCAATACATTGTTTTAATCGGATATTTTTCTCACTCAAATGTTTCAATGAATAAATCAAACAACGAATAAAAATAATTAAATAAATAACAAAAATCAAACTTTTATTAAAAAAGGTTATTATTAAAATAAGGTAAAATTTAATTTTCTGTTTGAAAATTGGTAAAATGATAAAAATGTGATTATAAATTGTTTGTAAAATAATAGAAAAAAGACAGAAAATGGTACGAAAACTTATTTTAAAAACATTAGTTATATCTGAATTGATATTTTGCTATTACTCAGATTTTAAGAGTATTATGTTAAATTTTTTTATTATTTTCGAGATGTGGAAAATTGTAATATTTTTATCATGTCAGAAATCGTACTTTGCAAAAATAAAGCGCTATACACAAAAGAGAGCAGATAAAACCAAATGAGATTCGGGATTATATAAACAAGTTAAGAACTTTGGATATTGTATGACTTTTCTTATTTTTTTTTCTTATAGTGTTGCACAGGTATTGTTGATTCAGTAAATATCAAACAAATAATGTAATTAGTAAAAGAATTAAATAAATAAACACAGTGGCGTAACTGGGAGGGCAAGGGCCCTGGGGCAAACAGAAGAATGGGGCCCCAATTATATATGGTTTTTTAAATAGATGTTTTTTCTTTTGAAATTTTAAATCATATTTCACCTTTTTAAAATGTTCTCAAATTTTAAAAATACGGCAACTTTAAATTCTTCAAATTTTAGTTAATGTAAACTTGCATTAATTAAAAGTTCAATTAATCCACGTTTCAAATATACTAAATTTGAATTTTGAACTATTTTTATCATTTTTTAATTATTTTTTGCAATTTTTAATTCTTTTAATTATCTTTAAATTGTATCTAAAAATCTTAAATTTACCTTCCTCAAATTTTAATTATTTTGTTTAGTTTTTTCAATCACTTTTTCAATTTTAATTATTTTTTTTCTAGACATGAAATCAATATAATTCTTTATTATTAAATTTTATATTATTTATCGTAAATTGAAATTAATTTTTTTAATTTAACATTATTTTTCTCATTTTTTAATTATTACCTTTAATTTTTAGTCATTTTCATAATTTCTAAATTAATTTCCTAAACTTTCAAATATTGCAAGTAATTATTTTGTTCAATTTTCATTTCTCTTTATTTTGCAATGATTTTCTCCATCTTTCAATATTTCCTTTATTTTTAAATTAATTTTTTAAATTTACACTTATTATTACAAATTTAGATTATTGTCATCAATTTTCTATACTTAAAACGATTTTTCAATTGTTTTCTTTTGCTTTTAGATAAAATTTGAACTTTTTCTATTATTTTCTTCAGTTTCTAATTATTTTAATTATTTTTACATTATTTTCAAAAATTTTAATTATTTATCTGAAATTTCATGTGTTTTCATCAATTTTCGGTTATTTTTGCGAGTTTTTAATAATTCTCTTTAATTAAACTTTTTTCAGTAATTTTGTACTTATTTTCTTTCTTTAAACATATATATTCTATGATTTTTTCAATTATTCCCCTCAAATTTTATTTACTGTTTTCAATTTTTCATATTTAAATTATTTCATCATATTTTAATTTTTTTCTCAATTTTAAATTATTTGTAAAATATTACAATTACTTTTTTCAATTTTTAATTATTTTTCTCGATTGGTAATTATTATTCACATTTTCTAAGATCTTCAATATTTTTCTAAAATTTTAGTTATTTTAATCAATTTTAGATTATTTCTGCGATTTTTTAATAATTCTCATTAATTAAAATTTTTTAAGTAATTTTGTAATTATTTTACTTCTTTAAAAATATATTCTATGATTTTTTCAATTATTTTCTTCAAAAATTTTATTTTATTATTTTCAATTTTTCATATTTAAAATATTTTATCATATTTCAATTTTTTTCACAATCTTAAATTATTTGCAAAATATTATAATTACTTTTTTAATTTTTAATTATTTTTTTTGATTGGTAATTATTATTTACATTTTCTAAGATTTTTCTAAAAGTTTAGTTATTTTCATCAATTTTCGATTATTTCTGAGACTTTTTAATAATTCTCTTTAATTAAAATTTTTTAAGTAATTTTGTACTTATTTTCTTTCTTTAAACATATATTCTATGATTTTTTCAATTATTTCCCTCAAATTTTATTTACTGTTTTCAATTTTCCATATTTAAATTATTTTCATCATATTTCAACTTTTTTCTCAATCTTAAATTATTTCCAGCATATTTCACTTAGTTTTTTCAGTTTTTAAATTAATTTTATGATTTTTCAATTATTTTCTTTGATTGTTAATAATTATTCTTATTTTCTAAAATTATTTTCTAAGATTTTTAACTATTTTTCTAAAATTTCAATTATTTTCTTCAATTTTTAATCATTTTCATAATTTCTAAATTAATTTCTTCAACTTTCAAATATTGCAAACAATTATTTTGTTCAATTTTCGTTTCTCTTTATTATTTTGCAATGATTTTCTCTATCTTTTAATATTTTCATTATTTTTTAATTAATTTCCTAAATTTGCATCTATTATGACAAATTTAGATTATTCGCATCAATTTTCCATATTTTAAACGATTTTTCAATTATTTTCTTTTGATTAAAAATAAATTTTCCAATTTTTCTATTATTTTCTTCAATTTTTAATTATATTTTAATTATTTTTGCATTATTTTCAAAAATTTCAATTGTTTATTTGAAATTTCAATTGTTTACATCAATTTTCTATTATTTCTGCGATTTTTAATAATTCTCTTTAATTAAAAAATTTTAATTAATTTTGTAATTATTTTCCGTCTTTAAACATATATATTCTATGATTTTTTCAATCATTTCCCTTAAATTTTATTTACTGTCCTCAATTTTTCATATTTAAATTATTTTCATCATATCACAATTTTTTTTCTCAATCTTAAATTATTTCCAGTATATTTCACTTAGTTTTTTTCATTATGAATTAATTTTATCATTTTTCAGTTATTTTTCTCGATTGTTAATTATTATTCTCATTTTTTAAAATTATTTTCTAAGATTTGTAAGTATTTTTTTAAAATGTTAATTATTTTCTTCAATTTTTAATTATTTTCATTTATTTTCATAGTTTTCAAATTTTTTTATTAATGATCGTAAATTTTAATTATTTTTAGTTGTTTTCAATTAATTATATTTTTTATATTAATTTCTTCAATTT
The DNA here is from genome assembly GCA_037103525.1 of Ganaspis brasiliensis. NCBI lineage: Eukaryota > Metazoa > Arthropoda > Insecta > Hymenoptera > Figitidae > Ganaspis > Ganaspis brasiliensis. The sequence goes on along the minus strand of JAZKLR010000048.1, from coordinate 1,429,981 downwards.
TCAATTACTTGCGTTCTTTTTCTTGTTCTTTTTTATAATTTCCAAAAAGTTTTTAGTTATTTTTCTTTAATTAAAACTTGTTTTTTTTTTTAATTTTAAATTATTCTTATCTGTTTTTATTTGATTTTCTCTAATTTTTAATTATTTTCTTTAATTTCAATGAACTTCTAAAAGTTTTAAGTATTTATCTTTTTTCTCAAATTTTAATTATTTTTCTTAATTTTAATTTATTTATCTGAATTTTGAATTATTTTTTTTTCAATTTTAAATTATTTTCTTTAATTTTTCATTAATCAATTTTTCTCAATTTACTTTTAAGATTTTCAAGTATTTTGCTCAAATTTAAATTATTTTCTTTATGTTTAAAACACTTCTATTGTTGTTTAAATTACTTTCCTCAATTTTTAATCCATTTCATTTTTTTTTGTTCAATTTATTTACTAAATTTGCAATTATTTTGTTTTTATTTAAATTAAAATTTTTTTTTAAAGGGTCTATTAGGGTTGACTAATGGCCCCCTAAGCTTAAGGGGCCCGGGGCCACTTTGCCCCTTAATAGTTACGCCACTGAATAAACATTAAAAGTTGAAACTGTCACACTAAAATGACCATAGAATAAAAAAATCTTATCGTCGCGTTCGCGTTAGAAATAAGCGTTTGTCTCTGATTGGCCGGTAATATTTCCAGAAATTTTCTGACCAATCAGAGACGTGAGTTCATTTATGACGTAATGTTGAATATCTCAGCATCTACTTGTCATTCTATGGTTATTCTAATATCATAATTGTCATAATTAAAACTGTTATTTGCTGTAACTATTAATTTTATTCGCCAATCATAATATTTTGAGTTTTTAACTTATTTATGCAGCACTGAATTCCGTTTCGTTTTATCTACTTTCATCTGTGTGTATCTATAATTGTTATTTCAAAAAGTACGATTCGTGTTATGTCTATAGTAAAATAGTAACTACATTACTACATTAATCGTATAATATTCAGAAAAGTACATAGTTTAAAAACATTTTTTTCCATTAAAAGGTATTTTGTATTTTTTACTCATTTTCACCAGTAAAAAATAACAGAAAAAATTGCCGGTACAAAAATAACATATTGGCGCCACCTGTCAATTTGGCGCTTAATTCGAAAACAATATTTTAATTAAACCTTATTTTTATCATATTATTTATAGCAAAATAATGATGAGCAGTACCTATGAATTATTTCTTTTGCAGTGTTTTCCAGTTAAATTTACGTGTTTATTGTTATGTGACACGTGGATAAAAATCGAGAATCTAATTTCTAAAAGTTTTCAAGATATATGTCGTCTGAAAGCAGTGATGTCCTTTGTGTGGAGCTTTGCTTGTGACAAGGAGTATAGTCAGTGAACCAGTATTTTGAGTGCAAAAAGGAGAGGAAAAAAAGTGGTGTGCACAAAAGTGGAAAAAAGTGTGATGGTTGTGTGTACGAGTCATATGAATCGGTCGCTTCGTTTTACAAAGGTTGGTAGTGAATTCTAAAAAAGGATCGGACGAGACAGTCGTTTATTTATTCGATTCGACGCAGAAAGAATTGAGTTTTTGAGACCGGAAGCAGTGCAATAAAATTTGGAAAAATTTTGTAGGTGAATGTTGTTTCGTCGGGCACTGGTGATAGTGATAGTAAAGTCGAGGAACGGCGGAGGTGCTCGATTTGAATTCATAAATGTGCGAGAGGAGTCTACAATGGTGGCTCAGCTCCCGCAACAAGTTCTGCTGCTACTCATACTCGGTGAGTAAAACGAGTACATAGTCCTTTCTATATTTAGGAGCCGGCCGGGTTTCATGGATAGGTCCGCATTGCCCATCGCCTAGTGCCAGAATTTCTTGTCATCTTCGTTTTTTTTCAGGCGGCATCGTGAATTAACACTATTTCAAGAAAATTGCCTCAGTCCAAGGAGAGAACAAAAATATGAAAAATGCACTATACTTGTATTATAAAAATTGATGCCTCATTCACTTCAACGATTATTTGTCAGAATTTTAATTCACTTGTCGCATTAATGCTGATGAACTTTGGGAACAGTTTAAAGTTTCTATGTCCGAAGATTATGCTAGAAATGTTGATAATATTGCAGCTGAAAAAATGGCATATATACATGTACAAAACGTTATCTAAAAATGGTAAAAAACAAAAATTATGGAATTTTTTTACGATTAACACTTTTAGGTTATGTATAGTCTGTAACTTATGACGTATTTCGATTTAATACAAATTATTGCAGACATTTGATGGTTAGTTCAAAATAAAAAAAATCATACAATATTCTAAACCCAGCAAAATGAAAGCTGACAATGTTAAATAATAAAGATAATTATCTAATGTTCAAAAATCTGCATATCCATTGCTAAATTATACATACATTTTGGATTGACTAGGATTAAGAAAGTAGTTTTTGAACTAGCCAGTCCAAAATGTTTGTATAATTTAGCAATGAATATGCAGATTCTTGAAAATTAGATAATTATATTTCTTATTTAACATTGTCAGACTTTCATATTGCTGTGTTTAGAATATTATATCATTTCTTTATTTTGTATTAACCATAAAATATCTGCAATAATTTATATTTAATTAAAATACTTTATAATATTATTAACTACATAACCTAAAAGTGTGACTCGTAAAAAATTTTCATTTATTTCATAAGCTTTGTTTTTCACCATTTTCTTATTACGCCATCTAGTTTATATATATAGTTGTTTTTATTTCAGTTAAAGAGTGATTTTTTTTATTAAAACACTATTTTTAATCCAACAGATTTCACTATCTTAGTTAATAGATAGCACTTAAGACTGCTATTTGTCAAAATCGAAATAACAGATTGCAGACGCAGATGTGCTTTCCGTTTTCTCGGTTCGTGCTATCGGATATTTTTAACAGATTTCTTTAAAATTGTTTATAATTTCTTTGGAAATCTTGATTGATAATTTGAAACATTTGAAAACGATGTAAAACTACCTAAAAAAATTTAGAACTGGTTTTACTCTGCTTATAAAATGGTAAACACTTTTTAAAACTATTCAAAACTGTTTAGAAATAGTTCAAAACCATTTAAAACTAGTTTAAACTGGTCAGTACTGGCTTAAAATGGTTTATTGATGATTTAAAACTTTATTAAGTTATGTAAAACAATTAAAAACTAGTTTAGAACTGTTAGAAACTGCTTTAAGTATGTTAATAACTGCTTAAAACAAGTTTAAACTGGTTAGTGGTGGCTTAACTCGTTAAAAAAGTTTCATAAAAGTTTTAAACAAATTTAAACTATTTAGAAATGGTGTAAAATAGTATAAAATTGTTTTAAAAAAGTTTAAAACTGAGTAGAACAAACAGACATTGTTTACAATTTGTTTAAAATTGTTTATTAATCATTTAAAATTTTGTAGAACGATGGAGAACTACTTAAAACTCTTGAGAACTTGTTTTAATCTGTTTATAAGTAGTTCGAATCATTTAAGGGGTATTTATATTGTCTAGAGATTGTTTAGGTATGATTCTAACTGTTCAAAACTAGTTTAAAATGTCTCACACTTGTTTCAAACTGATTTGAACTTATTTAAGAGATTTTAGAAATGTTTAAAACAAATGAAACTGTTTAGAACTGTTTCAAACTATTTTTAACTACTTCAAACATTTGTGAAATTTTGAGAACAATAAACAATATTTTAGAAATAGTATAAAACCATTTAAAACTGACATTAAAACAGTTTATATGTGTTTAAAACAAATAAAAACGTTCATAAACTGGTTTCAAACCGTTAATAAGTAGTTTGAATTCTTAAAGAACTATTTAGAACTGCTTATAACTAAGTAAAATTCTTTTGTAACTGTTTAAAACTAGTTTAAACTGTCCAGTACTGGTTTTCATCGGTACATTAATAACTACAAACTTTTTAAGATGATTTAGAACAACTTAAAACTGTTAAGAACTGGTTTAGAACTATTTAGAACTATTTAAAACAAGTTTCAGTATGTTTATAACTGTTTAAAAGTAGTTTAAATATGTTTTTAAATGTTAAAAACTATTTCAAACTGTTTTACACTAATTTAATACTCTTTTCAACTATTTAAAGACGTTCCAGAAATATTCAGAACAAATAAAAACGTCTAAGAATTGGTTTGAAACTGTTACTAAGAAGTTTGAATCTTTAAAAAACATTAAGAACTGCTTATAACTAATTTAAATCTGTTCGTAACTGTTTAGAACTAGTTTTAACTGGCCAATACTGGTTTGAAACGGTTCATTAATAATTACAAACTTCTTAAAATGATTAAGAACAACTTAAAACTGTTAAAAACTGGTTAAGAACGATTTAGAACTCTTTAAAACTAGTTTAAATATGTTTATAACTGTTTAAAACTGGTTTAAATATGTTTATAATTGCTTAAAACTAGTTTAAATATGTTTCTAATTGTCAAAAATTAGTTTAAATATGTTTATAATTGTTTAAAACTAGTTGAAATATGTTTATAACTGCTCAAACCTAGTTGAAATATGTTTATAACTAGTTCAAGCTAGATCAAATATGTGTATAACTGTTTAAGCTCAGTTTAAATAGGTTTATAACTGTTTAAAACCAATCTAAATATGTTTATAACTGTTTAAAACCAATTTAAATATGTTTATAATTATTTAAAACTAGTTCAAACTATTCCACACGGTTTTAAAACTCTTTTTAACTATATCAAGACATTTTAGAAATGTTTAAATCTGTTTAGAACTGTTTTTAACTAGCTCAAAAAATTTTAAAAACTTCTAAAATAAATCAAAATTGTTTAGAAATAGTAAAAAGTTGTTTACAACTGATTCAAAACGGTTAATATATATTTAGAACAAATAAAAACTTTCAAGAAGTGTTTATAAGTAGTTTGAACCTTTAAAAAACCGTTTAGAACTGGTTAAAGTATTTTTAAAACTCTTTAAAACTAATCTATACCGGTCAGTACTAGTTTAAAACGGTGTACTAATAATTTATAAACTCTAAATACAATGTAGAACTACTTAAAACCGACAAAAACTTGTTTTGAACTATTTACAACTCTTTTGAACTGGTTTAAATATGTTAATAACTGTTTAAAACTAGTTTAAACTGGATAGAACTGGTTTAAAACTGATTTTAACTAGTTCGAAAAATTTGTATAAAGGCCAATAACAAATAAGAACTCTTTATAAATTGTTTTTAATTTTGTATAAAAATATAAAACTATTTAGGAAGAATTTAAACTATTTAAAACTATTTAGAACTGGTTTGAAACTGTTTATAAAGTTTAAAGTTTAATTAAAAGACCCTTTTTAATTATATGGAATCAAAACCAGGTTTTAATGAATATTTTGTATGGGTTGAAAATTTAAAAAAACCACAAACAGAACCTAAAATCTTTTTCCTTTCAAGTCCCTTTATTTATATCGCGTCACATTTGTTTAAAACTGTTCAGAACTAGTTTTAAATATTTTGTAACTGTCGGTAATTTGTTCAAAACTATTTTAAATTGTCAAGAACGTATTTATTGTTGTTTAGAGCTTACTTAGAATTGTTTAGAGCTTAGGGGCCATCCATAAATTACGTAAGACGATTTTCGGTAATTTGAACCCCCCCCCTCCCCCACGTAAGATTTTTTACATACATTAGCGCCATTTTTTCTATTGATCGTAAGATTTTCTGGACCCCCCCTCCCCCCTAAAAGTCTTACGTAATTTATGGATACTTAGAATTGTTTAGAAATTGTTCAGAACTGTATAGTGCTTTTAAACAATTATGAAACTGTTTATAACAAATTAAAACTTGTTTAGAGCTTTTTCTCATCAGAGCTGGTTTATAACAGTTTAAAACCACTTAAATCTATTCAGAATGATTTTTAACTTTAATATAGATGCTCTTTAAATTCTGATAATTAAAATCAACGAATTTTTGTTTGATAATATTTATCCAATTAAATTTGTATTTTAAATGTTTCATAACATATCTGACAATCAATTTAAATATTTGTTTTATAAAAATATTTAAATGAAAAAATGATTTTAATCAATGGAGCCTTCAAAAATTTAGAGAAATTGATGTACGCTCTTGTGAAAAAGTATAACAGGAAATTAATGACACGTGAGTGATTATTTTTATCAAAAGGTAGATTGAATTCGATGCATGAAATTTAATATGGAGAATAGCTGATTGACTATTAGTACAAATTAGACAATGAGGCAAAATCAACTTATTTTAAAACAACGTTTATCAAATTATTTTTTGAACTGACGTGTACCTAATAACCAATTATTTTTTATTTATTGAGTTTTATTTTTAAGAACAATAGAATCCTACTGCAGCACATTTCTAAGTATCCAACGCTGTTAAATTCTGGATAATGACGTCACAGAATCAACAAACTAATTTGTATAAAATCCCTCGCAACTTTGAGGTTACGTTGTGAGGTTAAACTTCAATTAGATTCCTCGAGTCCAACAGGAATCATTAAACTGATGTTAGGAAAATTATACGTAAATTATGACAGAAAAAAATAACATGATAAATAACTTAAACACCACGCGAATAGACTTTTGGTGTTTTAAATTTCGCTTTATTTTCCAAAGTACGGTTTCAGAACTTTTAGTATCTCAACACTTTTAACTTCTGCTCGACATAGTTCAAAACTTGCTTGTGCAATGTGTTAAATCTTACTTTTCAAAACAAGATGCGATATAGAGAAAGAATAGCCGGAAAAACGAAATGGAATTCGAGGTTAAAAAACTTCGATTTGGTGCTTGTTAAAAACTGAGGATATTATTCTGATTCGCGAAATAAATAAATGTTGAGAGAGATAACTGTGACACTAGAATGACCATAGAATAACAAGAAGAAAATATAGTAACGATACGCTTTTGTCAATTATCAGGGATGGGCAGGTCGATTCATGACTTTGAATAGGTGTCGCTTCAATCGAAAGGAGGGAAATTTAAATTGATTTGAAGTTTGAAAAAATAAATAGTCATTTTTAAAAGATGAATATAGGAATAAATAAAGAATCAACACTTAAAGAGAGAGAGAGAGAGAGAGAAAAAGAGAGAGAGAGAGAGAGAGAGAGAGAGATTAGATAAAAATTAAACGAGAAAACTAAAATAAGAAATAAGAAGTTAAACTAAAGTAGTGTTTAAAAATTACAAGAAATTGTGAAATTTGGCACTTGCAGGAGTCTGGTGTGAAATAGTACATCTGCGTTTAGTATGTGTGGTGCGAACATGCGAAAATTCTGTTCGACAGGATTATTAGGCTGTGTCACTTGTCAGTTGTGACGACAGATAGCAGGATGGATAACAAAGCAGTCTGTATGTGGTTAATGGTTTAAAAAATAATATTATATATAATTTAATATTAAGTTAAAATATATATAACATATTCTCTTAAACCAACTAGTTTACTTGCAGGTTCAAAAAATAATGGAATTTTAAATTAAATTTCTAGCTCGATTCCTAGTAGATATTTAATGTGAAGCTGAAAAGAGATTTTCATAGATTTGCACTCCAATCATAAACGAAGCAAAAAATACTGTCGCATATAAGTTACAAACGTGGATGATTTTCGGTCTGATGCAAGTCAAACAGTAATTTCATCCACGTCGAAAAGTGAATGACAGTTAATTGAAATTTGATTGAGTCTCTTTTCCGTTAACATTTGTTTCTGTTTTTATTACAAACTTGAATAAAACGGCATGCTTCAGGTGTTTTATTTCAATTTTACACTTCGATTACAATTTGATTCATTAAAACAAATTGAGAATACATGATGCGAAAATTATGGTTTTTGTGTGGTAAAGAAAATATTTGTATCATTTCGAAAACATTCTGAAACTTTGTTAAAAAGGGTTTTTAATTAAAAATTAGTAAAATTAATTGTAAAAAAATGATAAAAATAATTTAAAATTCCAGAAAATAATCAAAAATTAAAAAAAAATAATTGAAAAAATTAGAAAATATTTTCTTTTTTTTTTTCAAAACAATTGGAAAATATTTTTAAAAATGGAAAATTGAAGATAATTATGTTAATTTGTGGATAATATTTGAAAATTTAGGATACTAATCGAAAAATAATGAAAATTGAAAAATATAATTGGTAATTGAGATTAATAATTGAAAATTTGGGATATTAATTGAATAATAATTAATATAGGTATTTAAAAATGGAGAAAATAATTGCAAAATGATAAAAATAAATAGAAATTGATAAAAATAGTTCAGAATTGAAATGAATAATTTAAAATTTAGGAAATTAATTGAGAAATAATAAAACTGTTTAGAAATTAAAGCAAAGAAGTGAAAAATGAAAAAACAGTGTTAAATTGAAATAATTAATTGAAAATTTAGAAAAGTGATTGAAATATAATGAAAACAATAAATTTAAAAAAGGAAACTTGAAAATCTTGAAAATTAATAGAAAACAATGATAATAATTAAAAATGAGTAAAATTAATTTTAAAAAATTTATAAAAATAATTTAAAATACCAGAAAATAATCAAAAATTAAAAAAAAATAATTGAAAAAATTAGAAAATATTTTCTTTTTTTTTTCAAAACAATTGGAAAATATTTTTAAAAATGGAAAATTGAAGATAATTATGTTAATTTGTGGATAATATTTGAAAATTTAGGATACTAATCGAAAAATAATGAAAATTGAAAAATATAATTGGTAATTGAGATTAATAATTGAAAATTTGGGATATTAATTGAATAATAATTAATATAGGTATTTAAAAATGGAGAAAATAATTGCAAAATGATAAAAATAAATAGAAATTGATAAAAATAGTTCAGAATTGAAATGAATAATTTAAAATTTAGGAAATTAATTGAGAAATAATAAAACTGTTTAGAAATTAAAGCAAAGAAGTGAAAAATGAAAAAACAGTGTTAAATTGAAATAATTAATTGAAAATTTAGAAAAGTGATTGAAATATAATGAAAACAATAAATTTAAAAAAGGAAACTTGAAAATCTTGAAAATTAATAGAAAACAATGATAATAATTAAAAATGAGTAAAATTAATTTTAAAAAATTTATAAAAATAATTTAAAATACCAGAAAATAATCAAAATTTGAGAAAAATAATTTTTATGTATTTATTTTATTTTATTCAAATTGTAGCCCATTATCTTTTGACTATTGAAGGGCAATACATAAAAAGTAACTGATAGTAACAATTTTACAAAATAGAAATAAAATATTAATAATTGAATAAATTACAGTTTATTATTATTATTTTTTTTTTTTTTTGACAAAATACCAAGACTGAGTATAAAATAAAAGCTAAATAATTGAAAAAATTTGAAAAATTGAAGATAATTGTCTTAATTTGAGATAATAATTGAAAATATAGGATATTAATCGAAAAATAGTGAAATTTGAAAAATAAATTGGTAATTGAGATTAATAATTAAAAATTTAGAATATTAATTAAAAAATAATTAATATATTAAAAAAATAGAGAAAATAATTGTAAAATGATAAAACTAAATGGAAATTGATAAACAATAGTTAAAATCAATAATTAAAAATTTAGGAAATTAGGTAATTGAGAAATAATGAAACAGTTTAAAAAAATAGAGAAAATAATTAAAAAATGATAAAACTAAATAGAAATTAATGAAAATAGTTGAAATAAATAATTAAAAATTTAGGAAACTAATTAAGAAATTATGAAACTTTATAAATTGAAGAAAAGAAGTGATAATGATAAATTAAAATAAATAATTGGAAATTTAGAAACCTAATTGAAAAATAATAAAAACAATAAAAAATTAAGTAAATAATTGAAAAAACGATAAAAGTAATTAAAAATTTAATAAAATTGAAGCATTTGATGCTTAAAAAAATTAATTATAATTTGAAGAACGTAATTATAAATTTAAAAAATAATTATAATTTGTAAAGATAATTTAAAGATGATAAAAAAAAATAAAAACAAATGCAATAAGTAATAAATAGTGTAATTGATTTAATGTTACAGAAAATCATTGAAACTGAGAAAGTAATTGAAATAACGGAAAAAATATAAAATAGATAAAATATGCGGAAAGTAAATTTAATATTTAGGAAAAAAATGAAAGAATAAAAAAAAATTTAAATTGAAGACATTTTGGAATCATTTTAAATTTATTTTAATTGAAATGTATGTGTGTGTGTGGTCACTTTTTTGTCGCATGGATATCTCGAGAACGCCTCAACGGATTTTAATAAAATTTGGACGGCTGATTAAGCTCATAAATATCTAAATTTGGACACAGGAATTTTTTAAAATACCCAAAAAATTGTTTAAGCACCATTTTTATCAAAAAATATTGTTTTTTGACAAAAATTGTTTTTACACTAAAAATACAACTTAAAAAAAGAATCATGTTCCTCGTCTCAAAATGAATCGATTGATCTACATAAAGTTCATAATTGACCAAAAATTCGCATAATTCATGATTTATAATTTTTTGGGACATTTAAAATTCTTTTTCTTTTTATAACTTTTTCAATTTTTATTTTATAATCATAGATTCTTTTTATGAAACATTATATATGAAAGAATGGATTAATTTAATTATATAAAGAACACATTTTATCCTAAATTTGTAGAACAAATAGAGATTCTTAATTTTTAATGGAATTTTAATTTCTTTAATATAACTTCTCCAATTGTCATTTTTAAGTTATGATTCCTTTATAAAAAATATTTTACAATGACAAACGAATTGGCTGATATTTATATAGTACATATTTTCCCATAAATTGATTTAATAATTTAACAACAAAAAAACAACAAAAAAGTATCGATAAATATCGAAGATATTGTTGACCAATGAAAGAGCGAAAAAGGGTCTTACACGTCTGAAGTTTGTCGAAAAGTATTTCTTTCACGAATTTCAAGGTCAAATGTTATTTCTAAATTACAGTCAAATTAATTAAAATTATTATAATTTTAAATACCTAAAATAATAAAATATGTTGTGAAATAAATAAAAAATTAGAGTTTACTATTTTACTATCAAAATTATTATGATAATCAGAAAGTCGAAATTGAAAACTATCGAATATACCTACTAACCCATAAGAGATCACAAAAGGGTCTTGCACCGTAAAACAACTTTCTTTTGGAGGCCCCTGAGGATTCCTCTTTTCAACGAGTTAACCTTATCCTTTCCTCCCCCAGCCCTGAAGAAAATTAGAAAAGAAGCTAAAAAAGGTTAAACCTTGTCAAGTGATTTATTTTATGATAACAAAACGAATCTGGTGAATAATTAACCAGCTTGAAGTTTGAGATCAAGATATTCCGCTGGACAGAATATTGTCCACCGTCATTGTCAAATTTCGGGGTGGTATTTATCGAATTAGAACCGTCGTCCATTTGTTATCCGCCTGACTAACAATAGATTATTGTTATGCTTGGGTTAATGGATTAGACATCTATAACGTCTTCTTGCTTGATTTCGAGAATTATGTTTCTCAGTCTGATAATTATTTAAACACCAACTATTATTCTTCGATTAAAAATGTGCCCTTTTGTCATTAGAGGCATTATTCTTTGAACAATTCTTGATAAACAGATCGAATATGAATGAGGTATGGGGAGTCGTTTGAGTTATTTGATTTTTGTCGATGAGCACATTTTGCTCCCTTTTTCAAAGAAGAAAGGAAAGAGTGATGGAAGTTAAATTAACTCGAATTACTTGGCACTCTTGGCAGAAATGAACAAAGTTTTGTCAAACGACTTCTTCCCTAGCGAGAATTCTCCCTACTCCTTCTTTCTTCTTCTGAGGAGAGTGATTACTTCTACTCTCTGCTTGCCTCTCTGATAGTCTTCATCATGCTACACTTTATAAAACTACCTGACTTTCTACATCCTTAGTGGCCACCGAAACTTTCTTCAGTTAAGAATCGTAAAGGTCGAGATTATTATCTACTATTTTTTCACTTAAAAACTCGCTTGAAAATAGCTTTATACCTTTTGTAAAAGGCACAATGTATGAATAGACTTTTATCCAACGTGAATAATCAGAGACACTGTTTTTTTTTATTCTTTTATGAAAATTGAGAAAAAACATGTTTTTTCGTGCGCAATGACTAAAATATGTTTTTAACTGATAACAGTATGCTGGGCTTATTTTTCTTTTGATCCTATTGGATTTTTGTTTTCATTCTGCATCCCGTGCTGCTTTTGTACGAAACTTGTGCACCAACATAGAAATGTTTCAAAAAGCTCAAATCTCTATTTTTTTTAAAAAACTCATTCAAGTTAAGTGATTTGATGTGATGATTATGGAATCATAGTGAAAATGGTAAAAATGATTTAATTTACGATTCAACATTTTAGATTCTACTTTTATTGGGATCTGTGGTCTCTGAATTTGTAATGTTAAATATTAAAGAAGATATAATAAAAAACAAAACTTTTGGAGTTTTATTCTATCGCCGTTGTGTTGATGATACAATTGTGTGCATAAAAAGAACTGCATTAAACAATTGTTGGATGAATTCAACAAAAGAGGTGAAAGCCTAAAATTTACTTTGGAAGAGTCAATTAACGGAGAAATAACCTTTTTAGACTTAAAATTACTTTTTGACAAAGGTTTTATTGAAGCTGATTGGTTTAAAAAATTACCTTATGCCTCGGGACGAAATTTGAACTTTCTTTCAAACCATTGTTTAATTCATAAAAAAGGTATAGTTTTTTCAATGGTCGATAGAAGTGTAAACTTTTTAGAACCACAATTTCATAACAAGAATATCAATTTGATTTTCGAAATTTTAACATAAAATAGTTACCCTTATGAATTTATAAAACAAAATATAGATAAAAGAATAAATTTCACCAACATTTTCGAATCACATTGTAAAGATTGCAATAGAGTTATTAATTTTATTAATTGTTTAAATTTGCAATATAATATTTTTTATAAATTTGTGACGAACCTCACAATTGCACATGACTTTTAATTCCACTTGATAATTTATTTTGTAGAAAATAAATTAAACTTAACTTTGAGGTTAAGTTACACTCTCGGCTTATTTTTAAACTGTCAAAACGTGGTCTAGCAGAAATATTTGCCAGACAGCCGCGCATCCTGACACGCGCATCGCCGGAAGATGGCGCGGAACGCCAGACACAGCGCAGATGGCGCTAAGTAATATGATCGTGCAGCCCCTACCATAAGCTGCGTCTATATATCGACCTGCACGCCTGTAGATCGGCGAGTCGGCCCCAAGGGGCGAACCGAGGAACATCTCGGGAAAAGTCTCTCTGACTCCTCCAGATATCATAGTCTTGGCCCTTCAAGAAATGATATCTGGAAACCGTTCCGGAGATTTTAGCATTGGTCCTTCAATGCAAAATCAAAGGAAAACTTTTGCTTTCCTCTGGTCAGGATGGCCCTGAGATTTGTCACGGTCCATCGTGGAGTCTCAGGAGCAATAAAATTCTGGACATCTACTTCGTAGACTAAGAAATCCTGACTTGAGTAAAGTTACTCCGTGACGAATTCCTGATCATCGTCGTGGTCCTTCACGAATGTTCAGAGAGTTCGAGAAAAATTGCTAGAACACTTATGACGTAGGAAAGTGTTCGAAACAATTTTAGAATCTCCCGCGCCGTGTCATGACGTAGATTGTCGCATGGGCTTCCCCTGTGCTACGTCACTGGTGAACAGACTCTATGCTAGGTGAACACCCGCATCCGTTTAACTGTTCTCCAGATAAATTCACCTCGCTCCTGAAATTACGCGTTCAGATTTATTTGATTTTTTACCGGACTGAAGCGCGTAATTAACGTAGTAATGAATTAATTAATTTTTTGTCTTACCTGATAATTAATGTCATTTTACGTAACCGCGAATTGATCATACGTGTCTAGATGGTCAATTTTATTTAACATCACGGTGAATAACGGCAGCAATATTTTTTAGCGGTTCGTCCGTAATTTATATTGTTTTGGAGACGGAGTTTACCGAATCGATCTGCGACCGAGTATACCGGATAATTCTCATTGAATTAAATTTATTATATTAGTACGTAATCTACATTGTATTTTTTTATCTGTTTATAGATTCCGGAAAACCAAACTCAAAGAGAGTTCTGGCAGGACGTAGTCCTGATCTAAAAAAATGGATTTCTGTTTTATTTTGTTTTGTAAACGCCGGCTCTTCAAGCATTTTTATTGTATTTTATTTATTATATTTTATTGTTAAATTCTTCATTTGTTATTTATTCTTTATCAGTTAAATTTACTTTATATTATATTATTTTTTTGTACACCTTTATGTTTTGAACAATATATTCTTTTGTTATTTCTTGCTAATAGAAATTCTGAGAGTTTTACTGACTTTACCTAACCTCAAAGCGACAGTAGAAAATTAAGTAAGATATTTATGGTCAAAATCTAGTTGTTCCAGCATAAGTGAATATAATCCGATAACCTTGGCTCCGGCGAGCAAATTCGGAGCATATCAAAATTTCACTTCGTTACAAATTATAAAATATTTAATATTCAAATAATTTTGTATAGGACAAACCAAACAACAATTAAAAAATAGAATTTAACAACATAGATATTCAGAACTTCATAATAAATCTAACGCAGCTATAAGCAAACACACCACAGAATTTAACCATAAAATAGATTACAATAGTAAAATGTCCACATTATTGATTTAGAGAGTGATTGGAGAAAAAGAAATATTCTTGAAATGTTTTACATTGTAAAAAGCAACAATTCAGTAAACTTGAGATCTGACAAAGAAAACCTTTCCATCTTTTATCATGATCTCATAAAGTTTAACATAAAGTAATTCTTTGTCCCTGTAAGTATAGTACGTTTCTTACTCAAATGAAAGAATCCCAAGAAAATATTCTCTATATATTCTGGGAAAGAACCTGTTATTACGTAGTAATTTAAAGGTTAAGGAAATAAAAATGTGGTAGCACAACCATATGTTACCACAAAGTTAGAATTAAGTTTTTATATATTTTTATATATTTTATGAATTGTATTTTATAATTAAACCCTTTTTTAAAAAATTCCAAACTCATGCATCATAATTAATTAAGTATTTCAAAATTATTTCTTTTAATCTGGATTTATACGTATAGTGTAACATTGCTAATGTTTACTAATTAATATTGAATTGACTTTCTGCTTCCATTACTGTAGTAACTCTAAAAATATGATAGACAACAATTATTTTGTTAATTAGGCTACGTAAATTTTAACAAATGTTTGATATTGTATTTGTAGAAGATTTTTTAAATTCATAATTAGTCATGCATATATGTTAACAAATTAATTTGTTTTCTAATCGATTGAGATGTTTACTTTTAGTCAACGAAGATCGAAAAAATAATCTTTCAGAAGATTCTGGCTATCCTTACTAGATTTGGAAATCTGTTTTGATTTTGTTTCGACCACAAAATAATTTCCGTTTTGCGATCCGCTATTTCCTCGTTGCAATGATCATCAATTTCCTGTTTCCAATCGTCCTTCCTTCTAGTCAAAGATTGTATATGTCGTAAAATTTTGCAACTGAATTTTTGGATATTTCCTTCTCCCATTCTGTTCCTGAAAAAGTTTCAATCTTATGAAGTCCAATATCAAGATAACAAAGTATACCCAGTTACATTTGTCATAATATTTCAATAAATTTTCCCTTGCCGCAAAAAAGCATTTCGTAATTTCTCGTTCGTTAAACTTCTGATCGGTTCTTGGTCTAGTGATTTTATCCCATTTTCTATGTGGTCCAGCAGCAAATTGAATTCAATGATCACTAGTGGAAGAGTTGCATACTGATCACCGCACACAGCATCCGATTCTACTTTAAAACTTTTTTTTAAATATTTATGTACAACTTCTAAAAGAGCCCACTCGGATTCAGTTAACATAAAATCTTGCAATTCCTGATTATTGTTAGAGCATAATAACTTTAGAGGTTCTTTT
This sequence comes from Ganaspis brasiliensis, assembly GCA_037103525.1. Classification (NCBI taxonomy): domain Eukaryota; kingdom Metazoa; phylum Arthropoda; class Insecta; order Hymenoptera; family Figitidae; genus Ganaspis; species Ganaspis brasiliensis. Next base: position 1,413,990 of record JAZKLR010000048.1, on the reverse strand, counting down.
ATTTTCAAGCCTTTTACAATCATGTTTTTTATTAAACCCCATTGTTTTAACATTTAACGTTGGCATCATGTTTCTTAAAAAGCAATTTTAATTTTTTAATTGGGGATTCATACTTAACATTAAATTGCTCTTCGCTTTTTGAACTATCATTCTCAATATCAACGTCTTCATCATCAAGCAAAATTTCTTCTAAGTCAGTTTCTTTTTGTAAATTTAATTCAATTAGGAAACCTTGGACAGATTTATCTTTAGAAGCGATAAAATGATCATCGTGACATTTTATTTATCGTTCAATTTGTTCCTGAAGCGGTGGTCGACAAATTCCTCTGCTCATAATTTTCGCCACATTATAATTAATATATAAATTTCCGATATTTTAATTTTGTACTTTAAACTTTAATTTCTCTTTCTTCTTATTTCTATTTTATCACGAGGACAATTTTCAAATAAAACATTATCTCTAAGTGTCCTTGATCGACACTGAAGAACTTGGCACGGATTCCGCCGTACGGTTCAGGTTGCGATGATCAATTAAATTATTTATTCACAACATGAGGAATCGTACCCGGTTTTCGACAATTTTCTCTCTACCTTAAGGGCTCAGTGCCACATCGAGGACACCGATAGGCCAAGTTAGTTAAACGTCATGATTAGCCATGTGTGATGAAAGAAAAATGGGAATTAGACATTCCGTTAAAGATCAAAACGAACTCTATATCAAGTAAATTAAATTAAATTCAGAGGCAACTCGCCTGCCGTTCAGCAAAATGGAGAATCAATCACCGCTTCACTGTGGAATTTAAAATGTGAAATCCAAAAAAATCTGGAATGTAGGCCAGGGGATATGAAAACTATTGTGGAATTTGGAATGTTGAAATGAAATCTGCAATGTTGGTATTGAAATTTCGGATGTTGTTTAAAATGTTTAAAGTTGTAAGAAAGAATTTTCGCAAGATCTATGGCTTTCTGCGTTGTGAAACAATATTTAATCTTTCATAGAGTCTTTGATGGAGTTTGGGGTTCCTATTGAGGTGGGTTTTCCGCTGTTCTGTGGCCACGCCTTCTCTCTCTTTCTCTCTACAGGATAGAGCTCGAATAATTGGTGGGAGTTCTCCCTCCCTTTTGGGTCGCCAATGAGGGCCTGATGCGATGAAGGGTCAGTTTTGTTTTGGTCTTTATACAGTCCACATCGAGCGGGTTTTCAAGTGCATTTCTCAACGATTTCTTTACTGGTTCTCCAATTTGTGTTTATAACGGGTGAACAAATGTGACGTATTCTCAATTTTGTAATAAGAATAATTCATTTGTGGAAGAATCATTGGTGGGAGTTTTCCCTCTCTTTTGGGTCATCAGTGTGGGCCTGATGTGATAAGAGGTCAGTTCCGTTTTGGTCTTTATACAGTCCACATCGGGCGGGTTTTCAAGTGCATTTCTCTACGATTTCTTTACTGGTTCTCCAATTTGTATTTATAACGGGTGAACAAATGTGACGTATTCTCAATTTTGTAATAAGAATAAACTATCGTTTATGAAATCAAAAAGTGATGTAAATTTTGGTGAAGTACCATCATACATTTCTAACAGAAGTGGAATACATAATATGGGTTGTGGCACCCGGAATCTGGAATTTGCAATGTTGGTGCAGATTTTGAAATAGTCTGTTTAAAATTTAGACTATAGAATTTGGAATCCGGGATGTGGGATCGGCACAGTAGAAGCTAGAATTTCGAATGAGGTATTCGGAATTCAGAATGTGGAATCTTCATATGGAATCCGGAAAGTGGGATGTGGAACCGGCAATGAGGAATACGGAATTTAGGTTGTGGATTCTGAAACGTGGAATGTAGAATCCAAAACATGGAATTGGGAATCCGGAATTTGTAATGTTTAATTCTGAATATGAAATGTGGAATCTCCAATTTTGAATCTCTAAATAAAAATCTGGATTCTAGGCTGTGGGGCGTGGAATTTAGAATATGGATTCTGGAACCTGAGACGTGGATTCTAAAATCTTGAATTTAGAATTCGAAGTCTGGAATGTGAAATCTCTGCCTTGAGATAGCATTAAGATAATAGAGATTTCTATCAGATTCTGTTTACACTGCTGCTCAAAGGCAACCATAAAGGACAAACTAAAGCGTAACGTAAAATTAGAAAAGGCAGATGTAAGTCGGAGAGAAACTAAATGTTTTGTCTACAGGTTTTACGGTAATCCTAATAAGAAAATTTTCTTCTGTGTCAATATTAAATTGTTTAAATTTTGAAGGAATCGTTGCAACTGATTTTAGTGAATTTAATTTTAATGTTTAACGAATTTTTTGACGTAGAGTGACTGAAGTTTATGTGTTGTGTGTATGAAGGTAAACATGTTTGTTATTTATTTATTATCTCAAAAGTTTTGAAACATTTTTGTAAACTATTTTGTTAGTGAATAAATATTTTAGCCTGAAGAGGTTGGCAAACCTAGTTAAGGAAACGTCGCTATGCTAATTTGACGTAACTGTTGAAGTTTTATTCAATTTTACCTTCCTAAGATCATTTATTGGTTTTTTTAAATAAAATAATATGGAAGGATTTACCTCTATTTTATTTAAATTTTTTAGTAGATGATTTTTACAATTCGTATTTTTAACTTTGGTAACATTTTTAACGAGGCCTCATAACGAATAATTCAAAATAACCTAAAAAATTATTTATTTTATGTTTCCAAAAGACATATTTGAGTGAAAGGAAAATTTTCATTTTTATGACTTTCAAAAATAGTTACAGCATACGAGTAGAAGATGATAGAAATGTTTGTAAATATTTGACCTGCATGAAGTGGTTAGAATATTTTCCGAGTAATAGTTAAACTTTCAAAGTAGGATAAAAACAAAATATTGTTTAAATATTCACACCACATATTTTTTTCTCAAGAATAATAATAATTTTATGCACATTATAAGTTTGAAAACCGTCAAGAAATTATTTCAATGTCTACAAAGTACTAACTAATTCAACTTTAAAATTCAAAATTCACACTACCTTTAATAAATATTTCTTCACATTAATAATTAAAAGAAATCATCTAAAATACCTAAAATCTTGTATTTTTCTCTTCTCATTTCTGTTTAATTTGTTAGAATTTTTCAACCTTTCTTTTCATAGTTTTTATTCTTTCAAATATTTATTCAGTAATTTGTTTTTTCCCTTTATCACAATTTTCCTCCTTTTTTCTACTTTTTACCATTTCTTCATAGTCGATTTTTTCTTTTGGTTTTACAGTCAAGTAACTGGGCCAATATTCGATCAAAGTCTTGCAGCATGAAAATAATATTGTTAATAAAATTCAATAAATTCCAAACGAGTCATTAGTTTTAATATTTCTTTTATGTTCTGTAGATGAAATTCTGAACTTCGGAATACGTATAACTTTGTGAGTTGATTAATGAAAATGATTTCAGTTTACATATTTCTTCACAGATAAAAACTAAAAATAAAAAACCAATAACATTCTTCAAACACAAGCTGAATAAGATTTTTTAAAAGAATTCTAACAATTTGAGTTGAACTTTATGAGATTAGATTGACTAAACTTTTCTGGCTGAGCAAACGAGATGATAAAAAAATTTAATTAAAAGACATTATCATTTTATATATATGTACCTTAAATACCTCGATTTTATCGATGGCCCAACTTTTCATAACTCGATTCTTCGGTGGATCAATTTTTCTTTAACGAATTCCTAACATTTCTAATTATTAATATATAAAAAATATTAAGGGGTCTATCCATGAGAATGGAGCCATTTTTTTTTTATTTTTCTGCAACTGCCATTCTCAAGGATAGAAACTCATTAAAATGAATTAAAAATTTTTTTTATTTACTTCGGGAGTATATTCGTTCAGTGTAACAATTTATATATAAATATTTATAACATAAACTAATCATTGTTTAAAAAAGGCTTTTTTTAGCGTATCTAAATTGCGTAGACCCCTTAAAATAACAATGTATTTTCTAATTTTCCTTTATATCAGAATTTCTAAATGAGTAATTAAATTAAGAAATCCATCAAACTTCTTTGATCGATTTTCATTAAGGAATGAGAAAGTTGTAATTTCTTGTATTTGATGTTAACAGAAGAAAGCTTTAATGGAAAGTTTAAAAAGAGGAAAGCGGAACAGTCATAAATTGAAAGAAACACATTTAATTTCGAAAAAACTTTTGACATTTTTCTCAAACAAGAAAAGAAATTGCTATTCCCCTTCAGTTTGATTATTTGTCATTCCAGGCAGTTTCCAGACTTCCATTCTAAGCTTCCAATCTTTAATTAAACGTTTCCTAGAAGGAAAATTGCATCGAATCGTAACTTGCACCTTGAATCTGGCCAATATAAAACTGTAATCTTGTTACCGTCCTGTCAGAAAGTTCAACGAGGTCGATACTCCCGGTCGATTGAAACGATGTCTAAAAGAGTTTCAGAGAAGGTGCAGAGGGATAACGAAATAGCATAAGCTTCCGAAAGCAACAGGGTGACGATTTTCCTTTCCTATTAAGTTTATTTTGTCTTTCAAACCGCGGCAAAGGCACTTATAGATACCGCAATTTTCTATTTCTTAGATTACCTTTTTCAAAGAACCATCATCGAAATTCTATTTCGTTTATTAGAAATCCATTTTTCCAATTCCCATAATTGAATCTGCTCTCTAAAACTATGTTTCAACTGTTTATGCTGGAAAAATTGAAAAAATAAGTGCCGGTGAATCTCCGCATGTTTTTGAATAACTGCACTGAAAAAAAAAATTATTTCGATCAAATAAAAATTATTTGACCCAAATAAATGATTTACTTGTCTATTATCCAATAAACCTGTATTTGAACCAAATAACTATTTATTGGACCTAAGTATTTTATTTGATTGTATTAAGTATAGACTAATTTGTATCAAATACAAATTACTTGAGTCAAATAAATGGAATAATTGGAGCTAGTACATAGTGTTTTGAATCAATTATGAAAATTATTTTATTCAAATAATATTTTATTCAACCTGAGTATTTTATTTTATCGCATTAAGTAAACAGTAATTTGTGTCAAATAAATTAAATATTTGGAGCTAGTAACTAATATTTTAAATCAATTATGAAAATTATTCCATTCAAATAATATTTTATTCAACCTGAGTATTTTATTTTATCACATTAAATAAACAGTAATTTGTGTCAAATAAATTAAATATTTGGAGCTAATAACTGATAATTTAAATCAATTAAAAAAAATATTTCATTTATATTTTTAAAGCAAATAATTATTAGTTTGCATGAATAAAATGTAACCCCTCTTTTGTTTTTGAGTTTACTCTTACTTAATGTTATTATAAGTACGGTGATTTTCATTCATAACATTCTTATAATTTATTATTTATTTAAATACTGATTATTTTACACTTATTTACTTATATTTAGTTAACACTTATTATAACCTAACATATAAACTATGAAATAAAATTTCGCACGGATGGTGGGATTGAGCCCGCGACGCACGCAATACGAGACTTTTACGCTACCCACGAAGCCACGCTGACTTGACTTCAAAATTACAAAAACACCTATTTAGCCTCACACATTAGTTACAATAAATTATTTACTTGATCCAAATACTTTTTATTTGTTTTTAAAAAAGAAAATATTATAGCATTAAATAATTTGATTTACTATGACTCATAACATAATTTAATTGTGTTAAATAGTTTTTATTAACGTTAAAAACTCAAATATTTGAGTGAAATAAATAAATGAATAGTTTTAAATAACTCACAAATTTCGTTACAATAAATTGTTTATTTGACTGAAATACTTTTTATTTGTTTTTATAAAATAATATATTAGCATTAAATAATATATTATTTATATTAAATAATTTGATTTACTATGACTCATAACATAATTTAATTGTGTTAAATAATTTTTATTAACGTTAAAAACCCAAATACTTGAGTGAAATAATTAAATGAATAGTTTTAAAAAACTCACAAATTTCCTTTCAATAAATTATTTATTTGACTGAAATACTTTTTATTTGTTTTTATAAAATAATATATTAGCATTAAATAATACATTATTTATATTAAATAATTCGGTTTGTTTTAATCCATAAAATAAATTAATTGTGTCAAATAATTTTTATTTCTGTCCAAAAACCCAAATACTTGAGTGAAATAAATAAATGAATAGTTTTAAATAATTGAGCATTTGTATTAAATATATTCGTTTATTAGATTAAATTAATTATTTACTTGATCCAAAGAAGATTTATTTGGTTTAAATAAACGTGATTTAAATAATTCAAGTTATTTGAATCAAATACATATTTTTTAGATCCAACTAAAAAATATTTGAACGAAGTAAATATTTATCAAATAATTTGAATTAATTGAGTCAAATAATTTTTTTTTTTCAGTGTGGAAATTTTGAATAATCATTCGAAATAATACGGCTATTGTATAAATAATGATAACTAATTTTAAGTTAGTTGAGAATTTTTTTAATTCGTAATTTAAAGTTATGGTAGAACTTTTAACGAGGCCTTATAACGAGATATATATATCTCGAGATATTCGTTATAACCTAAAAAATTATTTACATATTGTTAAATGACAACATGTTTTGTCGTATTTAATTAATACACATTAATACATAATCAATCCAATCAAACAGTAAAAAAAAAATAAAATTATAACAATGAAATATAGAATATAAGAAATTAAATTAAAAGAAAAAAAATTTGTTGTTATGACAAAATTTTCTAATACAAATCTCTAATGTAACAAAAATCTTACCTTTATAAAGGAAATTTTTTAATTATAAAAAACAAAGTGTCTATTCGTACAGAAAATTGTCAAAGTTTTTCTTTTTGTGAAAATTAATGTTAGCCGGGTATATTTTTAAATCTTCTGTTATCAACAATTATAAATATTTTTAATATAATATTTAAAAATCAATTTGTTTATATAAATAAAATAAATATTTATTTACGACAAAATTTAGAATATTTTAGAATTAGAAAAAATTGGAAAGAATAATTTAAATTAAACAAAATAATTGCAAATTTTGCAAATTAATTGAAAAAAAATAATGAAATCAATTAAAAATTGGGGAAAGTAATTTAAACATCCATAGAAGTGTTTTAAACATAAAGAAAATAATTTAGATTTGAGAAAAATACTCGAAAATCTTGAAAGCAAATTGAAAAAAATTGAATAATGAAAAATTATAGAAAATAATTGAAAATTAAAAAAAAATGATTTAAAATTCAGGTAAAGAAATTAAAATTGAAAAATATAATTAAAATTTGAGAAAATAATTGAAAAACTTACATAAAATATTTTAAAAAAGGAAAGTTAAAGGAATTTACAGAAAAATACTTAAAAATTTCAGAAGTTCATTGAAATAAAAGAAAATAATTAAAAATTAGAGAAAATAAATGAAAAAAGATAATTTTTTTATAATTATATAAATAATTAGAATTTAAAATTGAAGAGAACAAGTTTTAATTAAAGAAAAAAGTTAGAACTTTTTGGAAATTATGAAAAACAACGAAAGTAATTAGAAATTGAAGAAAATAATATAAAAAATAATATAACATATTGCAAAACTGAATGAAATAATTGAAATGTCAGATAAATAATTTAAATTTTGGAAATTATAATATAAAAAAAATGTAAAGAATTAAAAATTAAAGGAAATAAATTTCGAAAAATAATTAAAAAATGTTTTGAAAATTTTGAAATTTAAAGAAAATAATTTATTTATTTATTTATTTATTTATTTATTAAGTACAACTTCCCGCGGTCCATTGCGAACCATTAATGGGGATACAAACATAATATTCAAGATAAAGATATTCAATGTAATACAAAAAGTAGGTATTCAAGATTATATATAAAAAAAACTTATTAATAATTCAAAATAAATGATACTGGCGATGGCTACTGATTATTTCTGCAAAGTTGTAATGTAAGATTGTTTGAGCTTTAGAAACAAATTTGAGCTGTAAGTATAAAGATAAATAAAGATAAAGATAGTATAAGGTTTAAAAACAAAGCTAGGCTCAGCAATAATGTGTCTCTCTTCTAAAGTGAATATATCGAACTTATATTATATTGAATCAAATTTAAAAAAAAAAATCAGCAAAATTCAAAGTTTGAAAAAATTTTGAGTCATAAAAATCAAGTTCGACACAATGATTATACAATGGCACATTGAAGTGCCTAATAATCATAAATTATAAATTATCAGAGTCTAAAACAATCAAGCTCATTAAGAGTATTAAAAAACAAAATAAAAGTATCAATAGAAATATGAGGTGTAAATAAATAATATAATTGTAAAAAAAAAAAAAAAAAACTATATATTGGCTATGAACGACAAAAGGACAGACGGACGGACGATAAAAGTTTCAATATACGGTAACTTACGTAACTCACGGTAACTTGCGTAACTCGCTGTAATTCTTACGGTAATTTACGTAACTCGCGGTAATTCTTACGGTAACTTACGTAACTCTCGGTAACTTACGTATCTCTATCTCTGTCCCTCACTATCTCCCTCTCTCTCGCTCACAACCTAAAATTGACAGCTATTGGCTGTGAACGACAAAGTCTCACTATAAGGGTTTCGGTCTCGAACCACAAAACCCTAAAAATGAGGGAAAAAAATTAAATATGTTAAATTGATAACAGTAAATAAAATTTGAGAGAAATAATTGAAAAAATCTTAAAATAAATGTTTAAGAAATAAAATAATTACAAAATTACTTAAAGAATTTCAATTATCGAGAATAATTAGAAAATCCCAGAAATAATAGAAAATTGATGAGAACAATTTAAATTTCAGATAAATAATTGAAATGTTTGAAAATAATTAGAAATTGAAGAATATAATATATTGCAAAATTGAATGAAATAGTTGAAATGTCAGATAAATAATTTAAAATCTTGGAAATTATAATATAAAACAAATGTAAAGAATTGAAAAATAAAGTAAATAAATTTTGAAAAATAATTGAAAAAAGTTTTTAAAATTTGAAATTTGAAGAAAATAATTGAAATATGATACAAACAAAATGATAAGTTGTAAAAAATAAGTGACATTTAAGTGAGATAATTGAAACAATCACAGAATTTAATTTTAATAAAGAAAAAAAATTGAAATTTGAGAAAAATGCATGCAGATCTTCGAAATCAAATTGAAAATAATGAGAATAACTAAAAAATGGAGAAAAGAATTGAAGAAAGCTAAAATTAATTGAAATTTAGGATAATTAATAAAATTTTTTAGAAATTATGAAAACAAATGAATATAATTAAAAATTGTAGAAAATTTTTGAAATTTTAGAAAAATACTTAGAAATCCTAGAAAATAATTTTAAAAAATGAAAATAGAAATTAACAATCGAGGAAAATAATTGAAAAATAATTAAATTAATTCCAAATTGAAAAAAATAAGTGAAATATGCTGAAAATAATTTAAGATTGAGAAAAAATTTGAAATATGTGATGAAAATAATTTAAATATGAAAAATTGAAAATAATAAATAAAATTTGAGAAAAATAATTTAAAATCTTGAAAGTAAATTGAAAAAAATTAAATAATTAAAAACTAGAGAAAATAATTAAAAAATAATAAAAATAGTTCAAAATTTAAATTTAGTGTATTTGTAACGTGGATTAATTGAATTTTTAATCAATGCAAGTTCACATTAACTGAAATTTAAAAAAATTAATATTGCCATAATTTTAATTGGGGACCCATTTTCCTTAAAAATATTTTTGCAGGCAATTCACAATTTCGCCACTTGGCCACTTTTTTTATAAACAAAAAATGAAATTAAAAATATGCCAATGTACGCATAATTTTAATTTTATTCATAGGTCCTTTAGATAAAATATTCGAGAATAAAAGACGAACTAATTATATATTTATCTCTTTTTCCCTTGTTTTAGAATACTTTTTGTATTTTTCTCATTTTACCCAATTTGTTAAAACTTAAATTCATATATAATTTTTAATATTTGTTAAAATTAATTCAGTACTTTTTTAAAATTAAATAATCTCTCTTTTTCTTATTCCTCCAGACTTTATAGCTTATTTTCAAATTTTCTGACATTTTTGTAAATTTTGCAATTTTTTCCTAGACTTTCTAATATTTTACCATTTTTAATGTAATTTTTAATGTTTTATATCAAAATATAGGTAATTGAAAATCGAATATATTGGAATTAAATTCTCAGGTGAATCTGCATATAAATTTACTGAAAGTGTTATATGCCGTTTTATAAAATAGGTAATAAATTTTAAAACAATAATTGTAAAGTGTTTTTCAAGCATACAAGATTAATAAAAATTTAAAAGAAACTAATAGCAATTAGTTATTATATATTCTTGTTTCGTAAAAAAGATCGTAAGCGAAACAAATGGAATTTTTTAAGTGGATTAGCGCCAGGTTATTTTGGGAAATTTAAAAGGGAAATAATATTAAATGATGGGAATATGGAGTAAGGAGAAAAGTGGATTTCAAAGGACAAAGGAAGGCATCAGTTTTATATGAACGGCAGATTGTCGACCGTTCTATATATATACAGCATTTATGATACTCTTATGGAGAAGTTTATAGTGCACGGGTCTTTTACAAATTCATTGAATGAGAGAGAAAGTTTGATTTGTGTGTTTTCGTATCAAAATTCGTTTTCTCCTGTTCCTGAATTTTTTTAAAAACTTTTAATTTTCATTTAATTGCTTAATCAAACAATATTGAACAGTAGGATACAAAAATTGAAAAAAAACCTACAATTAATGTTTTTTCATAAAAAAAATCACTATAAATAATTAACTTTTTCAATATTAAACATACATTATAAAATTTAAGAATTCTAAATTGTTTATTATATTATCATTTGGATTATTATTTTCATCATTAAATTGTCCAAAGAAGTGTACTTAACAGCTGACTAATTTTTATGATTTTTTAAATTTCCAAACGTATTTAATTAAATAACTCGTATATGCGGAAATGTGCAAAATATATGAAATGTGCGCCTCGAAAGAAATATTAATTAGAAGGATCGATAATGCGTCAAAAGCATATTTAAAATATTTTGCTTATTCTATTCTGCTCCTCGTGGATGAGCTTTCGCAATTAATTTTTTACTGCTTGTGAATAACAGTCCGGTGCTCTTTCAATTAGCCTTTTGATTCATCTTTTAGAAACATAAAAAAACTCAAATTCACGAGTTGGCTGCACTTAAAAGTTGTTTTTTTAAAGCGTAAGATGGCTGAATGAATGAAAATTAAATTTTTGTTGAATCTTATGACGCATTCTTTCACATTATGTTTAATGTTTAATTATATAAAATTTTTAATATTTAATAAAAACAAATAAACAATATAAAAATAAATATCTCGCGTCAAGTTATTTTATTGAGAAATAAGTAAACTGTTTTTTTTTTCGGAGAGTCGAGAGTCAGGAGTAGCACAAATACGAATTTAAATTTCACTATAATTCGACATTTATTAATTTAATGTATCGAAAGGATTACAAAAATAGTCGGCCGCATGGCACGGACATTACGAAAGAGACACTGACTCGATTTTCTACAAATTTTGGTCGGAGAACTGACTCCAATATAGACAAAAGGCAATTAATTATTATTAAAGGAGCTCACCTGTTATGCGTCTGCGCCCCAGGATTGCTCCTATATCAGACATTATTTCAATAATTTTTAATAATCTGTATATACAGAAAATGTCAACAAGACCAACGAGAAGTTACTCGAACTCATACCAGTACTGGAATGACGATAGGCTGAACGCGTCGTCAAACCAAAATTGTTTACACACAATCACCCCCTGGCGCGACACAATCGTTCCAAGTTCAAAGTTACGCCGAGATCCGTCGCCGTTACGTAGCAACCGTAAGCGACCGAGCTCTGTTGCGCGTCCTCGTCTGCCCACCCCTGTATCTCATTCGTCTGCTACCTTGTTTTGACAGGTGATAAACAGTGAAACAAAAGCGGAGAATTCTCCACTTTTCCAAATAGAGACGAGTCAGGTTCGTGCAAAAATAAAAGAAAAGATGTTTTTTAAATAATATTGTTGTCAAAAAAAACTAAAACATTAAGTTAAATAAACAAATGAAAATAAAGTATATTAAATAAAAGATTGTTTGATTGCAGAATGCAAGCTAAAAACAATAAGGCACAAGTCGCCAAGCTTACATCCGACTGTACAATAGTAAAAAACAAATTGATTCCAGACTGGTGTTTATTAATGTTTTTAGAAACAGTGTCGCTCAAAAGGATTTGCCCACCCTACGGCATGCAAGGACATTACAAAAAGTTTTGTATCTTCAATAATAATAAAGATAAAACCTTCATCAAATATTTATTTTGAAGCTTAAATATTTGACTTGAAATGATATCTAAAAAAAATTTTAAAAAAAATTTCGTATTGTTTAATTGCTTAAATTTAAAAAATTTTTTTTTTTTACTTTTTTTGACAAATTTCAAATTGATGCAATTTTTGAAGAAATAATCACATTTCAGTTCTACAAATGGCATTTGAAAGCATTTTTTCTCACCTTTAATATGATTGTTTAAAAATTGCTCTAATATAATTTTTAAGGAAGATATGATCATTTGTTTATAAAAATAGCCTTTTTTTCAATTGTTGATAACTTGAGAACAACTGACTTTTGGAAAAAATTGCTAAGGAAAAGAATGTGCCTTTTTGTGCGCAGAATTAGAAAAAAAATTTAAACATTAAAAAAGAAATTTTTTTTATACATTTTTTTCTTCTGTATATATTTTTAGGACCAACATGTACATATCAATACATATCGATAAAAAATTTTTGTTTTTTAATGTTTAAATTTTTTTTTCTAATTCTACGCACAAAAAGGCACATATTTTTTCTTAACAATTTTTTCCAAATGTCAGTTGTTCTCAAGTTATCAACAATTGAAAAAAGTCTATTTTTATAAACAAATGATCATATCTTCCTTAAAAATTATCATAGAGCAATTTTTAAAAAAATAATTTTAAAGGTGATAAAAAATGCTTTCAAATTCCATTTGTAGAATTAAAATGTAACGATTTCTTAAAAAATTGTATCAATTTGAAATTTTTCAGAAAAAGTAAAAAAATTTTTTTTTTATTTAAGCAATTAAACAATAGAAAATTTTTTAAAAAATTTTTTTTTAGGTGTCGTTTGAAGTCAAATATATAAGCTTTAAAATAAATATTTGATGAAGGTTTTATCTTTATTATTAGTGAAGATACAAAACTTTTTGTAATGCCTTTTTATTCTAATCAATTAGTGAATTTTATTTTTATCTATTACTTTTTCATCTTCAGTTTAGCTTTTGTTCATTTATTAAAAACTTTAAATCATGTTTACACGTTTTTATTAATTAATCTCATTTGCAACATGATGTTATCTGGTAAAAAGTTTTTCAAGCGCGAGCAATTTAACTGTCACTCTTTTGCTTTTTTTTTCTTTTTTTTTTATTATTAGAAAGTTGTGAAAGAGATAAGCTTAGGGCTTCCGTCAGCGAGACAAAAATTCTGCTTACTATAACACTTCACAGGTACGATTGTGCTTTGTAGAGAGAAAGTTATTCCCTGACGAGGGAATCGTTTTTCCTTCATTCTGAAAATAAAAAAGATCCAACTCTTAACAGCTATAAAAGCAAAGCTTTCCGATACAATATCATCTGGTTTTTAAGCTACTTTTATTCTCTAATTATTTTTGATGGAAAAATCACCTTGATACAGATTCCGAGAAATTAATCGTAAAATTATATAATTTATATAATAGAAAAAAAAGTCTCTCTTTATGTTTTTATACTTTATGTAATAACAAAAGTTTTCTTTGACTTTGGATGACACCCACTTGATTTTTGAAATTTGCTTTTTGTAATTTCTTGTCGCTCGTAAAACCATTTGTAGTGACAGAATTCAGAAGTGCCTTTGTCGCGGTTGAGAGAATGTATGGCGAGTCTGGAAAAATAAATAGCAAGCTGCGAGAAACTGCAATTGCGGAAACTCGCAATCCTCCGTTTCATTCCTACGGGAATTCTATTTTGTTGTCAAAAAAGAAACAATCTCTGTTTGTGCAGCTTTAAACTTCTGAAAATTTCTTTACCTTTATATTCAAATGAGAAATCTGTCCGAGTTTATTGCATTAGAAACATTAATGTCGACAAAAGGATTTATAACCTCTCAATTTAAAATCAGAATTCCAATATTCAAAATGGCGGAGCCAATATGGCGAACGAGTTTTGAAAAAATTATTAGCTTCTCACAGAAATTGGTATCTACAAGTTTTTGTTATCGCTAATGTTATTTAAGTTTTAAATGTAAATTTGAAATCAAAATTGCAAAATAAGAAAAATAAAATAAAAAAAATAAAATAAAAAAATTTCGAGGCCAATATAGCGGACGAATTTTGAAAAAAATATTGGACTCTTATAGTATAAGTTTGTATCTAAGAGTTTTCATGGTTGCTAATTTAGTTGAAAATTTAAATTTAAATCTAGAAAAATTTTCTTAATTCAAAATGGCGGATCCAATATGACGGACGAATTTTCAAAAACTAGACCCTTTTGTCATTTATTAATAAAAATAATGTCTTTAAAAACACACTGAAGCAAAAATTTTGAGGAAAGTGAGAAATGGATTATGCGTGATGAAACGCAAGTCGCGTTTTAATATAATGTAACATTCTGTCTGACCAAAGCGTACTTTTTCCACTTGGAAAAGTTTCCATCCTTTGGAATATCTTTTCTACTGACTCGCCTGTCCTTCCATTTCGTTTCCAGAGAACTTGTCAAAGCGTCGAATTCCTTTTTGTATCGACATGAAAAGTTTCAAGAAAAGTGTTCAACTTTCATGTCTAAATCTTTCAAAAATACACTTTTATTCACGAATTCTTATTGTCAGTATATTTTATCCCTTGTAAATGTTTGTATTAAAAAGTTTACATTTGGTCATTCCAAAAACAACAAATTGATAAAATAATATTTGGCAATTTAAAATGTTTCATTTAAACATTTCAGTCTACTGTGTTCTAAAAAAAAATATTTTATTGACTTTACTCTGTTAGACTTTAAATTATTAAAAAATTAAATTCAAAAAAAATTCTTTAATTTTCAGTTATATTGTTGCTTTTTTAAAAATGTTTCCTTCTCTCCTAATTAATTTTATTAAATTCTAGATAAAAATTTGGTTTACTAGAGAATAATAAAAAATAAAATTAATAAGTCGATTATAAAAAAAATAAATATATATATATATATATATATATATAAAATATAATTTATTTCTCATAGTTTTTAGCGCTCTGCATTTAAATTTTATCCTTTCATGGTAATTGTATATACACTTTTAATTATGTACAAGAAATTATGGTGTGTAAATTAAAAGTCGCAGCTTTTTTAAATGCTGGAGTATTATTACGAAAGTGTACTTCACCTTCTTTATTTTTATTCAGGAACGTGGTGTCGTGAAAAGGGTTAGCTTCACAGCACAAATTCCACATTAGGGCTACCTCTTTAAAAGTGTCACAGACTAGTTCTGGTGTGAATAGAGCGGCACACGGAAACTTTTCCCGGAATTTGTGTATGTTTGGACATAAAGTCGACGACTTATGATCGCAGTAAATGACCACGTGAAGAATGTTCTTTAGACTTGATGCATTGAATTGCACTTTATTTTAAAGCTGCAAAATCATTGGAATTTCTCGCCTCCCCTATTTATGGTATGTCTCTTATTCCCATGAATCCTCAAGTTGTACGAGCATAAATTTCTGGAATGTGAATTGACGATTATACGAGGTTACTTGACACTTTGCAGCTCTTTTACATTTCCAATAGAGCCTTAAAAAATCGTTTTTCTTTTACTACAGTGTTGTTGTATTATCTGTAAAAAAAACTTTATTAGAAGACATTATTGTTTAATTGGAACTAGAGCTATAGTTGCAATTAAAGAAGTGATTATTTTTTAATTGGAACTCAAGAGTCCAATTAATGGGGATGTATTTCTTTCACACATGTCAGCTAAATATATTAATGAACAATAATTATTAACTAGCATACAACATTGGAAAAAATACTGACTTGGGTTTGTAATTAAAAATATCTGAAATTTTTTAATTTCATAGATCTCAATAAAAATTAAAAATTATGATTTATTATCATATCATTTTTTTTTAGGAAAATTGCAAAAAAAAGTTTCCCTTCCTTTAGCAGCTATTTGACAGGTAAAGCTCGTTTTTCACGCAATATGGGACATGATTTAAATTCGTTACCTCTGAAAAGCTGAATATTTACTAAAAATTCATATTTTCGTATCCTAAAAATTTAGAACCTTGTTACAAAAAATTATTTTGCTTACAGTTAGCCTATCTAACAAATTTTTTATTTACCTAAGCAGTTCAATTTTCTTTGTCTATTTTCCTCTCTAAATTTGTTATCAATTTGATTTTTCACCCTTCCTTTGTTGACCCATTTGTCTAACATTTTTTCTGTTCACTTATTTGGTTGTCTAGTTTGTGATGTGTGGCATTTTTGAAACAATAAATAAATAAAAAAATACTAAGGAACATTTCCACTGTTCTCTTATTTGGTTGTCCAGCTTGTGATGTGTAGAATTTTTGAAACAATAAATAAATAAAAAAAATACTAAGGAACATTTCCACTGTTCTCTTATTTGGTAGTCCAGTTTGTGATGTGTGGAATTTTTGAAACAATAAATAAATAAAAAAATACTAAGGAACAAAAAGCTTCAAATGGAAAAAAGTTTCTTGCAGCAGTTGTGCGAATAGAAAAATTTCACTACTGATTTAACTTTACCCTCATAAAAATCCATGCAAAATAATAAGTCTAAAGTTAATTTCGTGCAGTTATGCAATTCTTTTAGAAAGAAGAAGCTCATTTTAGATCGAAATTGAAAAAGTATGTTTTAATTTTCTGCTTGGGTGATGAACATTTTCGGCTCGCTATTGATTCAGCGGAAGTGGAAGTAATTCTGATTAGAGGCCAAAGGAGAATTCGCGTCAGGGACAAACTTGATTCGAGTTCAATTTACTTTAGGTAAATAAATTCCGTAAGGATGGTAGAGAAGGAAAAATAATTACCAGAAATTCTTAGCCATTCTTCTTTAAATAAAACAATTGGAGTGTTCATACTTGTCTGACTTCAATTTTGGAAAATCTTAAGTAAATAGTGTTTTAACGACGGGGTATTTTTTAACACAAATTGTAATGAAATAATAAAGAAAATTAATCATGTAACGGATTAACACGTCCGCGATTTGAGTGAAAGAAAGAATGAACTCAATAATGATAAATATATATTGTAACCATAAAAGAAATAATTGTATATTAAAATAATTATATATTTTAATTATCCTGATTACACATGTAGAAGATTCTTGATTTATTCAAAAAGGGGGGTGTCAGATCTTTCTTAGATCATACTACTAAAAAAAAATAAAATAAAATAAAAACAAAAAGGGACAAGAAAAAAAAAATTGATTTAAAAAAACAGATTTCCGACCAAAAACAATTGGAAGCTCAATCCCACAAGAAGAAATGATAATTAAATAAATTAAGAATAAAAACAAAACAGACTCTTTTATAATTACCTTGGCTAGCTAGTCCCAAATTTGGATTATGGAAGAGGGGGCCTCGTTTTCTTTAATTAAATTCAAAATTAATTTCGAAGAAATAAATTAAATTTCACAAAATAAATTAATTCTAATAAAAATGAACTACACCATGCTAAATAAGATCAATTTTGTGAAATTAAGACAAACTAAGGCACATTAATTAAATAACAATGTTTATTAATTAACAAATCACAATAAAGAAATTATTAGCAACCAAGGACTCAAATAAAATCACAATTTTGAGGTTAAAGAAAATTCTAAACAATTTGGAGCATCGCTAAAACTAAATTAATGATCAAAAATCATAATTCAAAAATTTCAGACAAGTTATATAAAGGAAACAAACATTCTTGATTTATTTATATCAAGAATCTTTTAATATTTCAAAATATAATAAAAGAATCAAAAAAATATTTTGAAATAAATATTTAATTAGATTAAATTTAAGTTTAAAATTAAAATGAGAAAATTTACGATTTGAAATATCAACAATTTTAAAATTATTAAATATCTTAGACCTAGACAATTAAATTAATATTAAGATTAACAAAAATTAATAAAATTGGGGTATGAAATCTGGATTTATAAATTAAGAATCTTTTAAGCGATTTTTCTAAGACTTCGTCAAAAAAGATTTTTATCCATGATATTGATAACGATTGGTTATTCGTTAGCGAGAGAGTCAGAATAAAGTTAATTTTATTTTAAGGTAGGAGAATATAAATCATTAACGAAATTTAAATATATATATATGTAATTCAAATATATATGTATGTATCAGTTACTTCTTACAATGTTAACAAAAAGTGTGTTTTTTTTTCTATGAGAACCTGTACCTAAAAAGGTGGATAAGTTTCTGATTCAGAAGGTTAAAAGTGATTCTTTAGCAACTATTTCCTTTTGAAGAAGTTTACATCCTAAGAGGTACTTTCTGTTTGTATTCAACGAGTATAATTTGACTTTCTGAACTTACTGCTCCGGTTCTGGTGTTGTATAATTAATGGTATAATATTATTTACACTTCTAACATTCATATAATGAATAACATGAAGATTTCCACCTCAAACCTTAACCTCTCCAATTGCGGCTCTCGCGCTTTTTTGATTTCTTGATTTTCCATTTAATTTCACTCACAATAAAAATTATTTTGACGACAGTAGGATTGCTAATAACTTTTTGAAACGCGAAACGTAGAATACCGTGATAATAAAGCTATAAGAGTCTGTGACTAGTTCGATTATCGACCGTCTCTGACTTATCGACTGCCGGATAATCACACAGGTGGCGCTGATGCTCTTCTTTAACGGCCAGTTCAAAATGTCCTCGTTCTGTGATTTCACAGATGATAAATAGTCAACCCTTGTGGCTACTTTTAATAATAGAACAAGACAAACATTAAACAATTTTGGGCGCGACCAAATGAGGCAGAAAATAAAAAAAGTCCTCAGCACGTGAAAGCTGATATCAGTATAAAGCATTTTGTAAAAATAATTTTTAATAAATTTTAAAAATAGGTAATACTTCATTAAGGTATTTAATAATAAATTATACGAGGCAAACAATGAAGATGATATTATTGAAAATTGTGCAACATACCTGCATGAACGTGAATCCCTTTAGTACACAATGTTCATGTGTACTTAAGTGTTTGCTTTGAGCAAAAGCGATATTATAGTGAATAATAATCGACAGTATCTTGTTTTCGAAACACCTCGAGCTATATTATCAGTAAACTATATTGTTTTCTTTTGTCGGTAAAGCATTCTTTCTGGAATTTGTAACATAAACCATGCAAGCGTTCTAGTTAAAATAAAAGTAGAATAATAGTATAGAAAAATAGAATTTTTAAATTTTAATTTCAAAATATTACTGATTATACAGTACCAGCCACGAGTATGTGTCCACTTACGCGTGATTCGATTAAAAAAACATACTATCACATTTCGAACGATTACTCGGTAAAAAAATAAGCTAAAACAAAATTAAAAAAATCGTTTGAAAGATTATTAAATTCTACGCAAAATGATCTGTATTTGAAGCTATTTCATTAAATAGGTTCTAAGTTATAGAGTGAGAAAGACAAAAAAAAATTACCAAATTTTCTAATTTTCAACTCTCGAGTTTAACCTCTGGGAAGATCTAGAAAAATGTAATAAATGTTTTTCAAAAATATAGAAATATGCGTTATAATTTCGTCTTTAAAATACGCTTTAGAAAATTAAAAAAAGTTAATCCGTTATCGAGTTATCAATAAAAATGTGAGGGTATGTGGCCCGAGTTACTTCACTTCACTTATGAAATTTTGTTATCATTATTTTAAATTTTTATTTTCAAGAGCACAACTTCTTGTGAAAAATACTTCTAATCATTATACATTTTTAAATTGAGCAAATACTTACGAATATTAAACATTCAAATTATTTTTTACTTAATCATTTACAATTTTCTTCAATACTGTTTACTAAAAAGTAAGGAAAAAAGTCATTTTTAAACAATTCATTTGGAATAATAATGATTAATTAAAAAATTTGTAATGTTAATAATTATTTTTCACAAGGAGGTGTTCTTAAAAAAAAAAATTAATTTAAAATCCTATATAAGAAATTAGTTAATTATTTTCTGTATACTGTTATGTCTGAAACGGAAGCCTCTCCAAATATTTCCTAGACTCCTCGTTTTAAATAAGTTCAAATTAATAAATCAAATTTGGGATGAGAAATATGTCAATGAGTTAACTAAATAATTTGAGAATATTTATTTATTAATAAAAAAATAAAGTAGCTATTTTTCAGGACCTTATTATCAGATATAAATTGTGTGGAACACTTGTGGCCTTGGGTCACAATAATAATAAGAAATAATAAGAAAAATAATAATGGAGATTTCTGTCGACAAATTTGAGTTACTGAATTGGCTTACTTTTAATATGAGAGAACGATTACGAAGAGTTGGAACTCGTAGCCTCTTGTTTGTTCAGTCTTTGGTGATAACGTGGAGGAACAGTTCTCGTTGATCCAGGTAGGTAGGCTGTGAAGTTATTCTTCTAGTTGAAACAGTGGTTGGACGCACGTGAGTCAATATTTGTGTTTTTAGTAAAATTCGCAAGATGGGTTTGACTTGCGTGTCGAGACTGGTACAATCTTTTAGACTTGGTCTGAGGTTCACTGAATTTTATTTGCTGGTTCTCCTTTCGAGATTTATAGTGATGATATAGTGATTTATAGATAAAGATCTAAGAAAGCTGATAATATTCACTGGGGCTAAATGTATCTCGTTCGTAATTTGTAGTTGTGACTTTGAAAATAATTCTGACTGGTTTTGTAAGTAGCACTGGTTAAGTTGAAAATAATAATTGGTTTATATCGAGAATGATAATGACTGGTGTTTAAGATAAAACTGGCTGCGACTATAAACAATTTTACCATCCCTAACAAAGTAGTGACTGTTAAAGCGAGAGAAAGTAGTGATGGCTAAAAGTGCGAGAGGCTAAAAGTTAACTCGCAGCCTGCCTACTCTCACATTTTCATTGATAACTCGATAACGGATTAACTTTTTTTTATTTTCTAAAGCTTATTTTAAAGATGAAATAAAAACGCATATTTTTACTTTATTAAAAGAAATTTTACTATCTTTTCCTGGATTTTCTCGGGAGTTCAACTCGAGAGTTGAAAATGGGAAAATTTGATAATAAATTTTTTCTTTTTCACGTCATAACTCAGAACCTATTTAATGAAATGACTTTAAATATAGATCGTTTTACGTGAAATTTAATAAGCTTTCAAACCATTTTTTAATTTTTTTTCTAGCTTATTTTGTTACAGAGAAATCGTTAAAAATGTAATGGTATATTTTCTAATCGAATCAGGCGTAAGTGCTACTGTAAATACGCAGAAATTTTTATCGATTTTGAAGTCTCTTATCTGTAAAAACAAAAATACTTTTTTTTAACATACTGTGCCGTTGTAACATGGTTTTTTAAAAATATTTAAAACTATGAGTTTCATTTACGTATTACCTCATTAAATTCTAAAAGAAGGTGGAAAATTGTAAATTTCCTAAATACATGTCTACACTTAACTAATGAAAATTAAAACCAAAGTTTCTCTGAGAGCCGGAATAATATTTTTTTTCAAAAGTACATTAATACACCGGTTTTCGTTTGTTGAATTTAAAAGTGAAATTATTCATCTGTTAATTCATGTATTAATTAAAGGCTACATTAGCGAAATTACAACATTTTCCAGTTTGTAAACTTACATATTTCTCTTAATTAAATATGCTTATATTTATATTTCTGTAAATGTAATTTGATTAAATAATTTTAGTGGTATGCAATGTAATTGAAAGAAAACTTTTAACACTTTTTAAAATCCAGTGTGACATTAAAAATAAATTTAGTTAATCCCTATTTCAATTTATTTTTCAAATGAAAAATTCAAGTAGATTTAAAAAATTTGATGAATATAAATGTAAATTGTATGCATTTGTAAAATTCGTCGTAAATATGCTGTTGAATGAAATGTATTTTCTAGTAGACACTCGACTCATATATAAACGTCTGTGCGTGCTGTGAGAGGTTGATGAATCGTGGTTATGTCGTATGCGTTCCCTCTTCTAGGCCAAAACTATTTGTGTATATGTGGGTTGATGCACGTCAAACTGAAATGCCAAAAAGAAGTGAACGAATAATAAAGGGGTAGTGGAGAGGATATATGAGAAACTGAAAAAGAGAATAAATAACCTGGAAAGAAGAGAAAAAAGAGGAAAAGCGAGAGGGGAAAAGAGAGCGAGAGGGAAAAAGTGAAACAGAGCATTTCAGTACAAGGGGATATTAATATCATCTTCAAGGCAATGAGTTTACCGCAAGTCTAGACTCTACGCCATTCTAACCACCGCAAACCTCGATCATTATTCTCGTCTCAATTTCAATGCTTAATTTTTAATTCAACTGCTCAAAATTCTCAACAATTTCAGTCTCAAAATTTATTCAGTTTTTATTTTTATTTGGGGCTGAGATGATTTGGGTCGATGTTATTATTCTCGTTTCAACTACTTTTAATTTTATTGTAATATTATGAATTTATTTCCATAATATTATGAATTTATCACTCAGTTAATAATTATTGAAAAGATATTATCGATTTCACTTTTTTTTTTTTTTTTTTTTTACGCAGAACTTTCTTGTTTAAATTCGATAATATCTTTTCAATAATACTTTTAATTTTATTTTATATTATTTTTTTGTATTTGGGATTAAGATGATTTGGGTCGATATTGTTATTCTCGTTTCAACTACTTTTAATTTAATTTAATTTTATTATATATTTTTTCTTTATTTGGGATTGAGATAATTTGGGTCGATATTCTTATTCTCGTTTCAACTACTTTCAATTTAATAATTTTTGTTGTTATTAAATTTATTTGATTCAAATTTTGGATGTTGCGGCGGAATTCCAAGATTTTCATTTTAATAACTTTAGATTTAATTGTTAATTAGTATTAAATTTCTATTTATGTAAAAACCGGATCCTGTTTCCTGAGACAACAAAGGATAGAATTTCCTGAGTAGAAGGATTTCTGAGATATTTGGAATTAAGATCAACGTTTGAATTTGCCGCGTTTTTATTACCAAATTGGGATCCAATTTTTTGTTCCTCCCAATTCCGCGCATGGATTATTTCATGATTTTGTTTTTATTAATGTGACTGCTGCGTTGTGCCTTTTGACATGAATTCTCTTTTGGAGATTAAAAATTATAAAAATCCATAGAAGAATTTATCTAGCTTTCTGTCTTCTCTACATAAGCTTCTGATGCGTAAGTCCTATTAGAATCATGATACGGATCTGATTGCAGTTAATTCACTCGAGTGAGGTGCAATTCTGTCAAATGAAATGTATTAGAGGATAATAAAGGAGTATCTATATAAATTATAACATTTACCATCTGGAATGAGCAACGAACGAAATATCATCATCTAAAAGAATTTTATTAATAAATTGGATATCCCTGGGCCCCTGTTCTGAATTTTCCGCTCCTGGAGTTGTCACCATGGAATTAACAAACTTAAATCAAAATTTATGAAAAACAAATGAAAACTCAAAATCCATGGTTACGTTATCAACAAAATGTCGGTCGTCTTATTTACATTTTGTTAGCAACCTCCAAAGAAGAAACTTCCCCATAAAGTTATTTTCCTGCTATAATTTTATTTTCTTCCTTTAATTGGCGTTGAGTCTACATTTTCCTGGGGCAAACAGGAAAATGAGGCTCCAATTATATATGATTTTTTAAATAGATGTTCTTTTCTTTTAAAATTTTAAATCAAATTTCACCTTTTTAAAATGTTCTCAAATTTTAAAATTATGGCAATTTTAATTTCTTCAAATTTCAGTAAATGTGAACTTTCATTGATTAAAAGTTGAATTGATCCACGTTTCAAATATACTAAATTTGAATTTTGAACTATTTTTATCATTTTTTAATTATTTTCTGCAATTTTTAATACTTTTAATTATCTTTAAATTGTTTCCCAAAATCTTGAATTTACCTTTCTGAAATTTTAATTATTTTGTTTAGTTTTTTCAGTCGCTTTTTCAATTTTAATTGTATTTTCCTTGACACTAAATCAATATAATTATTTATTCCTAAATTTTATATTGTTCATCGCAAATTTAAATTTATTTTTTAATTTACCATCATTTTTGTCATTTTGCAATTATTACCTTCAATTTTTGATCATTTTCATAATTTCTAAATTAATTTCCTGAACTTCCAAATATTACAAATAATTATTTTGTTCAATTTTCATTTCTCTTAATTATTTTTTAAACGATTTTTCAATTATTTTCTTTGGCCTAAAAATAAATTTGCAATTTAAATTATTTTTATCATATTTCAATTTTTGTTCTCAATATTAAATTAATTCCAGCATATTTCACTTGGTTTTTAAATTTTGAATTTATTTTATCATTTTTAATTATTTTCCTCGAATGTTTTTATTATTCACATTTTCTAAGATTTTTAAGTATTTTTCTAAAATTTTAATAATTTTCATCAATTTTCGATTATTACTGCGATCTTTTAATAATTCTCTTAAATCAAAATGTTTTAAGTAATTTTGTAATTATTTCATTTTTTTAAACATATATTTTTTGCTTTTTTCAATTATATTTCCCTCAAATTTTACTTACAGTTTTTAATTTTTCATATTTAAATTCTTTTCATCATATTTCAATTTTTTTCTGAATCTTAAGTTATTTTCAGAATATTTCAATTACTTTTTTCCTTTTTTAATTATGTTCCTCGATTGTTAATTATTGTATACATTTTCTAAGATTTTTAAGTATTTTTCTAAAATTTTAATTATTTTCATTAATTTTCGATTATTTCTGCGATTCTTTAATAATTCTCTTTTATTAAACTTTTTTAAGTAATTTTGTAATTATTGTTTTTCTTCAAACATATATTCTATGATTTTATCAAATATTTTCCTCAAATTTTATTCACTTTTTTCAATTTTTCATATTTCAATTATTTTTATATTTTAATTTCTTTCTCCATCTTAAATTATTCCCAGCATATTTCACTTCGTGTTTTCAATTTTGGATTAATTTGATCATTTTTAATTATTTTCCTCGAATGATTTTATTATTTACATTTTCTAAGATTTTTAAGTATTTTTCTAAGATTTTAATAATTATCATCAATTTTCGATTATTACTGCGATCTTGAATAATTCTCCTGAATTAAAATTTTTTAAGTTCCCTCAAATTTTATTCACTGTTTTCAATTTTTCATATTTAAATTATTTTTATCATATTTCAATTTTTCTTCTCAATCTTAAATTATTTCCATCATATTTCACCTAGTTTTTTCAATTCTGAATTAATTTTATCATTTTTCAATTATTTTCCTCGATTGTTAATTATTATTCTCATTTTCTAAAATTTTCAAGTATTTTTCTAAAATTTTAATTATTTTCTTCAATTTTTAATTATTTTTATTTGTTTTCATAATTTCAAAATTTTTTTATTCATTATCGTAAATTTTAATTATTTTTAGCTTTCTTCAATTCTTTTCTGCATTTTTTAGTTATTTTCATTTTTTCAATCGATTAATAAGATTTTCATTTATTTTTCTCAGTTATTTTTTCTTCATTTAAAAAAAAATTTGTAATTTTTTCAATTATCTCACTTAAATGTTATTTGTTTTTTACAACTTATCATTGTTTGTATCATATTTCAATTATTTTCTTCAAATTTCAAAATTTAAAAACATGTTTTAATTATTTTTCATAATAATTTATTTCCTTTATTTTTCAATTCTTTACATTTGTTTTATATTATAATTTCCAAGATTTTAAATAATTTATCTGAAATTTTAATTATTTAATTTAATTTTTAATTAATTATATTATTTTTTATATTATTTTCTTCATTTTTCAATTACTTTTGTTCTTTTTCTCGTTCTTTTTCATAATTTCAAAAAATTTTTACTTTTTTCTCTTTAATTAAAACTTGTTCTCTTCAATTTTAAATAATGTTTTTTTTATTTCTTTTCTCTAATTTTTAATTATCTTCTTTTATTTCAATAAACTTCTGAAAGTTTTAAGTATTTTTCTGAAAATTTCCTTAACTTTTTTTTTTTTAATATTTTATGTAAGTTTTTAAATTATTTTCTCAAATTTTAATTAATTTTGTCTATTTTAATTTACTTATCTGAATTTTGAATCATTTTTTTTTCAATTTTCAATTATATTTTCTACTTTTTCATTATTAAATTTTTTTCAATTTACTTTTAAGGTTTTCAAGTATTTTTTTCAAATTTAAATTATTTTCTTTATGTTTAAAACACTTTTATGGTTGTTTAAATTACTTTCCTCAATTTTTAATTGATTTCATTATTTTTTTTCAATTAATTTGCTAAATTTGCAATTATTTTGTTTAATTTAAATTATTTTTTGCAATTCTTTTTAATTCTTAAATATTATAAATTTTGTCGTAAATAAATATTTATTTTATTTATATATATTGATTTTTAAATATTATATTTAAAATGTTTATAATTGTTGATAACACATGATGTTGAAAGTATAAATTGCTACAATTAGTAAGGTTTTTGGAATTTTTTTTTTTAAAAAACTTTGCCCCGTAAGAGTTACGCTACAGCCTTTACTGCATTTTTCTTTTTAATTTCCATCTTATTCATTTTTTTTTCTTATTCAATATTTTTTTAGTTTGTCTCTAAAATTCCTTATTAGTTTAATTTGTAAAATTGTGTTTAATATAATTTTGGCTCCTTCGCTCTTATTGTTTCTCCTTACCTAAAATAAGGATTAATTTCCAATTTTAAATCTCCCTTTATTGTAATTTTGACCTAACCCGAATTTTTTTTTTTTTAAATAATATTTCAATGAAATAATTTGATCAACAATCTTGGAAGACCGTGACGAGAGGTCACGAATTTAGTTTAAAAATTTGTTTCTAATTTTGATCCGTTTATTTTAGCTAAAATTAATTTAAAATTGGCAAATGACATTTGTTTCATCTCAATCATCGAGTTTTTACGAATCTCCCCTCTCTGCCGTTTGGAATCCATCTACTGAGTAGTCGAGACTTTCTGTCGTTGTTTGAATTCAATTTTAAAATGGCGACCAACAAATAATTCAATTTCTGAATTTTTCTCTTTTAAATAAATAATTTCTTTTATATTCCTAATTTACAACGCTGGAGGTGACCAATTAAAAATTAAAAATTTAAATTAATTATCAGTTACACCACATTCGAAAATGAATGTTACTTTGAAGATTTCTAAGATTTTCTAGTTTGTATAGAATGGAAACTCTGTTTTATTAGACATAAAATGGTGACATAAAATAAAAAAAACATTCATTCGAAAATGAATGTTACATTGAAGATTTCTATGTTAGATTTTCTTTTTTGTATCGAATTGAAACTATCTTTTATTTATCATAAAATAGTGGGTACAACCACATTAAAAAATAAATCTTACTTTGAAGATTTCTAAGATTTTCTATAGTTTGTATCGAATTGAAAATCTGTTTTGTTTTAACTCAGCAAAAAATAAATAAAAAGTAAACAAAATGTCATTTTGCATTTATCTTTTTAGAATCATAGACAAATTTATCAGACAGAAGTGCAAAATTGCATGTTCTTGACAGTTTGTCTGAAACAGCAAATTTCTTCCTTGCTAAGCTGCTTAGATATAATATTCCCTTCAAGTGCAATCCAAAATTTTTTAAAAGATTGTAGAAGATACTTATGAACATTCTATTGTAACAGAAGTGCATGTTTTGCAGCTCCATTATTGTACTTAAGCATCAAGGAGTGTATTCGTCTCTAATCCAGGTTCTAAATTGTTAGTATTAAATTCAGGTTTGAGTTGAACATAAAAACACTTCAACATTTGCAATTTCATGAATTCTCATTAAGGGGTCTTTACTGTTTATAACTGAAAGTGCTGATTCTGAAACAATTCTAATCACTTCAGTAAACCCGGTTTTGTGGAAGATTAATTTGCTATGAAGGTCTGCTCTGATAAGTAGCTTGCAATCAAATATGTAAATAAAAATGCTTGCTTTGTTTTAACTGTTAAATTGTAGAATTAGGATTCATTTAATTTGTCCTAGGAAACCTTGAGGAAAACCAACAGAAGTACAATATATAACAATCAAATAATACAATAATCAGATAACAGTATAATATATAAATAGAAAACATTTTGGTGAATAAAAGTGCATTAAAATTAAAATATAAATAACAGTGCAGTAAATAAAATAATTTTTTAAGAAAGTAGCAAGCATCACTACAAGAAATCATTTCATGTGCATACACACAAACACATAAACATATATAAATTCCACAATTAAATATTTTAAAAGTTTATATCTGAAGGTACCAATACTCTCTGCATTAGTAATAGAGTATGGAAGAGAGTTCCACAGATTAGCAGCAGTAACACTAAAAGAATTCTCAAATCTTTTAGTTGTACATAAAGGTGCTCTAAGTTCATTAGGGCATCTTAGATGCTTAGATGTAATTTCATGTCTAAAAGTAAACTAATCATATAAATAAAAAGGTTCTTTGGTTTTTAAAATGCCATATGTTAGACATCTAATAAATAATAGACGCCTTTTTGTCACTTCCAGATATCTAAGTCTTTTCCGATAAGGAGATATGTGCTCATCCCTCTTCAAATTAAAGACAAACCTTATACATGAATTAAGGAGTTTCTCAAGCTTACAATTAAGTTGTTTAATAAGATCATTATAAACGGCACAACAGTAATCAAAGTGCGGAAATACCAAAGAAGAAACAAGCTGACTTTTTAGTTTAATAGAGAGAGCTCTTCTATTTGATTTAAATTGATTCAGCGTTGCATTAACATTTTTACAAATATGACCAACCTGCTTGTCCCAAGTAAGAGTCGGACTAATAATAACCCCAAGATCCTTGACAGACTGAACAAAAGGAATCACGGTATCATCTATTTCAATTGACGGGTATTTAGTTAAATCCAAACAATTTACATTCCAAGAGGAACCCACAATCATTTAATTCGTCTTATTGAGATTTATTTTAAGCTGATTCAACTTAGCCCAGTCACAAATGGCTCGAACATCTTCATTAACTAATGTCAAATTGTCTCTCAGTTCAGCAAGAATAAAATGCCTATAAATCCTTAGATCATCGATGTACTACAAATATTTAGTTTGTCTGAGAACACTCCTTAAGTCATTTGTAAAGAGCAAAAATAACAAGGGACCCAAAACCGAATTTTGCGGAACACCCTTTCCAATTCAGACCTTTCTCCATTGGGACCCACCACAGATTGCATTCTATCAGAAAAGTAGGATGCAAACCATTTTAAAACCGAAGCAGATAATCCAATGGATAATCCTCAAGTATATCGTCAGTCATCTTTAATAAAAGTGTTTGGGTACTAAGCCCTTTTCTATAACCAGATTGAAATGGATCTAGAATATCCTTCGACTCAACATACTTAATTAACTGATCGGTCTATAGTCACTAGGATGTTGTGGAATCTTTACCTTTTTAACAGGTTTAATAAGAGTCTTCTTCCATTCATCAGGAAAGACCTACGTCTAAAGGGACAAGTTAAAAAGATCTAAAAAGTAAGGAAATAGGGACGGCATATTATAATACTTATGGAATGATCATCAATCCCCTGAGCCTCAGTCTTTATGCTTTTTAAGGCATCCAGTAAAGCAGAGGAACAGATGTTCTCAAAGAAAAAATTAGCATTATCAAACTCAATAGTTTGTAAATTGTAGTGCAGTACACTAGTCAATACCATCTTTGACTAAAAATAGATGAACGACTTTTTAAAAATGTTTTTTATGTAACGAATTGAAACTAAAGTACTGCCGTGAATTTAACATGCGGGTAATTCAACTCACACGGATTTTATGCGCACATGAACGAAAATAGTGTGATATTGTTGCTAAACGTTTTCTCTGCAAATTGACCCACTTCCCATTAAATTTCTGGCAACAGAGTCGAAGTTGCTCTCTTGCCTTGCTTAAAGCGCACGTATCGCTGAACGAGCAAGAACATACGCGAATACGCACGCGGCAATCGTATTCCAGATTAAAGTGTATATGTTGACATTGGGAATTTAGATGCCTACTATAAATATTTCACCCAACGTGCCTTGCATAATCGACACGAATGCATTGGTTCCCTTTACATGTGTATGATATGAATACCTAATTCACTGACTACAAACACACCATTGATATAAAGTCATGCAGAATTTTTAAAAATTGCTTCCTCATACATATTTTTCAAACTCAGCGCGTACCATTAATTACGAAGGAAAAGAAAGGGGAATTTTAATCATTTTTACCATTTTATGAATTCGTAATGCATATCTACAGAAGAATTTATTTATTCACATTTAGTAACTTTAATTTAAATAAAAGATAGAAAAATAAATCCGGTGTTAATTACGATTAGGAAAATTTGCACAATAGGCTACATTTTCCTGTATTATATAGTCTCTACATTCCAGCTATTTGCAATTTCATAATTAGTAAATATATACACAACTCGTTAAAATATTAAATTTTACGTTCCCTTCAGCGTGTAATTTAATTGAATAAGCTTGTACTCGGCAAATTGGTCATCTAGGTAATTATGCGGAATCGTTACTTTTCCTACGAATAAATAATTTGGCGCGAGAGATTCACAAAGTTGAATAGGAAAAAAATTACACAACACTTTGGGAACTAATATTTTTGAAAGATGTCCTCCAAATCTCATTACTTTTCGTTGTTCTTCTAAATCAACAAATGTCCTCCGTTGCCCTTTTGAAATTCTAAAATTTATTTTTATCATGTATGCCGATCGTTCCACAAAATCCTTTTGGGATTCTGGTCACTTTGGAATAGGTAACTATCATTGTAACCAATTATAAATCTTTATTTGTACCTTATGAAGACGATATTTGACAGAAAAAGTGTATTTATGTTTAGAAATATG
Source organism: Ganaspis brasiliensis (assembly GCA_037103525.1). Classification (NCBI taxonomy): domain Eukaryota; kingdom Metazoa; phylum Arthropoda; class Insecta; order Hymenoptera; family Figitidae; genus Ganaspis; species Ganaspis brasiliensis. The sequence continues at coordinate 1,382,761 of JAZKLR010000048.1, read as the reverse complement.
AAAATTTTGCACTAAAGAAATCGATAAACAAATTCAGGACGATTTCTGTGCTGGATTCAAATTTAGGAAGAAATGTACCATTGACATTTTTCAGATACAATTTCAGGGGAAGAGGAAATAACTGTCACGCAGTACAGGTGTAGTCACAGTTCGGTAGCAGACGTGAAATAAAAAAAAAATTTAAATTGAATGATTCAAATCAGAACTCTAGTCACAAAATCTCGATAGTTTTATATATTCCTCAGCTAATTAATAATTTCCTAAACTGACTACGGAGTGCTCACGAGTAAAGAAAATTTTGACAAGTACCTCGGACATAATCTCAAAAAAAATTTACTGTAACCAATCTTAAGACATTTCAGTAAAGTTAACCATTATTAAACAACAGTTTTAGAAATAAAATTATATAAATTTCGGATACTTGTCAAAAATATGTATGCAAATGCTGAAACTTACCAATCCTAATCCGCGATAGGCACACACACATTTTCAGTCAATAACTGAAAATTAAATAAAACAAAATTTCGACACAATTTTCGGCGACAAGATAAACGTAGGATCCCTTTTACATTCGGCTCAGCCGACCAAGGAATGATCTCACAAAATTACTCCTGCCGGCGTCTCGGTGATCCATGTGGTCGATGATATTCTCATTGGGCCTCACAGGACTCAAGCGACTTCCATTATTGGTTGTGTTCTCGTCTTCCCAATTCGGGGCGCTAACTCTCCAAATTTAAACCGAAGATCCTCATCAAATTACTTCCAGCATCATTAAATTGACTCCCTCGGATTGACTGATATCGTAACTACTTTGCTGAACAAACCAAATTGTCATCATAATAATTTGAGATTAAATATGAACTCACCCTTAACTGTTCGGGGTCATGTTCTATAACCTCCCAAAAAGCAAATTAACCAAAAGTCGTAACGAACTCAACTGCTAAAACGGCCACTTCCAACTGGTTCAAAATCCAATTCATTTTCAAAACATCATATAATAATAGTCATAACTATATCCGAGAGATCGCTGAACCACGTAACCAGAGTCAATAATAATAATCATCATCATAACAGTTTAAAAACGCCTTTATAGCTTGATCGGAGAAACTCGAACTCAAATTCATGAATGTCCCGAAAAGTAACCTGGACCCAATCCTTGATATGACCTTGAAGCTCCTTCGATGCTCAGCAACGGACCGAAATACATAAACAAAGTAACCAAAATTTCTTAATTCTAATAACAAATAACACAACAATTTACTCGTCGAGCTGTGGAGTGGTTTTCTTTCGCAAATCGAGAATAATTGAGCAAATCTGGAATAATTTCTAACCTTAAAGTTACTTTGTGAGTTGTAAAATTGTTATCAAAATTTGCAACGTCACATTACTGTCCAGGATAGATCTGACAAATGAAAAATACAATGACCTTACTGTGGATAGGTTTGAAAAACGTGACGAATTTCTCTTTACAAAACTGAGGGATCTACGGGTCTTGCTTACAACGTCCAAAATATGGTCACCAAAATCAAGATCTTGACGAAGTTTTATACCCAGATCACGAATTTCAGACACCCTCCGTACAATCTCCAATTTCTCAATTCTAATTTGCCAATCTTCCAATTTATCAATCTTTAATTTCTCCAATTTTATAATAACCACTTCTCTAAATTCCTAATTTGCCAATTTCTCAATAACCAAATTTCCAATGTCTCAAATTACCAGATTACAAATTTTTCTAATTTTCTAATTTATCAATGTTTTTATTTTGCCAATTTTCCCATAACAATGAACTTTTTTAAATATTTTCCAGTTACCCCTTTTCTACTTATAAAAAAAAATTCCAACTAAATTTAAATCTTAAGCTACCTGCTATCATACTGTACCTATCTTATTATTATCTAGCCTAAATAATAATACTGTATGGTATTAGTATATTTCGTAACATGCGTGACAAGCAGTCGTTTCTGAAACGAGAGCAATGTTTTTGCAACGAGTGAAACGAGTTGCAAAAATTGCGCGAGTTTTAAAACGACTGCTTTGTTCACGCAGTTACGAACGATACTTTTCATAACAAAGTCATAAAAGGCGTGATTCGGTTCTCTGTATAGATAACCAGAAAGTTGCAGAATTAAGAATGATTCACTATGTCACGTCAGAGTGTACACAAATACAATCCAAATTGAATGTCTCACAATTTTTTACTTGTCAACACGCCGCGCTAGTGATACGGTCAGGTTAGATTTTGAAGCTGTACTACTCACGCTAAAGACATCGACTCTGTTCTGTTGGTCAAACAGTGCGTGCAATAAAAGTAGAAAAGTGGCAGACATGCAATTTGGACTGTACTTGTTTGCACTCTGACGTCACATAGTGAATCGTTCTTAAATCTGCAACTTTCTGGTTATCTACAGAGAACCGAATCACGCTTTTTATGACTTTGTTATGAAAAGTATCGTTCGTAACTGCGTGAACAAAGCAGTCGTTTTAAAACTCGCGCAATTTTTGCAACTCGTTTCACTCGTTGCAAAAACATTGCTCTCGTTTCAGAAACGACTGCTTGTCACGCATGTTACGAAATATACTATTTACTAAATTAATATCCTGTTTATTAAGGAAAATAACTTTTTGGGTAAGTATGAGAGAAAAAAGATTTAAAAATCTTCCTTTATGAATTATTGAAAAAAAATTTATAAACGTCTAATATGGGAAAATTAAATTGTTTCCAAAAATATAAATTGTTTAAACAATCAAAAGATCTTGAAAATTGCAGACGGAAAAATTCGTGATATTTTTATAATCAAGAAAGTCGAAAGTGAAATTTTTCTAAGAGAATTTTATAAAAAAATTTTTTTAAAACAATTTAGACTGTTTAAACAAATATAATAAATATATAATGCACAAATTTTCTGACAAATTGTGACTAAAGAATAGATGAAAGAAAAAAAGTGTCTAATTTCGAAAATATAAGAAACATAAATTGTTTAAACAAATTAAAAAATTTTAAACATTTGAATATACACTGCGAATTATGAATATATAACTTCTTGATGATTCTTTCATACAAATGACAAAAAACCACGCAATTTTAGCTCAATTTCATCGAAAGTTAATTTTAAACCATTTTAATTGTTTAAACAATCGATTTAATTAAATCAATTAAATAACATTAATTACATTCTTTTTCCTTTTGCTAATTAAAAAGTTGTAAGCTTTAAAAATATTTTACATAGAAAATATGAAAAAAATTGTTAAAACAATTCAAAATCACTTTCAAAATGTTCATACATGTTCATACAAGGGTGCCTTAGAATTCTCACACCGTTTAAAATCTCTTTTCTCACTCTCTCTCTCTCTCTCTCTTTCTCTACTCTGCCTTTATTTATCCTAGACACCTGTTATACCTTTTCCTCTTTCTTATTTCGCACGATATTGTTGTCTTTATCTCTTCCAAGTAACGTTATTCTCTCTTCCTTTTAGAACCTTCAAACTGTGAACAATTCTTGCGTTTCGCACGCTATTGTTGTCTTTATCTATTCTAGGTTGCCTTATTTTCTTTTTCTTTTATAATCACAAACTATGAACTCTCCTTGTGTTTCACACGCTATTGTTGTTTTTATCTATTCCAGGTAGCCTTATTCTCTCTTGCTTTTAGAACCAAAACTGTGAACTCCCCTTACGTTTCGCACGCTATTGTTGTTTTTATTTATTTCAGGTAGCCTTATTTTCTCTTGCTTTTAGAAACACAAACTGTGACCTCCCCTTGTGTTTCGCACGCTATTTTTGTCTTTATCTTTCCCAGGTAACCTTATAATCTTTTGCTTTTAGAACCACAACTGTGAACTCCCCTTGCGTTTCGCACGCTATTGTTGTCTTTATCTATTCCAGGTAGCCTTATTTTCTCTTGCTTTTAGAAACACAAACTGTGAACTCCCCTTACGTTTCGCACGCTATTGTTGTCTTTACCTATTCCAGGTAGCCTTATTTTCTCTTGCTTTTAGAAACACAAACTGTGAACTCTCCTTGTGTTTCGCACTCTATTTTTGTCTTTATCTTTCCCAGGTAACCTTATTATTTTTTGCTTTTAGAACCACAAACTGTGAACTCTCCTTGTGTTTCGCACGCTATTTTTGTCTTTATCTTTCCCAAGTAACCTTATTATCTTTTGCTTTTAGAACCACAACTTTGAACTACCCTAGCGTTTCGCACGTTATTGTTGTCTTTATCTATTCCAGGTAGCCTTATTCTCTCTTGCTTTTAGAAACACAAACTGTGAACTCTCCTTGTGTTTCGCACGCTATTTTTGTCTTTATCTTTCCCAGGTAACCTTATTATCTTTTGCTTTTAGAACCACAACTGTGAACTTCTCTTGCGTTTCGCACGCTATTGTTGTTTTTATCTATTCCAGGTAACTTTATTCTCTCTTGCTTTTAGAATCGCAAACTGTGAACTCTCTTTGCGTTTCGCACGCTTTTGTTTTTTTTATATATTCCAGGTAGCATAATAAATAAATAATAAATTGTTTAAACAAAAAATTTTTTCATTAAATTCTCTTAGAAGAATTTCGCTGTCGACTTTTCTCATTAAAAAAATATCACAAATTTTTCTGTCTGCAATTTTCAAGATCTTTTGATTGTTTAAACAATTTATATATATGGAAACAATTTAATTTTCCCATATTAGACGCTTACTAATTTTTTTTTCAATAACTCATAAAGGAAGATTTTTAAATCTTTTTTTACCTCATACTTACCCTAAAAGTTATTTTCCTAAATAAACAGCATATTAATTTAGAAAAAGATTTATATCGTACAGTATTATTATTTAGGCTTGATAATAAGATAGGTACAGTGTGATAGCAGGTAGCTTAAGATTTAAATTTAGTTGGAATTTTTTTTATAAAAGAAGAAAAGGGGTTACTGGAAAATATTAAAAATAGTACACTGTTATGAGAAAATTGGCAAAATAAAAACATTGAGAAATTAGAAAATTAGAAAATTGGCCAAATTTGGAAGCTGGTAATTTGAGACATTGGAGATTTGGTTATTCGAAAATTGGCAAATTAGAAATTTAGAGAAGTGGTTTTTATAAAATTGGAGAAATTAAAAATTGATAAACTGGAAGATTGCCAAATTAGAAAATTGTTTAAACTGGTAAATTAACAAATTGGAAATTTGGTTATTGGTAAATTGCCAAAGCAAAAAATTTGTAAATTAAGAAATTAGAGATTTGGTTATTGGAAAATTGACAAATTAGAAAAATTCGTAAACTGATAAATAGGAAAATTGGAGATTTTTTTATTAGGAAGTTGGTAAAGTATATCTAAAACATCTAAAATACTTGAAAAGTGATGAATAATTTTATATTTTGTTAAATTAGCATTAACATTGATATTTACAATTTTATGGCGTTCCTTTTAAATCTAAACTTATCATTTAAAAAGTTTCGGAGATTTTTTAAAAATAACATTCGTCTCTGTTGGTTTGCAGATTTAAAAAATTTTCTATCCGGGAAGATTTTTGGTACAGCAGCTGTTTCAATCGAAAATTTCCATTATTCAATTAACTTCACGCGTAATAAAAGTCTGTGAAAAATAATAAGTGCGAAGATAATTGAATAGTGAATTTTTTTGATTGAGACATCTGTTTCCACGGAACTTTTTTCAAGTGTTTACAATTCATTTATCGAAGTTGTTAAAAATTCATTTCTAGAATTATGAACACAAAACTTAATAAATAACCAAATTAAATATGCGAAAAATAATGTAAATTTAACGCTTGATAATATTTTTTTACGAATTATAAAAATTACGTAAATAATACCGTTCTTAAAATTTAATTATCTTACTCAGAAATTTAATGTTCCATTAAATGAAAAACTTTCCATTTGTAAAAATGAAAACTGCATGTGCAAATTAATAATTTTTTAATTCTGGAGGTTTTCCTCGTAAGCTTTAATATAATTTGAACATATTTCATTAATTTTAATGAATAATTTATTTTGCGAATTTACTGCAGTTTTATTATGATGTACATACATGATGCGTGTTTACTTGATAAAATGCGAGTTGAAATGGAAAAACGAGTCTATTTAAAAAAGACTCCATACAAGTTCGAACTTTGGGCTCTTTTGGAAATTAAAGTGGAATTCCCTTTAGAATGAATTTTTTCGTATTTGCATCTTTTTTTCATCCACAAGCATTTTCTTTTCACTGCAGTACTCTTGGAGTAAAAATTTATTTTTAATAAAAAGTCACTTTTGACTGCAAAGAATGATGAAAAGCTATTTCAAATTAGATTAAACTAGAAAAATTTACTCAGTGTTTAAATTAAAAACAAAACCTTCCTAAACTTACGATATTATTACAGTACTAATAATAAAAATCATATTTTGAATTTTTGATTAAAAGACTTTTGATCATTAATGTTTTTTTCCGTGTTGCTAAAAAGCCTGACTCGAGTAAAATCCTATGAAGTTTTATTTCTTTCAACTCAAACTTTAACATTATTTCCACAAAGTAGAACTGCATAATTATAAAATAAAAAAAATTATCTACAAAAGGAGTGTCTGTTTATTAAAAGAGTTGATAAAGCCAATGTAAAGTAAATTACTGCTCTTTGTCGGCAACACAATTTCCGCTTAAAGCGACAGGAACGTTGGTATTTGCTGAGGTCGCTTTTTTCTGTAAAAACGGATTTTTCACCAACCAATTGGATGTCACGTAAATTTTCAAAGCTTTTGTTCTGTAATGACGCACGTCCGCCTCACTACCTGCTGCTTTCAAACCGCACGAGTTTCAAAAATTTCAGTTATAAAATGTGTCTTATTGTTCTTTTTAGTGCTACTGCGCGTTAAAATTGTTAATTGTCAAAGGAAAAGTTGAAATGTTCAGTGGATTACAATATTTTTAATTTAATGCATGTGTGTTGTCAGGTTAAAAATAAAAGCCAAATAACCCCGACTTTTTAAACTTCGTATATTTGCGTATTCTGGTACGCTGATGAAGAAAACCATAAAAATTTGATTTTTTAATTTTTTCCCGGAAAATATGATTGATAGGAAAAAACTTATTTTACAAAAGTTGTAGGCCTGATTATTATACACATTTTATGTCTGGAAACATTTTTAATATCTATTTTAATTTTTGAAAAATTTAATATTAAAGTTTATTAGGTCAATATAGCCTGCGTAAAATTCTGAAAACGCTCCCTGAGCGATTTTGATAAAACTTGGTACAGTTACGTATTTTGATGCGTTGATTACGAAAATAATAGTGAAAATTACCGAAAATTTGATTATCATGATAAAAAATCATCCACAAATCGATAAAGAATATAATTTTTTCGGCGTTTTCATTGTGATTTGTAGTTTTTTTTTTGCATTTTTCTCGTAAACTAATCGGTATTGGCAAAAAATGAATATAATAAAAAATACGTATTTTAATAAGATCTAAAACATTTTTCTAAAGTATTTTTTTTTATTTCTCATAGTAAAAAAGATAAAGAGAAAAAACTCAAATTATTATGGGCAGATCTCATTAAACACCAAAATACATAAGTATACAAAGTTGGAAAAAAAAACGGAAATGCGCCATTTTCGAAACTGCCCCCCCCCCTTGGTTCAACCATTTATAATTTCCTGTTGTTAAGAAAAATGTTTTGAGAAATTTTAGTGCAAGAAAAAAAGGAAAAAAATAGACGCTTTGTACATTGATTATTCAGCTTGAGGAAATTTGTGAAGCAGGCCATAAAACCATTTTCAGACCTGCCTTGCGATATTTTATGAGTTGGAGGAATAAAAACTTGTACTTTGTCGGTACTTGAGTATTTTCAAGGAATCGTACAAGTTTGCTTGCTTTTCCTCGAAAGCTCAGATTTCACAAGGCAATATCCTTTATACGTCATGGTTCCCATTTAGAAGGGATCTATCCCCTTTAACTGGCAAACTTTTCTCAAACTACACTCCACATACCACTAGTCAATGAGTATTTTCCTTTGGGAAAATCTGTGTAAAGTTCAAATTTAGTCAGTGGCTGCTTTACTTTGAGTCTTGAAATTTTCCACAAATCTTTTTTCATTATTCCTTAACAGCAAAGTTAATATACAAACTTTTTATATAAATACAGGTATTTTATTAGCTTAAGAAACGTAGCTTATTTTGTTAGTTTATTACACGATTTGCCAAGTTTTAAAATTATGTCGATCAATGAGCTCCATATGGCGTAAAAACTAACCTGTACAGGAATTAACTTAAGTTTGTAATGTATCGTGAAAAAAACTTTCAAATTGACGAGAATTTTTAAAAAGATCCGTAAATTTTGAAAACGATCCGCAAATTTTTAAGAAACTCTGGGAAGATAGATAAATCCTAAAAACTTCAATTTCAATCTTGTATTCTTATATAATAATATGAAAAATTGAATTTAAAATGATTAGAATTTAATCTAAAAAATTTTTGATAGAAAGAAAGTCGAAAACTATACTAAACTTAATTAATCCCAAGCCATTATTATTTATTTAAATCTCAAACTTCAATTCATTCAAACTTTAATTTTTTCAAACTTATAAGTTTCAATTAATCAAAGTTGCAATTATTACATGTACATAGTAAAATATTAATTAACAGCAACATTAAAGAAAAACTTTACATTGCTGTTCGTCATTTAAAACTAAAAATTTTTGGAAATGCAAATAATGAAAATTACGAAAATAATTACAAAATGGAAAAGAATACATACGGAAAATGACGAAAATAATTGACAATTAAAAACAAAATTCGAAAAATAGCTAGATAAATACACAGTTGTTAAAAAAAATCTAAAAAATTAAACAATATACATTCAATTTAAACTAAAAAATTGAAAAATTAAGAAAATTATAGGAATAATTGCTGAAATCAATTGCAAATTGAACAACTGGATTGAAAATCAAAATAAAAAAAATTGAAATTGAAGAAAATAATTAAAAAGTTTAGAAAATAATAAAAATTTGGAGAAAATAATAAAAACTTGAAGAAATAAATTCATAATTCAAAAATTAAACTGAAATTAAAAAAAAAATGATAATAATGGAGAAAAATTACAAAACGTGAAAATAATTCACAATTGAACACAAAATTCGAAAAATGGCTAGATTAATACACAAAAAAAAAAAAAAAAAAAATAATAATAATTAAAAAACTCAAAGAATCATTATAAAACTTTAAAAGACTAATTCCAAATTGAAAAAATTGTAGGAAATAATTTCAAATTGCGAAAAATAGTTAATAATTTAAAGAAATAATTGAAAAATGAGAATAATTAAAAAATTGAAGAAATTATCTACAAAATGACTAGATTAATAGACTACTGAACAAAAATGAATGAAATATATCAAATACTTTAAATTTAAAGAAAATAATTAAAAATTGAAAAATAAAGAAAATTATAGGAATAATTCTTGGAAATAATTGCGCATTGAACGAATGGATTGAAATTCGACAAAAATAATTATAACTGAATAAAATAATTGAAAATTGAAAATTTAAATTCAAATTTAAAGAATATAATTAAAAATTAAAAAAAAATTTGAAAAAAGCCGAAAGTTATTAAATATAGAAGATAACAATTTAAAACTGAAAAATGGAATTGAAATTTGAAGAAAAAATTGAGAATTGAAGAAAATAAAAATTTGAAATTCACGAATCTTATTGATAATGGAAAAAAATAATTGACGAAAGGCGAGGATTTCAAAATGTTAAAGAAAATAATTGACAATTGAAGAAAATAATTATTAGAATAATGCACTACTGAAAGAATAATTCAAACTATAAATATTTAATTTTAAAAATAATTAAAAATTGAAAAATTAAGAAAAAAATAGAAATAATTGTTGCAAATAATTGCTAATTGAACAACTGGATTGAAAATCAAAATAAAAAAAATTGAAATTGAAGAAAATAATTAAAAAGTTTAGAAAATAATAAAAATTTGGAGAAAATAATAAAAACTTGAAGAAATAAATTCATAATTCAAAAATTAAACTGAAATTAAAAAAAAATGATAATAATGGAGAAAAATTACAAAACGTGAAAATAATTCACAATTGAACACAAAATTCGAAAAATGGCTAGATTAATACACAACCAAAAAAAAAAAAAAAAATAATAATAATTAAAAAACTCAAAGAATCATTATAAAACTTTAAAAGACTAATTCCAAATTGAAAAAATTGTAGGAAATAATTTCAAATTGCGAAAAATAGTTAATAATTAAAAGAAATAATTGAAAAATGAGAATAATTAAAAAATTCAAGAAATTATCTACAAAATGACTAGATTAATAGACTACTGAACAAAAATGAATGAAATAAATCAAAAACTTTAAATTTAAAGAAAATAATTAAAAATTGAAAAATGAAGAAAATTATAGGAATAATTCTTGGAAATAATTGCGCATTGAACGAATGGATTGAAATTCGACCAAAATAATTAAAACTAAATAAAATAATTGAAAATTGAAAATTTAAATTCAAATTTAAAGAATATAATTAAAAATTAAAAAAAAATTTGAAAAAAGCCGAAAGTTATTAAATATAGAAGATAACAATTAAAAACTGAAAAATGGAATTGAAATTTGAAGAAAAAATTGAGAATTAAAGAAAATAAAAATTTGAAATTCACGAATCTTATTGATAATGGAAAAAAATAATTGACGAAAGGCGAGGATTTCAAAATGTTAAAGAAAATAATTGACAATTGAAGAAAATAATTATTAGAATAATGCACTACTGAAAGAATAATTCAAACTATAAATATTTAATTTTAAAAATAATTAAAAATTGAAAAATTAAGAAAAAAATAGAAATAATTGTTGCAAATAATTGCTAATTGAACAATTGGATTGAAAAAAATTGAATCGAACAAAATAATTGAAATTGAGGAAAAAATTTTAAATTGAAGAATGGAAATAAAATTTTTAAAACCTAATACAGAACTGAAAAGAATAAATTTATTTATTTATTTATTATTACATATACGGGCCAGGCCCTTTGACTTAATCTAAAAATTACAGATCGTAATATAATTTATTCGGGTTAACCTTCTAATTGATAAATGAATAATTGCTCTTAAAATTAAAAAAGCATATTAATATTCAAAAAAATAATTGAAAATTGAAAAATGTAATTGAAATTTTAAGAAAATAATAAAAAATTAAAGAAATAAATTATAATTTGAAATAATGGTTTATAATTGAAAAAAATCAAGTTTTTTGGAATATTGAATAAACTTAATTGAAAATTGTAGAATGGAATTGACTTTAGAAAATAATTCATAATTTAAAGAAAATTACAAAATCACGAGAATAATTTCATATTAAAGAAAATAGTTGAAAAATGCGCAAAATAATTGACAATTGAAAAATAAATTCGAAAACTGTCGAGAATAATCTTTAACAGAACAAAATAATTGAAAAAGTTGAATTATAATTATCAAATTTAAGGAGAATAATTGTAAATTGAAAACAGTGAAAAATTATAGAAAAAATTGTAGACTTATTTACACACTAATTTATATTACTTCCTTGAAATATTTAATTATTCTTTCTTGTAATTTTTTCTTTTTCAAACAATTTTTTTGGTAGGTTATGTTTTATTTCTTAAACATGTGTTTAATGATTTTTTCAATTATTTACCTTAAATTTTATTTACTGTTATTAATTTTCCACATTTAAATTATTTTCAGCATATTTCAATTTTTTTTCTGAATCCTAAGTTATTTTAAGAATATTTCAATTTATTAGTTTTTTCAATTTTTTATTATTTTCCTCGATTATTAATTATTATTCTCATTTTCTAACATTTTTAAGTGTTTTTCTAAAGTTTCAATTTTTTTCTTTAATTTTTAATTACTTTCATTTGTTTTCATAATTTTCAATATTTTTTATTAATTATTGTAATTTTTTTTTAATCCTAAGTTATTTTAAGAACATTTGAATTACTTTTTTAAATTTTTTTTTATTTTCGTCGATTGTTAATTATTATACACATTTTCTATGATTTTAAAGTATTTTTCTAAATACTTTTAATTATTTTAATCAATTATCGATTATTTCTGTGGTTTTTTAATAATTCTCTTTAATAAAAAATTTTGAAGTTATTTTGTAATTATTATTTTTCTTAAACATATATTTTAAAATTTTTTCAATTATTTCCCTTAAATTTTATTTACTGCTCTTAATTTTTAATATTTAAATTATTTTTATGATATTTCAATTTTTTTTCTCAATCTTAAATTATGTCTAGCATATTTCACTTAGTTTGTTCAATTTTGAACTAATTTGATCATTTTTCAATTATTTTCCTCGATTGTTAATTATTATTCTCATTTTCTAAAATTATTTTCTATAAGAGTTATAAGTAATTTTTTTTACAATCTCAATTATTTTCTTCAATTTTTAAATATTTCCATTTGTTTTCACAATTTCCAATTATTTTTTTATTCATTATCGTAAATTTTAATTATTTTTAGCTTTCTTCAATTCTTTTCTGCATTTTTTAGTTATTTTCATTTTTTTCAATCGATTAATAAGATTTTCATTTATTTTTCTCAGTTATTTTTTCTTCGTTTAAAAAAAATTTTGTAATTTTTTCAATTATCTCACTTAAATGTTATTTGTTTTTTTACAACTTATCATTGTTTGTATCATATTTCAAATATTTTCTTCAAATTTCAAAAATTTAAAACATTTTTTTATTATAATTTCAAAGATTTTAAATTATTTATCTGACAATTCAATTATTCCATTTAACTTTCAATTAATTATATTATTTTCTTCAATTTTCAATTTCTTTTGTTCTTTTTCTTAATTTCCAAAAAGTTTTTACTTATTTCTCTTTAATTAAATCTTGTTCTCTGTAATTTTAAATTATGTTTATCATTTTTTAATATATTTGCTCTAATTTTTAATTATTTTCTTTTATTTCAATGAACTTCTGAAAGTTTTAAGTATTTTTCTGAAAATTTCTTTAACTTTCCTGTTTTGAAATATTTTATATAAGTTTTTCAATTATTTTCGCAAATTTTAATTATTTTTTTTAATTTTAATATATTTTTCTGAATTTTTAATCATTTTTTTTTAATTTTCAATTATTTTCTCAAAGGGGACACCGGGACACTGACTTTGTCATTTTAATGCTTATTTTAAAAATTTTCTTGGAAAAAGATATGATAATAAACTCCAATCACGTATTCTATATCATTTTCGTAAATCCAATGTGACATTTTAAAAAACAATTAGAAAACATTCTGTATTTCAAATTTGGAAATAAGGGCGATGAAAGGTGGAGAGGAACTTCCATCGATTTTTGAAATTAGATAATGATTGTCAGCTGTTTTAACTGAAAAAAATTAAGTCAGTTGCTGAATTTTGTTTCATTCTGTTGACAGTTTTTTTTAAATATCAGACAATGTTGAACATTTTGGAGCAACAGTATATTATAAAATGTATATAAGGGAAAAATGCTGTCTACTCACTTAAGAGGAACAACAGTGGTATCATGTGACTATGCACATGATAACATGAGAAGGCTTTGCTCTTCTTTACAACAGACAGGGAACCTGTTTAAAAGACAGCAGCTTCCTGCAGTGGTAAAAACTCGAAAATTGAATTACCAATAATGTAACGAAAGAAAAGGGACATTTTGTGAAACTTTAGGAAATCGCTAATTAGTAAATTCTGATTTTTGGATTTGAGACAGTGTGACGTAAAATTTGTTCAAATAATTTTCTCACAATTTAGTTATTCTAAAATATTAAATTTCAATTGCTTATTTTTAATTTTAAATTATAGACTTTATTTTCCTATTTCAAGAATCCTTTAACTTCGATTTAAGTTTGATTAATTTCCAATTAACTTTTCTGATCTCTAAGGTTGCGCTCAATTCCAAGACTGGATTTTCGAAATTTATTATTTAAGACTTATTTGTATTTATTTCTCTTATTTTATGTAATCCTGCAAAGAGTCGCCAAACTTTGTAAGAATCTTTAAATTTTTGCAGAAGAAAACTGAAGATTTTAAATTAATGTTCCTGTAAAAATTTGATTTTACCGCCAATATGTTAATTAAATTTACTGATACTTCTGGATTTTGAATTTATAATGAAATTTTTGATTTATAAAGAATTTATTTGATGTCAAGATTGAATTTTACGTTCCTGGGTAATTTGAATTTCCCGCCTGATTTTATAACCTAAAATTGGAATTATTAATTTGAATGTATTGACGTGTATTATTGATTTAAATTTATATTTATAGATTTATGCTATCAATTTTGGATCTTTCTATTGGACTTCTTCATTTGATTTTTGCTGTTTGTACCCAAGGAACTTAATTAATTTTGAAATGTCGACCTTAACTTTCCTGCTGTTTGATGTCTTGTATCCTGTGTTAAGATGTCGACCTTGTCGCCTGGAGCGATATTTAAAATAATTAAATCTTGGAAGGTTTCATCGTTTATTCAATTATTTAATTAAATCTCTTGTTGCTAACACTGATCTACCATCCCAAGGACCAAATTAATTCATTGTGGTTTGGAATTAAATCAGAAAATTTCAACATTTAATTTATGAAGAATTCCGTTTAGAAGATTTCAATTTTCGCACCTTATGCTGTCAGCCAATGGAAAAGAAGCATTTAGATTATATTTTATTTTTATTCGAAGTCTCGATTGTATTTTGTCCAAATTTAGTGATCTTAGTTTTTAAGTTTAGGGATTTTGTTTTAATTACTTTCGGAAGTACTGTCATTTTTTTTTATCGTTGCGTTGGTAACCGTGAAAAATAACAAACGTCGCCATCTTATCTTTCTGCTGACCTTTGGAGAGATCAGGCATGTATTTCTAAAAAATTATTTGATTGCTAATTTGATTATTTGGAGTCAGGCCCGGATTGGCCATTCAGGATACCGGGAAAAATCCCGGTGGGCCGCCGCTAGGCGGGCCGGTATTTTTCTAGGTCTAATTAATAATTTAATTTATGTAATTAAATTTCATTTAACTTTCAATTACTCTTTTCTATTTTCAATTAATTTTACAACATTCAATCATTTTCGGCTTCTTTCTATGTTCTTTTCAATCACAGAAATTGTAGAATTTCAATTAAATTGTTCAATTCTACAACTATTTTTTACAATTCTTATTTATTATTATCTTCAACTTTCAATTCCATTCTTCAATTTTCAATTTCATTCTTCAGTTTTCAATTATTATTTTTTTCTATATTCAAGAATTCTAGACTTTTTCAATTACTTCTTTCAATTTTTAATTACATTTTTTAAATTTCCATTACATTCCTCAATTTTCAATTATCTCCTTCAATTTTTTCAATCCTCAATAATTCTCAAAAAATTTTATAACTAATCTTTAACTTTTTAAATTATTTTGTTCTCTTGACCATTATTTCTTAGTGCTTTACGATATCAAGACGATATCATATTTGAGCAATATTGATATTGATCTCAAAATCTCTTGACCATCCAAAAATGTTCTCGAGTTGATAATATCGACCTAAAATAACTAAAAAATGACGAAAATAATTGACAAATGAAAAAAATTGGAATAATGACAAGATTAATAAATCGACAATTGACAAAAATAATTTAAAAAATTAAAGAACAAATATAATATTTTAAAAAAACAATTGGAAATTAAAAAAGGAAAAAAATTACAGAAATAATAATAATTGAAAAAAATTTTAATTTTAAAAAATTGACCGGGATTGAAATTTGAAGAAATAATCACAAATTGATAAGAAGAAAATAATATTAAAAATTGCCAAAATAATTAAAAAATGAAGAAAATAATTGTGAATTAGATAGAAAAATTGAGGAATTAAGGAGTTAAATTGAGATTTCAAAAAAATTATTGATAATAAATAATTTACAAATTACTATATCAATAAATAAATAAATAGTATAAAAGAGTGAAAAAGCCCAGGATTGGTGAATATTTAAGAAAATAATTGACAATTAAAAACTGAAGAAAACTGTAGGAATAATTATAACAAATAATTGGAAATTGAATGGGATTTCAAAAAGTTAAAGTTGGTTGAAAATCGAAGAAAATAATTTCAAATTAGAAGAAATAGTTGAAAAATGAAGAAAAAAATTCAAAATTAAAGAAAATAATAATTGTGAATTTAAGAGGATAGTTGAAAAATTGAATTGAAAGTTCAAGAAAAATATTGTTAATTGAAAAAATCATCGAAAAAAGCCGAGAATTATTAAATATTGAATAAAATAACTGCCAGTTGGAAAAAATTCTAAACATTGCAAGATTATTAAATTAAAAACTGACAGAAATAATTTTAAACAGAAAAAGATAAACATGAAATTAAAAAAAACTAAAAAAGAAAGAAAATGATAGGAATAGTTCTAGAAACAATTGAAAGTTTAATTGCTTTTTGAAAAATTAAACTTTATTAAAATTTGAAGAAAATACTTCCAAATTGAGAGAATAATTGAAAATGAAAAAAAGTATCAATAAAAGACAAGAATTGTGATTGGATACAAATAATTAAAGAATTAAAGAACTGAATTGAAATTTCAAGAAAATGATTAATAATTGAATAATATGAAAGAAAATAATTGAAAAAAGACGAAAATAAAGGACAATTGCAAAAAATTCGAAAAATTGCAACATTAAAAAGTTTACATTTCAACAGAATTATCTTAAAAGTTAAGAATGTAAATTACAATTTAGAACAGAAATAACTAAGAATAAAAATTGAAAGAAAATTACTGTAGTAATTGTAGAAAATAATTGTAAATTTAATTGGATTATAAAAAATTGAACTGGATTGAAGTTCTTGGAAAATAATTGCCTATTGAAGGAAACAAGTGAAAATTGAAAAAATAATTGAAAAAAAATCGAGAATTATTGAATATTGACTGAAATAATTAAAAATTCAAGTAAATAATTGAAAACTGAAAAATAATTGAAAAAATGAGAATATTTGAAAACTGAAAAAGTAATTGAAAACTGAAAAAAAAATAATTGAAAAACCGACAATTTTTGAAAATCGAAGAAAATAATTGAAAACTGAAAAAATAATTGAAAAAACGAGAATATTTGAAAACTGAAAAGAATAATTGAAAAAAACCGAAAATATTTCAAAATTGAAGAAAATAGTTGAAAACTGGAAAAACAATTGAAAAAATGAGAATTATTGAATATTGAAGAAAACAATTGAAAATTGATAAAAATATTGAAAGAAGCCGAAAATTATTGAATATTAAAGAGAATATTTGAAAATTAAAAAACATGATTAAAAATTAATTAAAATAATTGTGAATAGAAGAAAATAATTGAGATTTGAAGAAAATAATTGTAAATTAAAGAAAGTAATTGGGTATTCAAATATTGAAAAAATGATTTTCAGGTGAATGAAAGCCGACTTTTTTTATGCTAAAGGGGGCAAAGTAGATAGAAATTCATTCTGAGCGATTTTTAAAGCCGGGGAATTCGCTAAAAAACTTTTTATTATATTTATTTAATAAAAATTGTCCATTTCTTGATTGAAGATCAGGGAATGATTTTAAAGGGTTGTTTTTGATGCTGAAGGGGTTAAGGTAGATAGGAATACATTCAGAGCAATTTTTAAAGCCAGGAAATTCTCTCAAAATTTTTTTATTATATTTGTTTAATAGAAGTTGTCCATTTTTTGTCCTTTAAAATTGGTTAAAACCAGATTGAGGTGTTCATTAAACTAAGAAATTACTGCTGCTTTCGTACAAATGGCAGTAGAGAATGCTACTGTTCAAGAAATTCCAAATAATTAAATTATTGATAAGTTTAAATAAAATAATTTAATAATTTAATATTTTTATATTTTAGTTTTAAATGTTAATAAAAATTTTCAATTATATAGAAAGGGGCCGCTTTGAATATCTTTCCCGGGCCGCTTTTAATTCCCAATCCGGCCCTGATTTGGAGCTTATGTATATTGCTAATTTAATGAATTTGATTTGATCCATTTTTTAAACTAGTCTTGGATTAATAATTTTTTTTCTTTCATTAGTTTCAACTTGTATTCACTCACACATAATAAAAGCACAGATTACAACTGAAAATTTGACTTTTTTTGAGGTTAGAATTTTGTGATTTTTTGTCTACTCAAAAATTTGCAAAAAAATTAATTTATTCATTTTAAATCTCGTCTGAATTAAAGGATTTATATGAAAAAGTAAGAACTTCATTCATAACTAGTAAATAAATTCTTTATTAAGAAAGCCTGGGTGTAATATAAAAGTGCGCGAATGCCTATTCAATTTCAGAGTATTCCTGAGGGATCATATGAGCTAATAAAATATGCTTGACGATGAATGTACGCTCTTCCTCACGTGAAATTACATTGCAAGTGATCATAAAACAGAAAACAGAGAACAGCAGTTTCAGACTTTATCTCGCCAGAATAATACGGCATGTTAACAGGATAAACTGTTGTTACAGTATATCTTTTATAATTCAGGTGCGAAGAGTATATAACTGCACAATGAAGATAAAAATCATGGCAAATCACTTTACTGTTCTAAAAAATTATTTCTCGGCAATTTTCAATTAACGATAAATATTACAAACAATTTCCTGAAAAATTATTCATTATCGAAATAAATTAGAGTTTCTAGTAAAATTGTCGTAAAATGATTTTTATTCCTAACTTTAAATATTTAAACATAAATGAAAATACTAACAACAATGCCTGATTACAAAGTTCTCCGGGAAAATTGGAAATTGGAAAAATGAAAGTGGCACTTTTCTTGTTTACAAACAACAAAAAAGTTTGAAAACCCATTTTATTTATGTACTATGACGCATTTTTATTATTTTATGCTTCAATTTCAATTAAACTAACTTTAGTCTTTTTATGACAAACGTCCTTATTGTAGGTTTATTCAATCGATTAACTATATAAAAAATTGAATACAACATAACCTCACTACATGTTTGGTAATAACAATTATGTGTCTTAGGAAAGAATAACCCATCAACTTTTGATGATCGATAGATATAAAAAAAAAAAAAATTAAAAAATACTACTAAATGTAGTGAACATATTATTTGTTACGAAAATCGTATTAAAAAGATAAACGTGTTTAAATGTTGATAACTCTGTTAGAAATTAGCAAAATTAAATTTTTTATTCATCATTGGAAAGCTTTTAAAATTTGCCGTCCAATAGTCCTAACTTGAAGCTTTTTTGATTAATAGAAAAATAGATTTGATGTGATTCAGATAGGTGAAGTTTTCGTTTTTAGTGAATTTTGGAATTTTCATTGCTCAAGTTTGATGGATTGCATTTTCTGAAGAAATAATAGGAAATTTTTGAAATTAAGCTAAATAAAACCTTTAACTTTTAACTTTAAAATAAGCCAAAGAAAACTTAATTATCTTGATTGATTTGAAAGTTATAAGTAAACGACGTTAACCGTGCATGAAAAATGCAGGGCTCGAACTAGCTCCGTAAATCCCGTAAAAGTCCGTAAATTTACTTATGGTCCGTAAAAGTCGGTTTTTTTAAAAAAAGATCCGTAAAGTCCGTAATTTGTTTAGAAAAGTCTGCAAATTCCGTAAATTCTAAGATAAGAGGCCCTAAGCAGTGTAAAAACGGTTGAGTTTCAATTTTTCAATTCCTTTCTTCAATTTTTAATTATTTTATTTAATATTCAATAATACTCGCCTTTTTTCAATTATCAGTTATTTTCTTGAAAATTTAATATGTTCTTCAAGTTCCAAACATAATTATTTTCATCCACTTTTATAATTACTCTTTAATTTTTAAAATTATTTTGTTCTAATAACGATTATTCTCGACACATTTCGAATTTTTTTCAACTGTCAATTATTTTCGTCAATTTGTAATTTTTCCTAATTATCAATTATTATCTTAAAACTTCAATTTAATTCCTTTACATTTAAAAATTCCCTGATTTTTCCAATTATTTCTTTTCACTCATAAAAATTTTTAAATTTAAACTCAATTGTTCGATTCTAAAACTATCTCCTTCAATTCTCCATTATTTCCTTCAAATTTCAATTGCATTTTTCAATTTTCAATTTTTTTCTTTATTATTAAAAATTCTTGCCTTTTGTCCATTTTTTTTTTTTTTGATTATCAATAAGTTTCTATGACTATAATTCACATGTTCAATTAGTTTCTTCAATTCTGAATTTGTTTTCAAATTTCAATTCTGTTTTTCAGTTTTTAATTATTTTCTGCTACATTTAATAAATCACGGCATTTATAAATTTCTTTTTGGAATTTTCAATTAAATTATATAGATTTTAATTTCATTTTTCAACTTATAGTCATTTTTTCATTTTTAAATGATTTTTTGAATTATAAAATTGTTTTAATTTAGCGATTTGTCGAAGTTTGTTATCAGTTGTTAATTATTTTCGTTATTTTTCAGATATTTTTTTCAATTCTTTAATTATTCTCGTCATAAGGGGCCATCCATAAATTACGTAAGACTTTTAGGGGGGAGGGAAGGCCCAGGAAATCTTACCACCAATAGAAAAAATGGCGCTAATGTATGTAAAAAATCTTACGTGGGGGGGGGGGGGTTCAAATTACCGAAAAAACGTCTTACGTAATTTATGGATGGCCCCTAAACTGTTTCTTTCAATTATTATTCATTTTCCGCAACTTTCAATTAATTTCAACAATTTTTTCAATTTTCATTCATTCTCTTGAAGTTTTATAATTATTCTTTAACTTTTTAAATTATTTTGTTCTCTTGTTGATTATTCTTGACAGTTTTCGAATTTTTATCATTTGTCTATTATTTTCTTTAATATTTGATAATTTTGTATTTTGTTATTTTCCTTTTAATTATCTATCTGTCTTCTTCAAAATTTGATTTAATTCTTTAATTTTCAATTATTTTTAAAAAATTTAAATAATTTTTCCAGTTTACTTTTTTGTTTATAATTTTTCTTTAATTCTCGGCTTTTTTCAATCATTTTTTTCAATTATAAAAATTGTTTTAAATTTAAATTCAGTTTTTCAATTCTACAACTATTTTCTTAAACTCTTAAATATTTTCTTCAATTTTACATTTTTTATTTAAATTTTACTTTAATTTTTAACTTTTCAGTTGTTTAATTCAATTTGCAATTATTTTTTTCACTCATAAAAATTGTTTAAAAATTTCAATACAATTGTTTAATTCTACAACTATTTTCTTCAAATTTCATTTTACAATTTTAAATTATTGTCTTTAATATAAAAAAATTCTCGCCCTTTTTAAATTATTTTTTTTTCGAGTATCGCAATAAATTTTTTTAATTTAAAAAGCAGTTGTTTAATTATGTTATCTTATATTCAATAATTATCTTCTTTTTTCAATTTTATGTTTATTCTTTGAAATTCAATTCCTTTTTGCAATGTCTAATTATTTTCTTAATTTTTCAATTTTTCCCCCCCTTTTTTTTATAATTATTGCTTTCAATTTTCAATCTAGTTGTTCAATGTTGAATTATTTCCAACTATTGTTCATATAATTTTCATCTTTTTAAAGTATTTTTTTCCAATTGTCAATTAATATATTTTTCAACTATTTCTTGCAATTATTATTTATTTTACCCAATTTTCAATTGTTTGCACACTTTTTTCAATTATTCTCTAAAAATTTTATAATAATTCTTTAATTTTTTCAATTTTAATTTTTTTTCAATCCTTTTTTAATTTTTTTTAAATTATTAATTATTTTTCCAATTTCAATTCAGTTCTTAAATTTTTAATTTATTTCTCGAAATTGTTATTATTTTCTTCAGTTTTCAATTATTTTCTTCAATTTCCATTATTTTGTCGATTTTCAATTCAGTTTTACAATTTGCAATTATTTCCAACAGTTTATTTTTTAATTTTCTTGTTAAATTTGAATATTTATTGTTCAATTATTTAAATTATGCTTTTTCAATTGTATAATTACCTAGACATTTTTCGAGTTTTGTTTTCAATTGTCAATTATTTTCGTTATTTTTCAGTTAGTTTCTTAAATTTTGTAATTATTCTCCTAATTTTCATTATTTCAAGTTGCAAAAATTTATAGTTTTTAATAACAAATAACAATGCAAAGTTTCTGGCGCGCGTTAATGTTGCTAGTACTGTAATAAGACTTATAGGTCTATTTAAATGCACAGAAAGCTTTTTTTTGTGCCTATGTTATAAGTATACCTACAATAATTGTTCTCTTATTTGCCTCAGACTCATTAATATTTTTCTATTTAATATTAATAAAATTGTCTACAATTTTCAAAGAAATAAATTATTTTAAACATAAAAAATACAATTTCTTTTTACTTTTCTACTGTATTTTAATTCTATCACACTACTCAAAATAGTCTTTCGGGATAAAAAATGTTTATTCGTAACTAGTCCGTCAAAGCCCGTAATTTTGAATTTTTGGTCCGTAAAGTCCGTATTTTTAAGTACTTTTACCGGTTCGAGCCCTGAAAATGGTTAACGCAGCGATTCTACTGTTTGACTCTTTCTCCATGTATTTCTCACACGTATTATGTATTTACTTATAACTTTCGAATCAGTCAAGCTAATTAAGTTTAATTTGGCTTATTTTAAAGTTTAAAGTTCAAGGTTTTATTTAACTTAATTTCTAAATTTTCCTATTATTTATTTAGAAAATGCAGATCACCAAACTTGAACAATTAAAACTCACTGAAAACAAACAATTAACCTGTCTTTATCACATTGAATCTCCGTTTCTATTAATCAAAATAGCTTCAAGCTAGGATTATTTCACGGCAAATTTTATGAGCTTTCCAATAGTCTATAAAAAGTTTATTTTTGCTAATTTCTAACAGAGTTATCAACATTTAAAGATTTTATCTTTCTAATCCGACTCCATCACAAAACATAAGAAAATTATTACAGGAGCTAACCTGGAAGGATACGACGAACATGATTGGAGCTTGTTCAGTAAATTATTTTTATTTTTATAAAGTTTTTAACATTCTTAAAAAGAATACAACCAAAGGGTCGACCGTGAA
The DNA here is from genome assembly GCA_037103525.1 of Ganaspis brasiliensis. NCBI lineage: Eukaryota > Metazoa > Arthropoda > Insecta > Hymenoptera > Figitidae > Ganaspis > Ganaspis brasiliensis. Next base: position 1,359,720 of record JAZKLR010000048.1, on the reverse strand, counting down.
AAGTCGATTAGTTCAGTTAGTGGCGGCGCTGATGCCAGTGCTGCATCAAGTTGTCCGCCACTAGGTTTTGACAGGTTGTAAACAACAGAGATGATGCCCTCTTTAAGTCCTAGACATGGATTCTGATAAGTGACTATTATTAAAAAGTGTAACTCTTTATTTATTAAAACAAAATAAACTGTTTTTTTACAACAACAACAACAAAATCAAAAATATTGAAGACACAAGTCATCGAGTTTACGTCTAACTGTGCAACAGTCAGAAAATTGATTTCAAACTGGTGTGATATCAAAATTTTTAAATGAGTTTAAAAATATTATGCGAGGTAAATTTTTACCTCGTCTCAGTACATATTCGCTAGAAAATGTAGGCGGTAGGTACTTCATTAAAATAAACATAATTATCCTACGCTTATAAAGTTGCTACCTCTTTATTGATTTGAATAAAAACGAGTTTATCCACTTCCATAAAATACTCTTTATGAATTTGAGGCTTTTGTCTGAAACCCAAGAACAACATTGGAAACTCTCAACCTCAATTGGTAAAACTATTCAAACATTTATTCGTGTCAGAAAGTTTTTAAACAAAGATAAATACTGCTTTTTTCGTGGCTGAACAAAAGTATCTTCTTCTATGTGAAGAAAAGCTTGTTACCTAAGCGCCCGTCGGGAGTCAGGTACCCCTTTGATCACTGAGAAAAATTATGATAGTGTAAGTGCTGGATCAATGTATGAGCGAACGTGAATAAAGTGAATTAATAAATGAAAAAAAAGCACTTGTAATTATAAAGTGAGTACAAGCGAGAAGAATGATCCTATAGTTAAAGCTTCGGGACGCGGAAAAAAAGTAAAAAAAGGTAAAGAAATCAAGGTATATAGAAAGAGATGAAAATTGCGTTCTGACGTTTCGTTATTAATCTGGTATTTTCTGAATGTAGTAGAACTACTATGCAAGTAAATTATTTCTGATCCGTTGGTCATTTTAATAAAATTTCCAGAAACAGTCCATGTCTATTTTTCCCCATTGGTAAATGAAAAGTAAGCGATGGAGAAACAATTTTCAGTTTTAATTTTATTACTTTGCATAGTTAAGCTCTGGTGGTCTTTATTTTTCACTCAGATATGAAGTATTTTAAAAATTGGAATTTTACATGAATTAAAGTGTCGAGTAACTGGGTTAGAGAAGAATTATTATTTTCCGGGATTAGCACAAAAATCAAACCTTCTGGAAAATTCTTTTAATTATTCAAATTTGTTCACAATTCGGGAATTACATATTTTTTATTGGCTAATGGGGCATTTTATGGTATGAATACCATTTCCCAAAAGGTACCTTCCCGAGTCAAGTATCTAGACCTTATTAATCCTGAAGACTACTGACTAGTCCTGATTTATCCTAAAGAGTCATGTCTAGTTCGATTAAGAACTAAGAAGACCTGCTTCATCCTAATACATGCTGGCAAATGCTTCCTCTCAATCCTGATAAGTTCTTATGAATCCTTTACTCCTTTTAAGTACTGCTGGAATCCTATGTAATGATTTTAAATCCTTATAAGACCTGGTTAGTTCGATTTAAACCTAACTCTGTCCTGAACCCTTTCAAAAAGTTGTCTACATCAGTCATAAAAGTTTTTAATCCAAGGTTTTCTAATTTTAAATAAATAATTTTTTTTAAATATATAAATGTGTACGTTTGCATGACAAAAGCCCACTTTGGCACTAAATAGACGTATTTCTTGATAAATTGGCAATATTTTTAGAGATATTTCAATACTTGAACCGGAAAATCGGTCATTAATAATCGGTCATTAAAATAAATTAATCAAATATTTAACTAATTTTTTGTAATCTCTTAATGAAACTTCAATAAAATATAAGGAGTACTGAGTCAAATGTTTACTAAAATTGAGTATAGATTTTCATTATTTTAAACTACTAACCGATGTTTCACTAATTCATGTTTAGAGAATAAATTATTTAATATTTCGAAAAAGATATATACCAATCTAACGTTACGCGTTGTTACCCGTTATTTAAGTTCAAATTTTTAAAACAATGAATATATTTATATGAAAAATATCCATATTCATTCATAAACTAAGTCACTAAGCTTTAAAATTACGTCACATTTTTAGGACGCCCCACCCCCCTCTATTATATATCGTGTTGAAAAATTATTATTGAAGTTTTTTTATTCTACACTTTAAATTAAAGTATTAAAATTTTTGTATTTTGAACTCTTAAAAATGACTCCTTTTTCTATAAAACATAAAAAAAACTTTGTGAAGTAAGATCTAAATTTTTTAATATATTACAAAACTGAAAAGATTAAGAATCTATTAAGCAAGAGTAAATTTTACTAAATCAATAATCTTGTTAAAGTTGCAATTATTTTCTATTGTCATTTCAATTATTTACAATAATTTTCAACTTTTTAAAATATTTTAAAATTATTTTCTTAATTTTTAATAATTACTTTTATTATTTTTCAATTTTTTCCCCAATTTTAAAACTCACTTTCCATAAATTATAATTATATTCATCTTAAATTATTGTTTTTCCTATTACTTACAATATTTTCCTCAATAATGAATTAGAAACCTTATTTTATTTATTAACATTATTCTCATTTATTTTCAGTTTCTTTTTTCACTTATCAATTATTTTCATAAATTGAAAAATAATTTTTTTAAATTACAATTGTATTTTTCCTTTCATTTGATAAACGTAATCAAAACTTAGTAATTAATAGTATTTTTCAACTACTTTTGTCAGATTTTAATTATTTCCTGATTTTTCAACTATTTTTATCATATTTCAATTAATAGCCTCATTTTTAAATTATTTTAAAAATAATTCCATAAATTGTTCATTATTTTTTTAATTTTTAAATTATTTTTCCAATTTTCAATTATCTTTATCCTTTTCTTTAAATTAATTTTTCCAATTTCAAATTATTTTTATTATTTTTCAATTAATGTCATAAACTTACAATTATTTATATCAAATCTCAATTATTTTCCTTCCTTTTTAATTTTGTTTATAATTTTTTCATTAAAATCATCAATTGTTGATAATTTTTTTTATTATTTAATTTTTTCTCTAATTTTCAATTATTTTGATCATTCTTCAACAAACACTGCAAAAACATGGTGTCTTAAATTGGACAAAAATGTCTTAAATTAAGATACTTTTGGTGTCTAAGACACGAAAAATGTCTTAATTTAAACGTCCAACTTTAAATTGTTTTCACTATTTTTTAATTAATTTTTTAAACTTTCAATTATTTATGACAAATATCAATTATTTACTTCAATTTTCAATTTTTAACATAATTTTTCAATTAAATACTGCAATTTTTAATGTTTTCATTATCTTTTCATTCTTTTCATAGATTTTTAATTATTTTTATCTTTTTTCAAATATTTGCCACAATTTTTTATTATTCCATTATTTAAATTTTTTTTAAATTTCATTATTTGTTAATTATTTTTATCATTTTTCAATTGTTTTCTCCAATTCTCAATTATTTTAATAATTTTTTAATGAATTGCCCCATTTTTAAATTCCATAATTATTTTCTTCAATTTTTAATCGCTTTTATCATTTTTAAATTAATTTCACCAATTTCATATTATTTTTCAATTAATATCATAAACTTCCTATAATTTACTTCGAATTTCAATTAGTTTCTTTAATTTTTATATTTTAAAATGATTTTTCAATTATTTGCCTTCCCTTTTAATTTTTTTAAAAATTTTTTTAATTATGTCATCAATTCTTAATTGTTTTTGTCATTTTTCAATTTTTTTTCTTCAATTTAAAATTTTATTTTTTAATTAATTTCATGAATTATCAATTATATCTATCATTTTTTAATTTTTTCTCCAATTTTTTATTATTTTTATCATTTTTCAATTAATTCCCACAATTTTCAATTATTTTTATTAAATTTCAATTATTTTCTCCAATTTTTTCCATTGTTTTAATAATTTTTCAATTATTATGCTGCATTATTTAAAATGAATCTAAAATCTGTATATGTATATTGTTTTTATAAACATTTGGTTTAATTTTTCGGGTTTTATTTAGTTAAGTAGCTTTTAATTTAAAAGAAAATATATTATAAAGATTTTTTTTAGTTTAAAAAAGGGCATTTGAGCAGTATTATGAAATTAAATTAAAATTCTACAAAAATTAAAAATGATATCAATATTAACAGAAATATAATCTTGAATCTTTATTTGTATATTTAAGGATGCAAATTTTTTCATAAGAATTTTGTTTACATAGTTTTTTTCAGTATTACAAATAAAAATACAAAAATTCTTGAAAACTTAAGAAAGACCTTTAACTATAAATAAACGACAAATTAAGTTAGCTATCAGTGATAGAATTTTGAATTTTTTATGATAACATCAATGATATTTCAATTCAATGTCTAATTTTTATAAATAGAGCCAAAAATTGATTTTTTAAAATTATTTAGACAAATTTTATTACGGTTCAAAAGGTATTTCTAAAACAATTAAATAGTTCGCCCCTGACTGGAATGATATTCAAATAATAGGCTTTGTAAATCTCTAAATAAGCGAGCGAGTACGGGGGGTTAGAGCGTCTGACTTGCGTCCGAATGGTCCCGCGTTCGATCCCGGCGGGTGTGCGATTTTTCGTTATTTAGGGATAGTTTTAATTGTTTAGGTCTATCTACTGTGTATATAAACATGTTTTAAACAATTAGCTAATTTAATTACAAAAAATGGAAAAATAAAATTAAAAAACAAAGTTGTTCTGAACAAAGTTCTATGAATAAAAAAAAATAATTAGATTAATAAAATGTATTTTTTTTTATTTACTCAAATCAATTATAATAATTAATAATAAAAAACTAATAACCCATTTCCCATTGGGTAAGAACATGTGATCTATTACGTCATAATTTCAGATAAATGAAAACCTAGACTAAACCTAACAAGTCCTTCATTAGAAGGCTTTGTAAGGTTTTACTAGGATTTGTTTAAGTCCTGATTAATCCTTTTAACCTCTGGAATGGGCCATAATCAGGTCTTATTAGAATTAAATAGGTCTAAATCACAATGGAAAAATAATTCTTCAAAACCTATTTAGTCCTTCTTACTCCTTTTAAGTTCTTCATCACTCCAGGTCTTATCAGGTCTTAAATTTCGACTCGGGTTATTTCTCAGCTGTCACTTTTTGGTATAGGTCTTTAAGTATTCCGTTGTAAATTCTGATTTTTTTTATACTTATCGCAACTAAAGATAAAAGTAATTTCAATTTTATAGTATTTATTTTTTATCATGAAATGGAATTCTGGATACTTGATCAAGATATAATTTATTGCCTTTTTTATGTCTTATTTGCTATTTCATCATCTGGTCAAGCGAATTGTATTTGAGACGTCGAAATGCTTCCACGATATGTTTCGCAAACAGCCCCTTGGGGAGCAATAGTGCCAACCCGTATTTACCGAGAGCGACGCGTAGAAACCACAGGAAACTTTGTCTGCGCTCGCAGATTGTAAAAGTTGTGGCTGAAATTTATTCTTCATTGAAGATAGTGTAGGGTCTTTTGATTTCAAACAAACATCTTGAAAAGTAATCGAAGACTTGTTGTTTATAGTTTTATATTGCTAGAAATGTGTAAGTAGTTTCATCATAAATATTATAAAGACATAGAATTACCCATGAAAAACTATCCGGATAAGAATTTCGAAGGATTTCAAATGTCGGTGTAAAAGCGTTGGCGGAAAGCGTAAACTATGGGTTAGAAAGAAATAAACAGATGTCACTCTCTCACTCACATTGTTTTACGCTTTATGCCGATGTTTTTACGTTACCATGGGACTCCAGCTTTGTTTTGAAAGTCACAAAACTCTCTAAAAGTTTTTTTGTTAAGAGCGAAGTCACATGCGGAGGATTAGGGGACCATGGGAATAGGGCAATCAGATAATTGGTCACATTGGAAAGCATTTTCTGATTGGTCTATTCTATTTTCCTTGTATTGATAAAATGTAAATTAAATTTAATTGTAATGTTTGTGCGAGGAGCTATCCATACATATGACTTAACGTCACATTCCCTTTAATAAATTGGAATTTCGTACTCTCAGTACTTAATGCAGTAGTCGATTCTATAAGTGAAGAAAGATAAAGAGTAGATCTGTAAAAAAAACTGGATAAAATTCAAAATAAAGTAAGAACTGAAGACTTGGGGAAAGACTCGTAAAACAGAATAATTTAGTAAATTGAAGTTACATGTCAGCAGTTATGGTTCGAAATTTGAAATTGGTGGTGTATATTCTAATTTCATCGTGTTATATCGAATGGAGAAAAGTACCTTATAACAATGCTGTGAGCATAAGTCGGTGTCAGTTACCTCATACATATAGATGGCTTTTTTAGTGTTCTCTTGACACCTTCTGCTCTAGATCTTCATACGATATTGACAGATATATACATATATCTATGTGTTACTAGAAAACAAATTGCTTTCACAGAGGTTATTTATCCTTTTTTTTATACGAATAAATTGATATACTTAATAGAAAATAAATTATTTATATTAAAATTTACATGATCATATTATCATTATTAATTCACTTACAATTTTAAAAAATATATCTATTTCGTTACAATTAAAATTATTTCAAATAAATACTTATAAGAAATTTTTTGTCTCATTAAATTAACCAAGCTTTTTAAGTATATTGTAAATTAAATCATTTAGTATTATTTTAACACGAAAGAAGTTCTTATCGTTTTTCGATTTTATTCTGCTAAGAAATGTATCATGCCACTCGGTGTTGATTTTAAGAAACGAGGTCCAATTGGTGGTATTTGAATAGTCGTTGAGATCGATAAATGCTAAATTGGTTCGTGTAAATGTACTCAAAGTTGCATTGCAAGCAGATTTATTTGCTTTATCATCAAAGAGTTATCAAAGAGTAAGCGTGATAGTTGAAATATTTAATCATTTTATTGAGGTTCATGGATATTTGAAGTTAATCTAAGACCCACCAGACGGCGTAAGTTCAAAATTCAGAAGTATTTAAAAAAATAATATTGAAGTAAATTCAAAAATAATAAAAATATTATGAATTACGTAATACATTAATTCCGCTTGATTATATCTTTTCTATTTTACACGATTACATTTTAATGACTGCAATGTTTTTAATATAAGAATAATTAAAATCCTTAAATTGATGTAATACATTTACACGTTCAGCATGTTAATAAAATGGGAACACCTCTAAAACTAGAATTATGTCATTTGCTTGCTTATTTATACCCCTAACTGCGTGTCGCTAATTAATTTTGGCAACATAAACGTAGAAAGCTTTCACTCCCGTTTGTTATATGAAATGTGAAGAGAAATTCAATTAAATTATGCATTTATGTCTAGAGCAAACAGTAATTAATCCTATTGTAAAAAGTATTAAACTATTTATCAAAAGTAAACAATCACTGTTCAAATCGGTTTATTTACAGTCGTTTTAAAACAATAAAAGTCATAGAAATCCAAGCGCAGATAAAGTTTTATTGCTCGATGTAACGCGAGGAGGCGCTTTTGAATCCACATTACTTTTAATCAAAACTTTCGATTAATAAATTCTTAAAATAATTTGAGGGAAAAGTGTGCTGTTATTTTTTATTTGAAAATGATTTAATTTATTACTGAAGGAGGTTCTATCGTAAAAAGAATTAACATTATTATTTTAAGTAAATTTGGTACACTGATGGATAATAGTTTTATAATGATGTATTTAAATATTTGAACACTGAAGATAATTTTGAAAATATATATATATATGTATGACAAACTACTCAATTCCTATAATCTGTCATAGAATCTTTAATAGAGTTTGGGAAATTTCTATTAAAATGTATTTTCTTCTGTTCTATGGACATGTCTGCTCTCTTTCTCTCTCTACAGGATGGAGCTAGAATCATTGGTGGGAGCTCTCCCTCCTTTTGTCAGTCAGCTAGGGCCTGATGCAATCATACAGTTCAGTTCCGTTTTGACCTTCTTACAGTCTACATCTGGCGGATTTTCAAGTGCATTTCTCGACGGTTTCTTTACTGGTTCTCCAATTTGTGTTTATAACTGGTGAACAATTGTGACGTATTCTCAATTTGTAATAAAAATAAACTATGACTTTGATCCAAGACAGGACAATTGGAGAGCAATAAAAAACAAACTATCCTTCGTGAAATATAAAAGTGCTGTGAGTTTTTGTGAAATATCATCAAACACTTCTAAAAATCTTAATAAATTTAAATGAACTTTTTTTTAACACCTCTATGTGATTAGAGGTAGCCGATGGCTTCTGCCAGCTGATCTCATTAATATTAACTGTAAATTTTGTAATGAAGTAGGAACTCCAATTACTAATAAACAATATTAGAATCAGTGTTTACTATATCGCGTGTGGGGTACACAGCCTGGCTGAATCTTTTAAAAATGTTCTAACTGTGCATATAAATATATATGTAATTATATTTTCATAAATTGCTAAAAACAACAAATTTCAATTATGTATTTGAGTATTAATGACAACGATTTAGCAGATAAAGTTGTAACTGAATTCTGGTTTTTGATGCTTTATTTGATTTCATTTCAGTTTATAGGATAGAACATCAATTGGCGTGAATAAATTGGTCAGGAATCGATACCTAGCACAGAGAGTGCCGGAAACGTTTACACATATAGGTAAATCTGTGATTAAACTGCGGTATCAGTCTGCTAATTACAAGTCGATACTCATTGAGATAACGTCACATAAACAGATACCTATACAGTTTACAGTATAGAGGTAACTTGCTTTACTGATCACCACTAATAGTTTGCAATGTCAATTCTGTTGCCTCCACTCTCTCACAAGGCATCATTCACCCTTTTGGTGCAAAGAGAACATTTGTAATTAAGATTCACGGTGCTAAAGGATATGTTTACTTGTCCCCTTGCTCACTTCATTTATAGGCAAAACAATACTGGTCTGTTTCATTTACCGAAACAATATTAATTAGTCAGTATTACAGTCAATACTGTTAACTCTAAAGACGGGTGTAAAAAATTATTTAAATCACCAGGAAGCAAATAACATATCTGTTTCAAAAATAAATCGTAGATAATTTCACAAGTATTTATTTTTATTTTTATTTAATTGAATAGGATTAAATATTTTCATGAGAAACTAGGAGTACAATCACCTTTTTCTTTCCTAAGATTTATTAACATTTCCTGCTTATATTTTGACAACGGAAGGGTGTACTTTTCGCTTCTCAATTACGAGACATGGATCTCAATATGACTCTCCAATATATTAGAAATCCAATTCATCATTCTTCTCACGTATAAGCATTACTTATGGTCAACACTTTAAGACTGCTTAAAAAATGGTCTACTGTCAACCAACGACTCGCCGAGGCAAGTTCGAAGAAAGTTTTTTTTTATTAAGCTGCAGAAGGCAAGATGTTTTACCTTTACATTTCACTAATGCAAATAAATTTAGTAAAGCACCGTTAAAAGAACATAAATCTAGGAAAGGAACTATTATTGATAAGCATCGTCAACTTGGTCACGATTTTGATTATGATAACACCGTTATTTTAGATACTGAAACTAATTGGAGAAAAAGAAGAATATCTGAAATGATCCATATTAAATCGTTTCCATGCACGATTAATATAATGGAAGATGTTTTTTCATTAATTAAAATTTTCTATCCATTAATTAGACAATTAGACTCTTGATCACAGTTGACTTTGTGTGTACGTTGGTGTGCTGTTTTGATTGTAATTTGAAATCTTTGACTCTGATATTTCTCTACTTATATTTCTATTTACAATTGTGTAAATCTAAATTGTATTCAGTTGACACCGAAATGTCGTTATACATGTTAATTTCAACCGACGGGAAAAGAATTTATTTTTTCCAACCTTTTTAAACCATTTTTATAAATTTGACAAATTTTAAATTATTATTGATTTGAAATGATTTAAATGTTTTTTAATTATTGAGGTAAAGTGAAGTCAATTTGTGATTCTTTATCAAGTATTTATATTATCTTCTGAAGCCTTTGTAATTTATAGTGTTTTTTAATAAATTATAGCCTGAAGAGGTCGGCGAACCTTGACCGACGAAACTTATCTAAAAAGAAAAAAATTTTCGTTGAAAATTTATTTCAGTAACCTTCTATAGATCATTTACTGTCTTCTCAAATTTTTAGTTATTGTTATTAATATAAACTGTTTTTAGCATGATTTCAATTCTTTGGCTCGATGACTTAATCAAATCCCTGTAAATGTTGAATGCTCTTTAGAATGTTTTGTGCTAGCTCTATCCAAGGCAACTATAAACTGCTTGGTCGAACATTTTACGGCCATATCAATTTGCTAAAATGTAAGCGTTTTATTGATATTACTGTAGGTTAGGGCTCGCACGTATGATGTAATGCAAAATTTAGATGCGGGAATGCGTTCTTGGTATACGTGGATTGTGTACATAGAGGCGTCTCGTTTATAAACAGGAGAATCCGAGAGGAAACTAACAAGGCGGAAGTAGTTAATGTACCTGAAATGCAGTTTCAAGTGGTAAATGCAGACCGTCCTGAGGAAGATTGGTCGTATCTCACAAACAAAAGGTTTAAAGATACTCAGCAAGTTCATGATGTTCTCTCTTTCTCCTGATGCGAATTTAACTCAAAATTTACCAAGAACTTTAAAATTCCCTAGAAAACTGTATTTCCTTGAATCAATTTTTAAAAACCTTGAAGAATCTCTTTTTTTTCGAAAGAATTCGCTAAATTGAGTCCATAATTTAACATAGTTCGAGACCTTCTTTTTAACTACAAATTGTCTGGATAAATAACTAATTTTCTTCAATGTCACGAGCAGAAATAACCGACGATTAAAAATAGCAGTCTTGGCATCTTCAATTTTCTACTTTGAAATTCTGTTGGGAAATAATGGCAATGTCGTTGAAAATTATTTTTCTCTTCCATAAAATTATAGAATATATTCATAATTTTTTCTCACTTTAGTAAATTGCCCTTGACTGTAAAAAATGAATTGGAAAACAGCTTGAATTGCTTTTGCAGAGAAGTCTGCGACGATATGCGGAAAACTCTTTCGCGATCATTTATTTTACCAATAAATCAGACTTTACTGCTTGACTCAACCGAATTCCATTAATTCTGCCAGGCTAAAACTAATTGGTTGAGATAAATTTTTTCCCAATCTTCCAACTCTATGGTCAATTTAAAATCTTATTTGCTTTCAACTTTCATTTATAAAATTTAATTATAGTGTTAAATTACAGATTTTGTTAGAAGGCAAACAAAAGGTATTAATTTATATATGAATAGAATTTTCTAGTAAGAAGTCCAGAGTTCGGTTGACTTTAGATCACGTTACTTATAAAAACTTCGTGATTGGTTGGAAGAAGCCAGATCGAAGAATGCAGTTTGCTTTTTCTTAAACTCTTTTTCCAATGATAGTTCTGGAGAACTGTTTAATGTGTTAAGGTTATTTGTAAAATTTTTTCTTTCTTCAGTTTCAAAGATGATTTTTCGAGATAGAATGATTTTCATTCCGGTAAAAGTTAAAAGAGTTTCTAGTTTGTATCGAATCACTAAGTTTTAAAATAAATATATATAATTTAGTCAGACGACGTCCTTCCGAAAAACATGGTTTGAGGTGACCAACACTATGGAAATCTGGTTCGTCTGAAATCAAAAACTGAAACGGGTTTAAATTTACTGAAACATGAAGATGAATTTTTTTTAAATTAGATAGTCAGCGAGGGCCGGATGTGATGGGGCGGTTCAGTTCCGTTACGATCCTCATTGTGTCCATAACGGCCTCATTGTGTCCATAACGGCCTCATTGTGTCCATAACGGCCGCGTTATGCACTTCCCAACGGTTTCTTGGCTACCTTTCTGATTGGGCGGTATACTAGGTGCACAAATGTGACGTATTCTCAGCTTGTAAATAATAATAAACTATCCGTGATCAAATTTAAAGTGTTGTGAGTTATTGTGAAATACTACCAACCACCATTTTAACAGAGTATCCCTGTAAACTAAAAAGTGATCTTTGGGTCTTAAATCATAAAATGTTATGTCGTTTGCAAAAACAGTAAAAGAGCGAAGTTTTAAATCTACCGGCGATATTTTATTTATCAACAATAATAAAAGGAAAATCGTGCCAAGATTTAAATCTAGTGACATCTTAGATAAAGCATTAGAGAAATAAAAATGGTTAAAATTAATTAAAAAAACTGAAAATGTATTTAAGCGGTTAGATATCCATACAAGTAGTTCTAGAGTAAAACCCAAAGCTTTTGGTTTCGAAGTGAAAGTAACATGTTTCACTCAATCAAATACCTTTGCGAAATTGGGATACATAACAATTTATGAAAGCGCATAGATTTGTTACCACTAATCTGCTTCCCTCACAAAACCGACTTCCTCCAAAATTACTACATTCTTGACCCGTCTATATATGACATCAAAAATAGTGCAATCAAATATTTGAAATGTGATACATAGAATATTGATTGAGCTAAGGTTAAACAATTTTATCACCAAGAATCATACTTTGATATGCAGCATAAAACCCGAATAAAAAACATTTTATGCCGTCGTCAATGGAAAAAATTTATTACGCTATGAAATATATTTTTGCTACCTTAATTTTTAGAAGATTTTGTTTTAATAACATATAAACAAGAACATCCAGGGTTGCCTACTTTGTTCCCTGTCTTTAGATTTTCTCAAAAGTTTTGCAAAAATATAAACAAATGAAATGCGAATCCATAAAGACCAAGAATGTTAACTTTCATTTGCTGCTTTTCTGCAGGAATTTTAAGTTTTGTTTAGCAGTCGTAATTCAGAGTTTGGCACTTTGAAAACTACCAGTTTTGCAAGTCGGTTCTTATTGCTTTTGTAGATTTGCCTCGAGGCATCAGATTTTACTCTTTCTGCGGTTTCTGCGCATCTCGTTGCGCCATAAAAGCCCACTATACTTTACAGCTATTGTTACAAAGTAATTTGGATATTAAGCGCTAGATCCTTCCGATTCGTAACGTTGTAACATAATTCACTGGCATGCTTGCTCTCAGTTTGGTGTCCATTTAAATTGGTTGCGTTATTGTCAAGTGTAACATTTTATTAATGCAAGATACTGAGATTAATGTTTGGATCCTTGTTTAATGTTCGATTAGTTTCTTTTCTTCTATTCTAAAAAATAAATTTGTCAAACAAATCTGGGATTTTATTTAAGTCTAATCTCAAAATGTTATGATTGAAGTTTAACTTTACTAGAAATCATTTTAAAGACAAAATTGCAGGCCTGCCGCACCCACATTAGCTTTTAGGCGTTATCTGTAAACAAAAATTAAAAAAAATATGCATAGTGGAACAAATCATTTATATAAACTTAGTTACTAACTAGACTAGTTTCTTCCACTTGATAAATTTCTGAAGCTCAATTTCCCTTAAGTTTCTAACGGAAAAATCTTTCTTATTTTAAAGCATTTATACTTAGCAAAATATTTCCACGTTCAATTTTTAAATAAATTCTAGTAGAAAAGAACCCGAAAAATCTAATAATTACAAAGTTACGAATTAATAGAAATATTCTAGCTTTAATTCCAACGAGAAATCAAGACTTTGTTATTTATTTTGATATCTAGAGAAAAGCTTTGTTTTTAAAGTAAGTATTATTAATCCCAAAAATAAAATTGTTTTTTCTGAATGCTTTGAAACATCGGGACCCGACAGTCTTTTCTTTTAACAGAGAAGAATTTAAAGAAAGTTAAAAAGTTAAATCCTTAGTTAAAAGATACAGGCTTATAACGTTCTAGAAATAAACATGACAAAAGCCAAGTCAGTTCAGAAAGAAAATCGGAAAATGAGATTTTTTAAAAAACAAGATAATTTTTCTAAATTTGCCAATTAGGTAAAAGAGAACTTCTCAACTTGATCCAAAATTTGTTAAAATCTTTCAATTCTTCCGGGAGCGCCTAGAGAATTAGAAGATATTTTAAAATTTCTCCTTGAGATCTGAATTTTAATTTTAACATAGAAGTACCTTATGTTAAAATTTTAAAGTCCCAATATTCTTGATAATCCGTAAATTTCTCTAAGTTTACCGAAATTAATATTTAAAAAAATCGAAGTATTAAATGTGTTACTGATTTCATCTGGAGAATCTAAGAGTAGCACCTCGAACGGCGCGTCGGAGAGATCTGACTCGATCCGGCAGTGAACTCCCCTTTTATAGCCGACTGTCCGCTCAGCGAGAGAGCGCGATAGTGGGGATGGTACGTAACCGCTACATCAGTGGCTCGCTTCTCGCGATCAAATGGCGCGTAATAATTTCAAATTCAAATTATAGAAATTATTAAAAATTAAACCTACAAATAAAACGTGACCTAGAAAAATATAAATAATGTGATATTCAAGATTGCAAAAGATAATGTTATAAAAAATATATATTATATATGTTATAGAAAACTGAAATATGTCAATATAATAATAATAATAATAATAATAATAATAATAATATTCTTTGAGAAAACTTCGAATTTCAATTTTTTTTTAAATTAAAATATTTTTAAATCTTTCTCCAAACTTTTCAAGAAAAGAAAAACTAATTGAAATATTTTACCCTCTGCGATTAAAAAGTTAAAGTCTAAAGTTCAGGAATAAGTTGTAGTCGATTATCTACAACCATTTAAGCCATTGAGCTTCGTTAAATTAAATGCCACATGCAGAGGTGTCTGTCTTGTTCCCTTAGGGATTAAGTTTGATCATTCGGAAGAGCTTCCCAGAGTAGTTGTTCGCCAACAACGAAATCTTTTTCTATTTTATTATTTTCTCAATGATGATGCTGTAATATGGTTTATAAAGTTATTATTAAACATGTTACTTTTATTCTCTTTTTTCTTCTACATAACGTGAATCAAAAGTGTAAATATTTTCGTAATCAGTAAACTCGTGGCATTTTTTATATTTAAAATACGCAAATTTTAAATTTACTTTTATCACTTATTAGTCTACATTTGTGATTCTAAAACAGAGTCAGCAGTAAAAAATAATTTCAAAAGTGCTTATATCTGATAAAGTATAATGAAGTTGAGTCTAAAGGGTTAAAGAATATTTTTAATTATTTTCGAAACCGACTCACGTAGCTTGCATTCACCAGAGGCATTTCCAAGATACCTCTGGGATATTTCTTGAAATTCCTATATATAAAGGATGCGTGTGCACTGTGCACATTATTATTTAAATAGAAATGCTTAATTTATTCTCACAATTTCATCTCGACGTAATAAAACGTAATTTTAAAACAACCGAGATTTATGTACTTTTAGAAAAGTTCTTTAAATTATGTTGTATTTTTTAATTTAATGGAGGCACATAGGATGCATTATATTAAATTAAAAACCGCATAATATTTTATTTAAAAAAGCCCAAAGAAAAAAAATTATTTCAACAAATCTAATTATGCTTCACTTTAGCTTCTAAATAATTTGAACATTTTTTAAATAAAGTTATTATTTGCTATTTGGATACAAAGAAGTTAGTTACCTGTTAAAAAATGATTTATCGTCCAAATTTCATATGATAAGAACGAAAACTGGAATTTTCATGGACGAAACAGCTCTTTGTTAGAGTCTGCTCTCTGCAAAGAACGATAAAAGTTGCAGCTAAATCGCTAGCATGACTAGCTAAAGTCGTGCCTGGCATAAAGACGCCTTCGCGGCATCTTTAACGTCGACAGCTTTTCTCTTTATGTAGCAAGATTTCTTTTGCTGTAGAAAATCTTAAGAATTACAACTTTTAGTTTTTAACCTTAAGTTTTATTTTAACCATTGGTTAGAAAAACTAAATTCGGAATCGAAATTAAATAGAGAATTAATTTAGGGTCACAAAACGGAAGAGGAAAATAATTAATTTAAAATGCTGGGCGCCAGATCTTTCTTGGATCAATTTGCAAAAATAAATAAAAATACAAGTAAAAGGAAGAAAAAAGAGACAAATTGACAACAATAAATAATTGGAAGCTTGTTAAAGACGCAAAGGAAAATAAAAGAAAGAGAAAGAAAAGCTCATAGACCAAAAGAGAAAATCCGGAAAACCAAATTTAAATTTAGAAAAATTAAGTATAAAATTAAATTACCGAAACAGTGGCGTAACTGTTAAGAGAAAAAGTGGGGTAGTGCCCGGGGCCCCTTGGTCAACCATAATAGACCCTTTTTAAAAAAAAATTCCAAAAACCTTACTAATTGTAGTAATTTATAATTTCAACATCTTGTGTTATCAACGATTATAAATATATTTTAAATATAATATTTAAAAATCAATTTATATAAATAAAATAAATCTTTATTTTTATACAAAATTTATAATATTTTAAAGTTAAAAAGAATTGCAAAAAATAATTTAAACTACACATAATAATTGAAAATTTTGCAAAATTATTAAAAAAAATTAAATTAATCAAAAAATATGGAAAATAATAATTTCAACAACCATAGAAGTGGTTTAAACATAAAGAAAATAATTTAAATTTGAGAAAAATACTTGAAAATCTTAAAAGTAAATTAAAAAACATGAATAATGAAAAATTAGAGAAAATAATTTAAAATTAAAAAAGAAAAGATTCAAAATTCTGATAAATAAATCAAAATTAAAGAAAATAATTAAAATTTGAGAAAATAATTCAAAAACTTTCATAAAATATTTTAAAAAAGGAAAGTTAAAGAAATTTTCAGAAAAATATTTAAAACTTTAAGAAGTTTATTGAAATAAAAGAAAATAATAAAAAACTAGAGAAAATAAATGAAAAAAGATAAACATAATTTAAAATTGAAGAGAACAAGTTTTAATTAAAGAGAAATAAGTAAAAACTTTTGGAAATTATGAAAAAGAACGAATGTAATTGAAAATTGAAGAAAATAATATAAAAATAATGTAATTGATTGAAAATTGAATGAAATAATTGAAATATGATACAAACAATGATAAGTTATAAAAAATAAATGACATTAAAGTGAGGTTATTGAAAAAATAATTTAAATTTGAGAAAAATACATGAAGATCTTAGAAATCAATTGAAAAAAATAAGAATAACTAAAAAATGGAGAAAAGAATTGAAGAAAGCCTTAAGTAATTGAAATTTACAATAATTAATAAAAAAATTCAGAAATTATGAATACAAACAAAAATATTTAAAAATTGAAGAAAATAATTGAAATTTTAGAAAAGTACTAAAAATTTTAGAAAATGAGAATAGTAATTAACAATCGAGAAAAATAATTGAAAAATAATTAAATCAATTTAAAATTGACAAAACTAAGTAAAAATATGCTGGAAATAATTTAGAATAAAGACAAAAAATAGAAATATGAGAAAAATAATTTTAATATGAAAAATTAAAAACAGTAAATAAAATTTGAGGAAATAATTGAAAAAATCATGGAATATATGTTTAGAGAAAGAAAATAATTACAAAATTACTTAAAAAATTTTAATTACAGAGAATTATTAAAAAATCGCAGAAATAATCGAAAATTGATGAAAATAATTAAAATTTTAGAAAAATACTTAAAAAGTAAATGTGAATAATAATTAACAATCGAGGAAAATAATTTAAAATTAAAAATACTAAGTGAAATATAATGGAAAGAATTTAAGATTGAAAAAAAAGAAAAAAAGGTAGGAAAAAAAAAGAATTGAAATATGATGAAAATAATTTAAATATAAAAAATTGATAAAAATAAATAAAATTTAAGGGAAGTAATTAAAAAACCATAAAATATATTTTTAAAAATTAAAATAAATACAAAATTACTTGAATAATTTGTATTAAAGAGAATTATTAAAAAATCGCAGAAATAATCGAAAATTTATGAAAATAAATAAAATTTTAGAAAAATAGTTAAAAATCTTACATAATGCTTAAAACATGGAAAATTAATGACAATAATCTAAAATTTGGGATAAAATAATTAAAAATTTAGAAAGAAAATATGACAGAAAATTTAAGATAGATAATTTAAAATTGAAAAAAATAATTAAAATTTTAGAAAATAATTTAAAAAATTATATATTTTAAATGACGGAAAATTAAAGAAAATTTCAGAAAAATACTTAAAACTATCAAAACTTAAATACAAAAAAAAAAGAAGATAATTAAAAATTCGAGAAAATATATGAAAAAAGAATGAACATAATTAAAAATTTAAGAGAATAATTTTTAATTAAAAAAAATTAAAATTTTGTTCAAAATTATGAAAAATAACAAAAGTAATTAAAAATTGAAGAAAATAATATAAATAATAATATAAATAATTAAAAATTAAAGGAAATAATTAAAATTTTTGAAAAATAGTTTAAATCTTTTCAAATTATAAATCAAATGAAAAAAGTTGAAAATTGAATGAAATAAATTTTGGAAAATAATTAAAAAATGATTTTAAAATTTGAAACTTGCAGAAAATAATTGAATTATGATACAAAAAATGATAAGTTGTAAAAAGTAAACATGAATAAAAATGTAAAATTTAAATTTAAATTTAAATTTAAATTTAATTTAATCGTTAATCATACGATATATGCTGAAAGAAAGAAAGTAATTAGAAAATGAAGATAATTAATAATTAATAAAAAATATTGGAAATTATAAAAACAAATGAAAATAATTAAAAATTGATGAAAATAATTGAAATTTTAGAAAAATACATACAAATCTGTGAAAATAATTTTAGAAAATGAGGATAATAAAAAATTAACATTCTAGGAAAATAATTGAATTCAAATAATTAAGTTAATTCAAAATTGAAAAATCTAAGAAAAATATTCTGAAAATAAGTTAAGATTGAGAAAAAAGAATTGAAATATGATGAAAATAATTTAAATATAAAAAATTGATAACAGTAAATAAAATTTGAGGAAAATAATTGAAAAATCATAGAATAAATGTTTAAAGAAAGAAAATAATTACAAAATTACTTAAAAAATTTGAATTAAAGTAAATTATTAAAAAATCGCAGAAATAATCGAAAATTGAGGAAAATAATTAAATTTTTAGAAATATACTTAAAAATCT
This sequence comes from Ganaspis brasiliensis, assembly GCA_037103525.1. NCBI lineage: Eukaryota > Metazoa > Arthropoda > Insecta > Hymenoptera > Figitidae > Ganaspis > Ganaspis brasiliensis. Next base: position 1,340,579 of record JAZKLR010000048.1, on the reverse strand, counting down.
GAAAAAATAATTTAAGAAAATGAGAATAATAATTTAAAAATTAAGAAAAATAATTAAAAAATGATAAAATTAATTAAAAATTGAAAAAAGTATTTGAAATATTCTGAAAATAACTTAAGATTCAGAAAAAAATTGAAATAATATGATGAAAGTAATTTAAATGTGAAAACTTGATAACAGTAAATAAAATTTGAGAGAAATAATTTAAAAAATCATAAAATATATGTTTAAGGAATGAAAATAATTACAAAATTACTTAAAAAATTTTATTAAAGAGAATTATTAAAAAATCGCAGAAATAATCGAAAATTGATGAAAATAATTAAAATTTTTGAAAAATACTTAAAAATCTTAGAAAACGTGAATATTAATTAAAAATCGAGGAAAATAATTAAAAACTGAAAAAAGTATGTGAAATATGCTGGAAAGAATTGTAGATTAAAGAAAACATAAAATATATGTATAAGAAATAAAATAGTTTTAAAAGTACTTAAAAAATTTTAATAAAAGAGAATTATTGAAAAATCGCAGAAATAATAAAAAATTGATGAAAACAATTGAAATTTCAGATAAATTATTGAGATTTTTGATAATAATGCAAAAATAATTAAAATAATTAGAAATTGAAGAAAATAATAAAAAAATTTCAAAATTTATTTCAAAAGAAAATAATTGCAAAATTTTTTAAAATGTGGAAAATTGATGACAATAATCGAAATTTGTGATAATAACTGCAAATTTAGAAAATTAATAATTATAATTGTTATATTAATAATTATTAATAATTAATTAATTATTATTAATTGCAAATTGACAAAAATAATGGCAAATTAAAAAAATTAAGTTTTCATTTGCGATGAATAATATAAAATTTAGGAATAAATAATTTCATTGACTTAATGTCAAGGAAAAAATAATTAAAATTGAAAAATTGACTGAAAAAACTAAACAAAATAATTAAAATTTGAGGAAAGTAAATTAAAGAATTTGGGAAACAATTTAAAGATAATTAAAAGAATAAAAAATTGCAGAAAATAATTAAAAAATGATAAAAATAGTTAAAAATTCAAATTTAGTATATTTGAAACGTGGATTAATTAAACTTTCAATCAATGCAAGTTCATGGTTACTAACGTGATAATAAAAAAAATGTAAGTACTTCCGAAACTCATTAAAACGAAACCCTTAAAGATTAAATAACTAAAATTTTGAAATTTGGACAAAACACAATCGACATTTCTTATAAAAGTAAATATAATCTTAACTTTTCTTCCCCATTGGCTGACATCATAATATGCGAAATTCAAATCTTATATAAGGAAATATTCATGAAATAAATATTAAAATCTTCTGAAATAATTTTAAACAACAGCAATATGCCAAATTCAAATAATTAAATCTTATATAAGGGAATATTTATGAAATAAATATTTAAATGTTCTGAAATAATTTTAAACAACAGCAATAAATTAATTCGGTCCATGAGATGGTAGATTAACATACAGCTTCTCTGATAACTCAACTTTTAAATAGACTGACAACTAATAAATTCTGGAACCTAAAAGAACTTGATTCCATACAGACATCCAAAATTTATTATTCAAGGTCCTTAGGTACGACCAGAAAAATTAAATGAAGAAATCCAATAGACAAATTCAAATCAATAACATAAATCCATAAATTCAAATCTATAAATTACAGTATTTAGGTTATAAAATCAGGCGGGAAATTCAAATTGTCCAGGAACGTAAAATTCAAAGTAGAGTCTCGACATCAAATAAATTCTTCGCGAATTCAAATGTTTGATAAAAACCAGTCTTGGAATAAAGCTTAATTTTTCAGTTTAGAAGAATTAATTGGAAATTAATTAAATTAAACAGAAATTAACTGAATCTTAAAATAATATATTGTTTATTTGTTTTAGGATTATTCATAAATCCATACAAAGAAGTTTGATTCTTATAAACTAAATGCTAACTACTAAAGAACTTTAACCCTGAACAGCACAAATTAAAATCTCGCTCACAAAATTAACAACCTTTTTAATTGACGCCGGACTATTATCATTCAAAAGTTTGAACCAAGCAAGTTTCATTAATTCCTCATCGTTAGTATCTGATATGTATTTAGATCTGATTTCATTAAATATCTTACAGTTAATGAAGAGGTGATACTCGTCTGAGATCGGTCTCTGTTCCTCGCATCTACAGAATATCTCATTTGACAATTTATAACTCTGATTTTTGATAACTATTCTGGTTTGAAAACAATTTAATAATCTGATCTGAGCAAAAATTTTGATTAATGTAAGAGGTGCTTTCGATAATAAATATGGCTGAGAGCCACAATATAGAGTTAGATGCGAGTACAATTTAAGCGATGAAGAGTTCTGGAAGTTTAAAATATCTTTATTGAATAAAAAATCTGCATATTTATTTATCAGTTGTGAGCTGAGTAATTTTAATGTATCTGTTGATAAAGAGTTCCAGATCTCTTCAGCTCCGATGCTATCAAAGAACAATTTTTTAACCTGAGATACCCAGTTGTATTTTTCTTTACACAAATTATTATTCTCTAGATAAAAGAGTCTCTCAAAAAGAATTTTTTTTTCTCAAAAAATTTTTTTGTTTTTGAGAAGCCGCCATTTTGTCAAAAAATTTTTGTTTGCTTATTCCTTCGATTAATTACAAGATTATATATTACTTTAACGAAATCGGTTTGGTTTTTTCATTTCAGATAATTCACTTCAGAGATATAGTGGTCACCGCAAAACGCCTTTATTTGGAATGGGTTCCTGGAGATCTGCTGTATAGCAGCTTCAGAAAATTTTATTTTTACAAATAAAAATTTTTTAAGTACTCTTCAAAGTTACCATTATATGTGTACAAATGCTGGAAATAATAAATTTAGAAGTTTTCTCAGGAAAATTTTTTGAAAAAACCTTATTTTGTAGGGTTTCTAACTAGATGTAATCCCTTAATAAGGCTATTGGTCTATAATTTGAGTGTATGAGTTTATTACCATTTTTATATAACATTATTGTATCTAAATGTGCCCATGATTGTGGGATTTTTTCTTTTGACATAATTTTATTATATAATTCTTGAATACAATTGATTCCCACCTCAGGCAGATTCTTCAGAAACTCGTAAGTAATCTCATCCGGACCAGGAGCCTTACCATTTTTGCATTTATTGAGTCCAATTAAAATTTCCTTTTTTGTGATATATGCGTCAAGGAGAGCATTACTAATTTCAGGGTAATTTAATATATAATTATTAGTAATTCTTGGGGGGAATGATTCTTTAAAAAAAGAAACCCACGACTCCAGATCAATTTGTTCCGGTATGTTAGCTTTCCGACGGTATTTGTTAACGAATTTCCAGAAGGATGCCGAGTCTTAAAGTGAAACTAAAACCTCCAAAATACCTTCATTATAGGCTTTTCTCTTATTTTCTAATAATTTTATATGAAATTTTTTATGGTCGTTAAATTCTTTAGATTTTTCCGGGGGAAAATTCTGCGATCTGCACTCTTTTAACATTTTTTTTAATAATTTCTTACTTGATAAACAGTCATTATCGTACCATGGTTTAGAAAGACCTAACTTATTATTTGAAGACACAACCATACCTAAATCCTTAGCAACGACCTTTATTGTACTAATTAATTTTTCAGATAAAGAATCGCAATCGGTACTTTTGTCTATAAATTGAAAAGATAAGGATATAGCATTCATATATTCTGATTCAAGGCTGTTTTTCGACTTAAATTTAGGTTTCATTTGATTTACAACGTTCGCAATATTTAATGAGAGCGCCACAGGGAAATGGTCTGAATTAGAAATAATATTAATTACTTTTAGATTCTTAACCATAAAGGTGCTATTCAAGTTAGACCAAACTAGGTCAATTATAGATTTACCTCCTATTGAATTCATAAAAGTATAAGACGCAAGGATGTCCCCTGTGGTCCTCCCATTTAAAAGAAACATACCATTAATTTCTAGAAATTCTACTAATTTAGTTCCTCTAATGTTTATTACATGATCTAAGCTCGATCTAAAATTAGTTAAGTTATTATTAAATATGTTTATATCCTTGTCAATTTAATTAAGATCCCCCACTCTACAATTCATATCGCCACCTATGAAGGTGGGAAAATTCAAAAAATTCTGATTTAAAGAGATCATTACCTCATTCAAAAAATCAAGACTTTCGACTATAGGATTACTGGGATTAAGATATAAAAGACCTATATTAAATCTAACATTATTTTTTAAAATACATACAGAAATAAAAATATATGAATCATTTTTAAACAAGATTTCTACCTTATATAGACTCGCATTAAATATAACTAATAATCCACCTTTGGGTCTGTCTCTTCCCTCACCCTTCACCGCTGGCGAAAAAATAGTTCCAACTTGAAAATTTTGCTGTACGATGTTTAATCTTGGAAGAGTTAATGCCCAGGTTTCCGTAAGGCATAAAATGTCCCCACTGCATGCGATATCCAATAGAGCAGGGATGTTTTTGGTACCCCTGATATTCCAGAAAAAAATTCTGGGAAAAAGTTCCTGGTTGGGTTGTCAAACATTATTATTGGTGGTTAATCTTTATTGCAAACTTCAAGACTTGAAATCATGCTTTCGTTTGATTTCTTTAAACTCGTAATATCCAACTCCACCTTGGTTAACGATTTATTTGAAGTAGCAATATCCTTTTTTATTTCCTGGAGCACCTTCATTAGATCCTCGTTGGAAGACATAGTTTGTAGGGATGACATACACCAACTTAAATTCACTTAACTGACTGTATTATCGCTTTCAAAGATTACACTTTACGGAGCAAACGTAAACACGTCCGAATAGCTTGAAAGCCAGAATCAAACTCCTGAATCTTAAAATAAGAAAATAAAGATTATAATTGAAAATGAAAAATTTGTAATTGAAATTAAATATTCTGAAATAAATTGAATTGTGTAAAAAAAAAAGATGCAAAGTTATTTAAACAAATTTTACAACATCACAAGTTCTATATAAACTCTAAGGAATTTTGAAACATTTTTGTGACGAATTCAAACTCGTCACTATTAAAAATAAAAATTTTTTTCTTTCGTTAATCATTCTAGTTTTAACCTGCCTTGGTTACTTTTAATAAAAAATTGGTTATATTTAATCATCTAATTTTCTCAGCGTAGTAAATTTTAAATTGTTGAAAACAAACTAAAAGATTTTTTTTTCTAAATTAAGTTAAGAGTAAGTTAATTTCTGTTAAAAGACAACATATTTGTTCAAGAAGAAAAAGAGAAAATACAATAAGTTACAATTTAGGTTTAAGAGAGTTGAATAGTGGACCTTCTTAAGAGCTTAGAAGATCTTCAGTTCAAGAGGGTAACTCATTTTCAGAAGTGCTTCAAGACGTAGCCTCTTTAAAAGTTAAGTGTTAAGTAAGGAAGCTTTTTTCGACTCTTTATGATCACTTTCTTAAAACTTGGTTTGTGTAACTTGAAGTTAATTTAATCTTTTGTTGCAGAGGTTGTTAAAATAATTGGAAAAAATTATGGCAACTTTCAAAATGGAGAGAATCTCTTATTATATTAAGACGAAACCTTTGTCGTCAACAGAAATTCGTCGTTCAGTCGTTCTTCCCCTTCCACTTGGTTCACTACTTTTCTTTATAAGCAACTTTTAAAATCAATTTACTTAAAATATTTTTAAGCTATTAACATTTTTATAACTTAGGCACTTATACAATTAAGTGTAGTAGTGTGCCATGATAGTGACGCATGCGCAGTTGATCAAAATGGTCCATTTGTATGCGCAGTAAGACAATATCATTAATTCTTATGCGCACTTGATCATTATGTTCATGACACATGCGCACTATATGTTTATGGCAGTTACACATGCGCAGTAATGCTCTATGACAATAACACATGCGCAGTAATGCAGTGTGGGATCTAACTAAGCTTAGTAGTTGTTACCTTCTTTTTTAATTATGTCAGATAATTATCTCAACTCCCCCCCCACCCCCACTTATTTTGTAAAATTTGTAAAATTTGCTGTAATTTTATATTATTTTAATTAAATTTAAAAACATTTTAAAATTTGTAAAACATAATTTTTTTTTCGTCTAACACGTATAAATTCTAATAAAATTGAACACAAATGTTTTGGAATGCTGATTCTTGACGTTCTTCTTAAAATTAAAGGGGGAGGTGTAAAAATTTATCAACATACTATCAGAATATTATCATGTCAATTAAAAAATAAAAAATTTTTACATTTCAAGGCGTATTTTCTTTATATACTTGACATAAAATCTATGATAACCCACCGGTCTTTTCATACTTTTAAAAACATTTTTCTTGGGGTACACGGGGGGTGGATTAAAAATTAATCAACGTACTGTTAAAAAATTTCATGTTAATTGTAGTGTAAAAATTTTTTTTTAAAACATTCACTTATTCATTTAGAAAAAAGGGTTTTAAAATTTTCGAGAATTTCTATGTAGTAATCTCTTATTATATTAAGACGAAACCTTTGTCGTCAACAGAAATTCGTCGTTCAGTCGTTCTTCCCCTTCCACTTGGTTCACTACTTTTCTTTATAAGCAACTTTTAAAATCAATTTACTTAAAATATTTTTGAGCTATTAACATTTTTATAACTTAGGCACTTATACAATTAAGTGTAGTAGTGTGCCATGATAGTGACGCATGCGCAGTTGATCAAAATGGTCCATTTGTATGCGCAGTAAGACAATATCATTAATTCTTATGCGCACTTGATCATTATGTTCATGACACATGCGCACTATATGTTTATGGCAGTTACACATGCGCACTATATGTTTATGGCAGTTACACATGCGCAGTAATGCTCTATGGCAATTACACATGCGCAGTAATGCTCTATGACAATAACACATGCGCAGTATTGCAGTGTGGGATCTAACTAAGCTTAGTAGTTGTTACCTTCTTTTTGTTTTTTTAAGTCCAACGAAAATTAAAATTTCAACTATTTATATGTGCAAAATGTCTTACGTATATTTTACTTTCCAAAATTATATGTCCTGCGCAAAGTATATGACTTTTTTGTTTACATGTTTTTTGGTTTCCGTTTACTTATAAATTGTTAGAAATCCATTCTGTTTTGAGATTTTATTAACTGCGCATGTGTAAATTATTATAAAACCTATTGCGCATCTGTAAAGCTTAGAAAAACCTACTGCACATGCACAACTACACGAAAAAAAATATTTTCTGAAATATTCATTAACTTCATTTTAAGAAAAATGTTTAGTCATAGCAACGAAAATTTGTTTGAGCCAACCAAATTATTTGGTTGTTATGTAATCAACCAAACTGAACTTATTTGTTTCAGTGTTGTTTGTTAGCATAACAAAAACTTTTGGTTGTCACAACTATATTTTTTATTCAGGATAACAAAAATTTTGGTTGCCATAAAAAAATTTCTATTTTGAAGCTAACGACCCAGGTACGAACATTCGGTTCGCCAACACATATAATTACATAATTCAAATTTTGTATTTTGAATTACTCAAATATAGTCAGATGAGAATGTAGAAATTTAATATTAATGAAAACCTAAAACAGAAAAATGTCATTAGTCATGAAGATTCGTACCCGGGTTTTCCAACTGCCAGTCCAGTAGGTTAACCACCAGCCTGTGAGAGATATATGAATGACCAATAAGGTTAGGCCGACCGTCTGGTATTGGTTTTTATTTAAATTTTATTTATATTATTATCGGCAGCTTACTTACAAACTAATCATCAATTTTTTTTAATAATTGTTTGATTGTCACAACCAAATTATGTTTGGATGTCAAAACCAATTTCTGTTTGGTTTTCACAACCAAATTATGTTTGGTTGTCACAACCAAATTGTGTTTGGTTCAACCAAATAAGAGCAACAAAATAATATTGTTGTCCCAAACAACTTGATGTGTTACGCCAACCATATCCTTTTATTGCACTAATAAAAATATTCTTGTTACAACCAACAATGGCCAACTAAAAAATATTGTTTCTAAAACTAAACCTTTTTTCTCAGTGTATATTTTCGGTATTTATAAAATTATACTTTGGAAGCATGAATTTGACACTTATTTAATATTTATATTAATATAAAACTAATTTATCCAAAACTTTGTATAAATCAACGTAATATTATAACACTCCCTTATTAAAAACAATTTTAGTATATTATTTGTTTTAAACAAAAATATTAAACAATTTATTTTAATATAAATAATATTATCATTACTAATTAATAAAAAATTCTTAAAACAAAATTATAATCTTTATATATAATTTTCAAAAGATTTAAACATAACAACAATACAATAAATAATAAGTTCATGATAGTTTTCAATATTTAAATTTAGATAAGCAATTTCTTTATAAATAAATATAATTGAGCGAGCGTCAGCGAGCGAATTAACATGGCTAGTTTCGATTAAATGTTATTCTTTAGTAGGAATTGCATTTAACAACTTCTAAATTACAGAATTTTTATATTCTTGGTCTTTCTTCTCATTTAACATTATTCTCGATTTGATTTCCAATTTTTCTCTTGAATTTCTTTTCCTTTTTATATTTCTAATCTATTATTCCTTGATAAACTTTATCGGAATATTTTAAAATACCATGTTCTCATAAAATCTTAATTTATGAGATTGGATATTGAATACTTAATTCCAATTACAAGAAGAAGACTTAAATAGAATTCAAATTCCAATCTTTTTCTAAATGTCTAGTCAAACTTAGTAAATTGCGTTCTCTGTACTGTAAATAGAAGAGTCAAAGAGATTCTTGTAATTTCATTTAAAGTACAGCGTGCTACAAAATGAAATTGAGATATACAATGAAATTGGATATGCTATTCGTGTAATTTTCAATGTAATTCTTGGCACAAAGGATTCGACAAATTGAGAAAAATTTGATAAATGCAGATGAAATTAATCTAGATAGTTTGATATAAAGTATACAATTTGTCGAAATTGTCGTTTCACATATTTTTTGATGAATGAAACACATTTGAAAAAATATAAAATAGTTTTATAGGTTTAATCAACTACAATACTCTTAACATTGTTTACGGTTTTATTAGTCTTTTTAATCTTCAGTAGAGATTGCAATTGATTCCAGTAATGGATTTCAAGTTACAATTAATTAAGTTAAACTCACCTGGATGGTTTATAATTTGTGGCCTATATTCTATCAATCAGCTCAATTTGATGACAATTACCAAGTCATCAAGCTCTCCACAAGTATAATTAAATTTTCAGATTATCTTCTAATTATTAATTTTGTTGAATTTCAATGAATCAGCAAAATCAATTTCCTGTTTTGTAGTTTATTATGTCGAGTTATTAGCTGCACTGATTGTGGGTAAGGTTATAAACAAACCATTATGTTGTAAAACCTTGATTAGCTTTAGCACACGAGTTTTGGATACTGAGCAAAATTTACTAATTTTAAAATTATCAAGCGGAAAAATAATATTTTAAATACTTAAGGGCATGTGATGGATTATGACGTCACTAGTATAGGCAAAATTTGTCCGTAACTTTTCTCTTTAAGTATTGAATATTTTGTCATGAAACTTGGTAGAATTACTTAAAATATCATTAGGAAGGTCTCTCTGACCCAAATTTGTTTGAATTTTGACTCAAAATTAATTTTTGAGGAATTTTTGAAAAATAGAAAAATTTTTAAAAATTACTTTTGACCCAAAAATCAAACATATTTGGGTCAGAGAGACCTTCCTAATGATATTTTAAGTAATTCTACCAAGTTTCGTGACAAAATATTCAATATTTTAAGAGAAAAGTGACGGACAATTTTTGCCTATATCAGTGACGTCATACTCCATCACATGCCCTTAAATTTCAATTGTTATTAAACTTAATGTTGACAAATACTGTGACGATATTATCTTAAATTATTTTAATTTCAATATTTTAATTTATTTAACAAAAAGCACTAAGTTATTTTGAGACTATCAAAAGGATCAATAATTAAATTAGAATTAATTTACTCTTTTAAAACCAGGCTTGCCCGTTTCCGACTCTCAATTATTGTTGCGCTATGTTGCTTTTTTTATTTCAAGCTCAAAAATCTAGGATATTCTATTATTAATATTCTATCTATTAAATATAATAAAGTTACAAAATTAAATGTGAACAACTGACCTAAAATATTGTACTTCTATCAAACTACCACCAAAATAGCAACAAAAAAGTATCGATAAATATCGAAGATATTGTTGACCAATAAGAGACAGAAAAAAGGTCTTACACGTCTCAAGTTTGTCAAAAGGTATTTCTTTTATGAATTTCAAGGTCAAATGTAATTTCTAAATTGCGGTCAACTTAATTAAATTATTATCATTTTGAATTCCCAGAATTATAAAATATCATGTAAAATAAGTTAGAATTACATTTTAATATATCTACTGTCAAAATTATTATGATAATTAGAAAGTCCAAATCGAAAACTATCGAATATACCTACTAACCAAGGTAGTCAATTGTTTTGCCAGAGTATCGATTTACCAGAGTACGATTTGACCCTGATTCTGCCAACTTCAGAGTGAACTTTAGTTCAACACATGTGGAATGAAATAGAAACATAACAGAAGTGCAATTTTCGTGTAAATTAAACGTGTAACGTGTAAATTTGTTTACGTTTACACTTTTTTAAACTTTTAAATTTGATTTTAATTAAATGAAATAAAGTGAAATATTTTATAAATTTATAAATTGTGTAGGGGACAATAATTATTTAAGGTGGACATAATATTGGTAAGTTTTTATGAAATAAATATGTTTAATATACATTTTAATAAAAGTAAGGTTATTGTTATTATTTTGAAAGAAATTAAAATGAATTACATATATATCATATTATCTGCTTAAATTATTTAATTTTAATAAAGAATCATTAATTTAGTAAGATTATTTGAAATGCCTTTTTTTAATATTAATTATTACAGATAATACAGATAACTAAATTAATTATACATTATACTTAATTATACAGATAACTGTATTTATTAAAAATATTTTTTATTAAAAGTCTTAATGTTAAAATACATTAAAATAAAATACTAACTGTACTAAATAACTAAAATTATTTATTCCAGAAAATATTTCTACTACAGAAATTTTTTATTAGAAGTTGGAAGACTAATTATGATGGATACAGCATTAACTGTTTTCGAACACCAATTAGCAACATCTCTCCCAGTCTAAAGTTTTATAAATTTTAAAATAATAATTAATAACTATAAAATATATTCAATATTTGTATTAAATATTTAAATAATATAATTTTAAATATGTATTCAAATGAAACATATTTAACATTTAAATATTATTTTTTAACAAAAATTAATTGTATTAAATAAAATACAAAAAGCAAATTAACAATATTTATTATTTTACAGGATATGAAGAAAAAGAAAGCAGTCCAAAGAGCAGGAAAAACAAGTTGCCAAACATCATCACAAGGAGTAACTAATTCCTCATGGAATATAAGAAATCAAGTGCACACAGGTGCACTTCAGTACAGAATTTTAATTATCTTAACATTTAAAACTTTATTTGCCAGTTAATTAATTTTTTTCGTTTTTAAAAATCCACAAGTCATTAATTTTGCATTTAAAATTAAAATAATTAAATTTATTAAATATAAACATGTTTTTAAATATTAATTCAGTTCAAATTTTTTATAACCATAAAATTAAAAACTTTATTTGTTCGGTAATTAATTTTTTTTGTTTTTAAAATCCCCTAAGACATTAATTTTGCCTTTAAAATTAAACAATTATAGCTAATAAATACAAACGTGTTTCTAAATCATATTTCAGTAGAAAGTTTTTAAAATCTTCAAATTAAAAACTTTATTTGCCTGGTAATTAATTTTTTTCATTTTTACAATCACACAAGTCATTACTTTTGCTTTTAAAACTAACATAAATAAATTTATTAAATACAAACATGTTTCTAAATCTTTTTTCAGTTAAAAATTTTCATATTCTTAAAATTAAAAACTTTATTTGCCAGGTAATTAATTTTTTTTCGTTTTAAAAATCACACAAGTCATTAATTTTGCCTTTATAATTAACATAACTAAATTTATTAAATCCAACATGTTTGTAAATCTCATTTTAGTACAAAATTTTTATATTCTTAAAATTATAAACTTTATTTGCCAGGTAATTAATTTTTTTTTCGTTTTTAACATCACTTAAGTCTTTAATTTTGCCTTTAAAATTAAAATAATTAAATTTATTAAATACAAACATGTTTCGAAATCTTCTTTCAGTAAAAAATTTTTATAATCTTAAAATTAAAAACTTTATTTGCCAGGTAATTAATTTTGTTTCTTTTTTAAAATCATTTAAGTCATTAATTTTGCCTTCAAAATTAAAATAAGGGATTTTAAAAACAAAAAAAATTAATTACCGAGTAAATAAAGTTTTTAATTTTCAGATTATAAATAATTTGCACTAACAGAAGATATAGAAACATGTCTGTATTTAATAAATTAAATTATTTTCATTAGAAAGGCAAATTTAATGACGTGTGTGATTTTAAAAACAAAAAATTAATGTCGGGAAAAATAAAGTTTCAAATTTAAAAAATATAAAAATTTTGTACTTAAACAAGATTTAGAAACATGTTTGTATTTAATAAATTGAAGTATGTTAATTTTACAGGCAAATTTAATGAATTAAGGTATTTTAAAAACGAAAAAAATTAATAAATGGCAAATAAAGTTCTTAATTTTAAGAATATAAAAAATATTAAACTGAAATAAGATTTAGAAACACGTTTGTATTTATTAGCTATAATTGTTTAATTTTAAAGGCAAAATTAATGTCTTAGGGGATTTTAAAAACAAAAAAAATTAATTACCGACAAATAAAGTTTTTAATTTTATGATTATAAAAAATTTAAACTGAATTAAGATAAAAAAACATGTTTATATTTAATAAATTGAAGTATTTCAATTTTAAATGCCAAATTAATGACTTAAGTGATTTTAAAAACGAAAAAAAATTAAAAACCGGACAAATAAAGTTTTTAAATTAAAAAATATAAAATTTTAAACTGAAATAATATTTAGAAACATGTTTGTATTTAATAAATATAAATATTTAAATTTTAAAGTCAAAATTAATGACTTAAGTGAATTTAAAAACGAAAAAAATTAATTACAGGGCAAATAATATTAAGATAACAAAAATTTTGTACTAAAATAAGATTTAGAAACATGTTTGTATTTAATATATTTATGATAATTTTAAAGGCAAAAGTAATGACTTGTGTAATTATAAAAATGAAAAAAATTAATTACCAGGCAAATAATGTTTTTAATTTAAAGATTTTAAAAAGTTTCTACTGAATTAAGATTTAAAAACATGTATATATTTAATAAATTTGATTATTTCAATTTAAAATGCCAAATTAATGAATTAAGTGATTTTAAAAACGAAAAAAATTAAAAACCAGACAAGTAAAGTTTTAAATTTTAAAAATATAAAAATTTTAATCTGAAATAAGATTTAGAAACATGTTTGTATTTAATAAATTTAATTATTTTAATTTTGAATGCCAAATTAATGACTTAATTAATTTTAAAAACGAAAAAAAATTAATTACCCGACAAATAAAGTTTCTAATTTTATGATAATAAAAAATTTGCACTAAAAGAAGATTTAGAAACATGTTTGCATTTAATCAATTTAATTACTTAAATTTTAAATGGAAAATTAAAGACTTAAGTGATTGAAAGATCAAACAGATAATATGATATATGTTATTCACTTTAATTTCTTTTAAAACAATAACCTTACCTTCATTAAAATGTATATTAAACATATATGTATTTCATAAAAACTCACCAATATTATGACTGCCATAAATAATTATTATCTTGTATAATAATTAAAATGAATATTAAAGTTAAATACTCTGAAAAGAATTATATTATTTCATTAAACTTTAATGTTTACAAAATTTTATAACCTTAATTTAATTAACATTTAAAAATATGATTTATTAATAAAAACTTACTAATATTATGTCTACCTTAAGTAATTATTGTTCCCTATACAATTTCTAATGTTATAAAATATTTCACTTTATTTCATTTGATTAAAATCAAATTTAAAACTTTTAAAAAGTGTAAACGTAAACAAATTTACACGTTACACGTTTAATTTACACGAAAATTGCACTTCTGTTATGTTTCTATTTCATGCCACATGTGTTGAACTAAAGTTCACTCTGAAGTTGGCAGAATCAGGGTCAAATCGTACTCTGGTAAATCGATACCCTGCAAAACAATCGACTACCCTAACCAATAAGAGATCACAAAAGCGTCTTACACGTCTGAATTTAATCACAATGTCTGTTCCTTTTTAGGATAGGATAATTAGAGAAATTGTGATCTCTATGTAGATTCATTTTTAATGTAAAAGTAAACGTTCTAGAATCTTCTATAATAATAAATCATGCAAATTATAATTTAACTTCAATATTTCCTTTCAAGTTGCGAAATATCTTTGAAAGGTAGCTCGAGGCTATTCTTATTGACTTTACGAGCCAATGGAAAGTTATGAAGAGATTTTTAAAAAGAGAGATTAAAGGACGGTTTTATCACGGAAAATAGCTGAGTTAGTTATTGGACAACAATAAAGGGCACGATTGAATAGAACTAAAGTATCTGAAGCATCTGAACTAAAGTAATATAAAGTATCAATAGTAGGACATACAATTTTTAGTAAATATAATAAAAATTTATTAAAGACTATTTTAGTTGCGTTTTATATATATCGCATAACGCAGACAAATATAAATATCGATTGCTTCTAAAAATAAAAATTTTATTTTTAATATCATATAATATTTTTTTACTAAGGGGCGCGTGAATCCTATTTCGAAGATATTTATGGGTTTTTATCATGAAAATGAATTGGACGCAAATTTTGCACCACGATTTTCGTAATCAGCGCATGAAATTATGTAAGTATACGAAGTTTTAAGAAAATTTGAGGTTTGGGCTTTTCAGAAGAAAATCTAAACTCATAATTAACTAACCTAAAACCCAATACATTTCTTACTGACATATTTGAATTAATTTTTGGTTAATTAAATACAAAATTTAATTTAAAGAATAAGCTTCACCTTTCTGATCTTCAGAAGAAAACTGAACTCGAAAATTATTACAGATAATTACCGATGGTCAAATTTACACTGACCCTCTTTGGTCTCCCATTAAAGTATCAATAGGATTTCCTTGTAATTTTTTAAACCACCAATCACATTCGTCTTTAGTCTTTCTAAGATCCGCCTCAAGCTCTATATCAAGCTCTACCTTTGTCATCTGCAAGAGAAACGTAAAATTTAATTTAATTTCTCTCTTTTTATTAAAACTCGAAAATTTTTTCTCTTTTCCTAAAGCCATTGACCCTCATTATACAAGGGTTTAATCGAAGGATAATGACACCATGCAGGAAGTCTATTGTTTGTATTAAGAAATAAAATTTAAATTTCCAGGTAATTTGTATAATGAGCTGAGAGTTTCCTTTTCCGTAAACTTTTAACAAATACCTTCTCTCTCCAACCAAGGAACCAGGTATAAAAATATTTTTTTTCGTTAACTGTTAACGCTTTTCCGTTAACTTTTAACGCTTACCTTCAGTACTCGTTTCTTATATAGGATAAGGAAAAATTCTTGGATATTGAAATGGGTGGTTTATGGCCTTGTCAAACAATGCTTATTCTGTCATAAAATCTTAAATGGAGTTTAAGATTCCTATTAAGGTGGGTTTTCCTCTGTTCAGTAAATATGCCTGCTCTCTTCCTCTCACTCTACCAGATAAACCTCGAATCGTTGGTAGGAGTTCTCCCTCCCCTTTGGGTTAGTCAGCGAGGGCCTGATAAGATGATGGGTCCAGTTCCGTTTTGGCTTTTATACAGTCCACACGAAGCGTGTTTTCCCGTGCATTTCTCGACGGATTGTTAACTGGTTTTCCATTTTGTGTTAATAACAATTGTACAAATGTGACGTATTCCAGATTAAAATAACAATAAACTTGTCAAACAATGCTTATTCTGTCATAAAATCTTAGAGTTTAAGATTCCTATTAAGGTGGGTTTTTAACTCTTCTGTGGCCAGACCTGCTCTCGTTCTGTCTCATAGGCTAAAGATCAGTCTTTTTATAGCGATCGAATCCTTGGTAGGTGTAATCCCGACCCTTTTGTAAGTCATCTAGACCCTGATGTGATCATACCGTTCAGTTCATTTTCGCCCTTCTTACAATCTACATCGGACGGATTTTCAAGTGCATTTATCTGCGGTTCCTAATTCCTCGATTTGTGTTTATAACGGATGAACAAATGTGACGTATTCTCAATTTGTAATAAGAATCAACTATCCTTCGTAAATTATAAAAGTGCTGTGAATTTCTGTAAAATACCACCCCAAACTGTTTTACACAAACTATTATAAGTAATTTTGAACATAAACAAAAAAAGCAATCTAAGGGGAAGGTATAATCTAACGAATAATTGAATAATGAGGAAAAAGTAAAGAGTTGAAATTTGGGGAGACAGCTGTCCGCGTGGTGGTATTTCTAGAAGGAAGTAACGACAATAACAATGGACATGGGAGAAAAGGTAGGGAGAGGGATAACAACTGACTAATCAGATTACCCGAGAACGTTCGCTGCTCGGTAATGAAGTTGGCTAAATTGCACTTACGATGCTGGCGTTGTTGCACGTTAATTAGTGCTACGAAGTACAGCTCTCGCGCATTATTCGCTACAAGCTTGAAACGAAACTTCGAGATCTTCAGAATATATGTGTCGCATTTCTCGTAACAGGTGAGCTCAGGCATTATGTCTTTGATAAGACACACCTGCTTCACTCGTATTACAGTATCACTCGATAACACACACCTGCGCGTCCTCTTTAGGGGCTTCCTTCCATCCCTCTTCTTACAAGCTTCCAAATGTCAAGTGATTTTCATTTTCAAGAATAATATGTAAAGAAAGACACACAATAATGCGCACAACGATTTATTACCCTACAGAAATGATAGCTCTTGCTGTTTTCAGTAACTTGATTGTATTTCCAATATCGGCTGTTTTGTTTCTCTGGGGATCACTCATGTGATGCACTTTACTCGAAAACGTTGTGGTCGGGTGACGTGATAGAGAAAAAATGCAATACACAATTTAAAACATTTAAATCACTTGTGTACTGTACACCATTTCAGCTGATAATTGCTTCAGGAGAAAATTGATTATGGTACTATAAATTCCCGGTATAATAAATTTGCTTTTTCAGAATCTCATTAAAAATCATATTTAAAATGTTTTTTTTTTAATTTTCTACAAACCTGAACTTTATTTCATTGATGAAAAAAAATTGTTTTATTTTTGTTTATTTGCGAGCAATTACATTTTGTAAAAGAAGAGGAAGAATTTCAATTAGCTTTGAATGTGAAACAATAAAAATAATTATTAGTTTCATTTAATGTCCGTGTGGAAATATTACATGGAATTGGGAGTATCGGTAAATAATTGTTTTTTTTTCAATGAGTGGTTGTCTGACCATATTTGATTAAATAATCATCCATTTGAGGAATACACATTTTTCCAATACATTTTATTTTATTGGTTTTAATTTTTGATAAATTGAATTCCACATTCTGAGTGTAAATATTTTGACTGAACAGATCGTTAAAATTTTTTGAATAATTGAATCTACTGTATGGGTGAGTAATGAAGTTAATAATTTCGTAGCCTTTCATTGTTTACGACGTTATATGTTTATACGATTGTTAAAAACAAAACATTTTTAAATTGTTAACAGTTATGAGGAACATTTTCGCAAGAAATATGACAATGCCTGTCTTACTCTCTACAGGGCGGAGCACGACTTTTATCTGGGAGCTTCCCCCCACTCTTTCTTACTCTGGTTCAGCCTGGGTCTAATCTGGTCATTGAGTTCAGTCTTCTTTTGGCTTTCGAACGGTCTACTTCGTGCTAGTTTCTAAATCTTACGAGAGTATCTGTATGAGTATTTCATTAGTGTTTATAGCGGGTGAACAAATGTGACGTATTCTTATTTTTTTATAAAATTATCTATCTTCTGATAATGTGATGAACGAAAAAGATCAATTTTAATTATTTTACGCTGAAGTCCCAATATTAACCTCAAATACGTCCTGCTATTTTTTCATATAATTTTTATATGCGCTGAAATGTGTTGAACTGTGGGATATCAATCTCATTTGCGTCGATGTTGATTTTGATTTTGTTTGACTAATACTTACAGATCTTGAATTTCATTAATACACACAAACATAATAATTCAAACTGGTTTTGTTTTGCTGATATTATCCGTTATAAAGTTCTCCATTAATTTGTATCAGAGTAAATACTGTTATTATAACTATCTATAAAGTTACTTGAGCTGTTTAATCTGTACTTTGATACATTTAATTGATGATATTAAATATTTAAATAATTCTGATTCAATAATTGTTACTGTTAATGAATTTGTACTTGTACATTACAAAAATCTTTTGCGATTAGAGGTGCACGCTTATGGAATAAAATTGCTCTTACAATAAGAGAGGCTGACACCAAAATTTTGGGTATATTTTGAGACACTAATTATAACATATAAACTAAGTTATGGAGTTATATTTTATTTTCTCTAAAAAAAAAAATTCCTGAAAAAAGCCTAAAATTTCGGCCGTCACATAGCTGGCTTACCCTAGAAACTTATAATTATTAAATAAATAAATTTTTTACAATTTTTCAATCCACTGTAAATGCATGTTAGAGTCAATGCATCTTTCGATTTCGCAGAAACAAGAATTTTGAATTTGCTTTTGTGGCGGAAGTGGGAATACAAGAGAGTAGCAGCAGCCGCTTTAAAATCCTCCACCGGATGTCCGTGTCGGGCGTCTCGGCCATAAAGCTAAACTTACCACGACGGGCGTCGTAATATTTCACCTATGTAAAAAGTTGGAGAGAAAAGGAGAGAAAATCTCTATTTAGTATTATGTAATCTAGACGATAAAAGTTTCCAATAATAAATAATAATAATAATACTTGAAAATAATTTAGATAAGTAGTCTATTTAAATGTTAACAAAACTACTTGTTTAAAAAGTTCTATGAGTCTTCGTATACTATATGAACAATAATAAAATTTAAATTCTAACTAAAAATTCTTAAAGTTTATTTCCACGCATAATTCGGTCTAGACGAGAACATCTGCAGCAATTCTGGAGAAAATTTATTGAACAAGAGTTTCTGTCTACAATGATTACCATATCTTTACGGATTTCATGATTTGGAATAAACCGACTGCGGAAATTCTTGTGTAAGAAGCACAACTACAGGGATATGTTTTTCCTGTAGAGGATATTTGCACTTCTGCACACTGTGAGTTTGGTAAAGAAAAGCATACAAACATTAGACAAAAGCACATCTGCATTCTACTGTCGGTTTTATCGTCAGCTTCCACTTGAATTGGAATAAATATTTTATTCCTTATTTCATGAAAACTACATATTTAGTTCATAATAGTCAAAAGTTTAAAATGTTAAAAGTCAACATTAATATAGTAAAATTATAATAATATTAATTTAAAATAATATTACAAGTATTTTAATTGGAATATGAAATTAGTTTCATCAAAATTTATGTGGAGAGTTAATTTCATTCCTGAATCCTTATGCGAATTGAGTTTATAATCAGTTGGGTTCTAAAATTCGGAATTATTAATGTTGATGGTTGTTCGCTGACTAATAATTTTAAAAATAACAAATAAATAAGTGTCTATTTAAGCGAGAGGGAAAATTATTATTGAGGAGGTTGGAAGTGATGAACTTAAAAAATTATTTTAGCTACTTTTAATTAACAATTATCTTCAGAGTCTGAAACTGCTTTTTAAGTAAATACAACTTAATTCCTAAATCGACGATTAAATGCTGCGCATAATGTTAAATAATTTTCAAATTAATTAACAAACTGAAAAAGCTTTAGTTCTCTTAAATCCTCATTAAATTCTAGTGGGAATTCATCAAAGATGAAGCAACGAAGGAAAACGACTTCAAAGCTCGACGGGAAACTCAAAATCACTTGAACTTTAAAGTTATCAACATAATAATAATTAATGAAATTATTAATTTTTCTAATTAAGTGTTTATTAATTGGTCTGATCTCAAAAGTCGCAAGATATTTGACTCTGATTATGAAATCTATTTGAGAATTTAAGTGCCACATAATCAACTGGAATCACCAGGTGGTGCAGACTACACTTAAGGTCAAATTAACATGAGGAAATTATATTAGGCTACGTCACTTGTCAGTTCGTGACGTCAGAAAGCTGGAGAAACAAGCAAACGGTGCGTAACTAAAATCATTTATCTAAATTGATAAGTTTAGATTTAATCCAAGTAGTTTTAGTTCTAAAAGTTATACGGATTTAGTTTAATTAAACTTCTTCAGGTATTTAAATTAATTTTTGACAACAATGTCGTCTTCTTTGTTTGGCCTCCAGCTGTTTGACGTCACGAGCGATTCAGTCCAATAAATACTTAACTGGAAGTTTGTTCTCGCGTCGCTAGTGTCGCTGCAGGTCGCAAATCTGTAAAGAATTTTATGTCGGTGGAGTTGCTCGACCCTGCGTGTCTAGTGAGTTTCGTTTTTCATGGTTGTCTGAGTGCAACATTTTTAGTAGCTAATAAATAGCCGACATTCACTCACTTATAATTTGTCTGTCTACGACCAAACATGTGATCTTTTGTGAAATAATAACTGTATATTAATAAAGTAGTTTTAATGATTTAATAAAGTGGTTCAAGTTATTTTATGAACACGTTCATTGTTGGGAAACCTTCCGATAATAATTAATATTTTGGAGTCAATATTAATCCAATATTTCCCACAAATCTGACGTGGAAAAAAATTGCCACGCATACAGAACACTTCGACTAAAAATTGTAACTTTTGAAATATCCCGTAATAATACGGAGTTTTGTAAAATTATTGTTAATACACTTGATACCCCTCACTTCGGCCAAACCCCCAAATCAGGTTAGAAAATAAACATGCGATGTGAAGATCTGTAATTATACAAAATTTTGTATTGTTAATTTCATTTCCAGAACACTGAGTAAATTGGCAAATGAGAAAAAAAACTATATTTTGTAAAACATATATCTTCGTTAAAACTCATCATAGAACAATTTTTAAAAAAGCGTTTTAAAGGTCATAATTCAAGCTTTCTATTGGCTCTAGGCATTGATTAATGTTAACTAGGGTTCAGATGCTAATTAACAAAAAGTGCCATTTTATTGATTTTGACATGATGGAACAAAACTGACTTCAGATTCGTGTTCAGGGCACCAAAATACATATTGTTAAAAGTAGATAACACTTTTTATTTTTTCTGTGTCTATGTTATTGGTTGCTTTTGAAACAATTTCAAGATTTCAGTACTGATTAAACGTTTAGTAAAATTTTTAAGTTGCAATCATTGGAAACTTTGAAAATTTATAAGAAAGTTAGTCAAATTGGAAAATTACTGAGTCATATAACTATACAAAATTTAAGTTAAAAAAACTTCTCAGACAAGAATTAAAAAAAATACAAAAAACAAATAAAATTAAAATATAAAATTTATTGCAAAAAGTAAAGGAAATGACAGTAAATTAGTATGAATAATCCGAAGTCGAAATATTAAAAAAATTTGTATGCAATTTTGAATTGAAGAACATCATAAAAACATTATATAAATAATCAAAAATTGGAGCAAATAATGTAAATTTGAGAAAAATAATTGAGATTTTCGGAATTAATTAACAAATAATCAAAATAATCTAGAATTTGAGAAAATCAGTGTAAAATAAAAAGAAAATAATATTTGACGAACGTAATTCAAATTTGAGAAAAATAATTCAAGAATGATTAAAACATTGAAAAGTGGATACAATAACCTAGATTTGAGATAACAAATGCAAATTTGGAAAATTAATTAAAAAATAATTAATATATCTAATTTAAAGGCGAAGAAAATAATTGCAAATGGATAAAGGAAAATGAACATTGAAAACAAAATAATTAAAAAATAAGATAAATAATTTAAAATTTAGGAATTTAATTGCGGAATAGTAAAAGTAATTAAAAATTGAAGAAATTGATTACAAAATGATTAGAATAATAATAAAAAATTAAAAGAATTATTAAAATTTGAGAAAACTATTTTAAAATCTAGGATATTAATTGAAGAATAATGAAAATAATAAAAAATTCGAGAAAATAATTGCAAAGTAAAAAAAAAATTAAAAATTGAAGAAAATAATTTTCATTTGTGAAAATAATTGAAAAAATTACAACATATATTTGTAAGAAAAGAAAATAATTGCAGAATGATAACAATAATTGTAAATTAGAAAAATAACTGTAATTTGAGCTAAATAAGAAAAAAATTAGAAAATTAATTAATAAACAATTGAAAATGACAAAAAGTAATTGATAAATGATAGAAATAATTTCAAATTAGAAAAAAATATTAAAAATTTGTAAAAAATAATTTAAAAAATTACAGAATATATTTGAGATAAACCAGACTACTTGAAAAATGATAAAAATAATTAAAAATTAAAGATAATTATTCAAATATAATTACAAAATTTGTTTGATATAAAAGAATGTGATTAAAAATCGAAGGACATAATTTAAATACTTAAAAAATACAAATCAAATTTAAAAACAATAAATAAAAATTTAATAATTTAGTTTTTGTAATAAAAATTGATAAATCACGAAACATGTTTTTTCGATATTGAAAAATAAATATTGAAAACGATGAAAACAAGAAAACTAATAATTAAATTAACAAATTTGATGAGTTATGTTCTTCCATTATTTAATTGACATTAAAACATGATATTAATAATTCGATATTGAAGAAACTAATTGTAATTTTAAGAACAAAAGTACAATTTGAAAAACAAAAATCATATTTCTTAAAAATAATTGAACAATGACGAAAAAAATTGAAAATTAATTAATAAATAATGACACTCATTTGATATTGAAGAAAATAATTAAAACTGAAAAAGTGTTTTTTGAAAAAATTAAAGCAAATAATTGAAACTTGCGGAAATTGAATTTAAAAATTGGAAAAAAATAAAAATTAATGAAACTAATTGGAAATAAAAAAAATTTTTTAAAAAATGATAAAAATAGTTGAGAATTGTAGCAAATAATTGAAATAAAAATAGAAAAAAATTGTTTAAAATTGAAGAAAATTTTGAATAATTTCAAATTTACTATTCTTCAAGCGTAAATGATTAATTTCAATTATTTTCTTCAATTTTTAAATATTTTTATTTATTTTCATTCTCGCTTAAATGTCATGTATTATTTACAACTTATCATTGTTTGTATCATATTTTCATTATTTTTTGCAAATTTCAGAATTTTAAAAAAATTTTGAATTATTTTCTAAAATGTATTTCCTTTAATTTTCAATTCTTTACATTTGTTTTATATTATAATTTCCAAGATTTTAAATTATTTATCTGACATTTCAATTATTTTATTTAATTTTCAATTAATTAAATTATTTTTTATATTATTTTTTATATTATTTTCTTCAATTTCCAATTACTTTCGTTCTTTTTTATAATGTACAAAAAGTTTTGACTTATTTAACTTTAATTAAAACTTGTTCTCTTCAACTTTAAACTATGTTTATCTTTTTTCAATTATTTTCTCTATAACTTTTAATTATTTTCTTTTATTTCAATGAACTTTTGAAATTTTTAAGTATTTTTCTGAAATTTTCTTTAATTTTCCGTTATTTAAAATATTTTATGTAAGTTTTTTAATTATTTTCTCAAATTTTAATTATTTTCTTTAATTTTAATTTACTTCTCTGAATTTTGAATCATTTTTTTTTAATTTTCAATTATTTTCTCTAATTTTTCATAATTCAATTTTTTTCAATTTACTTTAAAGATTTTCAAGTATTTTTCTTAAATTTAATATATTTTCTTTACGTTTAAAACACTTTTCTGGTTGTTTAAATGACTTTTCCCAATTTTTAACTAATTTCATTTTTTTTTCAATTAATTTGCAAAATTTGCAACTATTTTGTTTTATTTAAATTATTTTTTGCAATTCTTTTTAATTCTAAAATATTATAGATTTTGTCGTAAATAAATATTTATTTTATTAATGGGGTATTCTTTGTCAGATTTAACCCCCCCCACCCCTGGCCATTTTTGGTTACAACGAAAAAATTCCTAATAGGAGTCAAATAAAAGCTTGAAACCTCTATTTTTATTTGCACTGTGGCCTTTTTTAAAAATTTAAGATGGCGGACTCGTACAATTTTTCAAAGCAGTCGTGGTGCATAAAAAAATCTATTTGTGGCTAAATAAATATAAAAAAATAATAAAAATAGTTCCAATTTTTCGAAAACAAACCTTCTATGAGTACTTTATATAAACTTAATGAAACTTGATAAATTTCAAAATGGCTGATCCAATAAGTCCGACAAAGTATAAATGTTTGTCAATCTTTGCGAAACTGAATATTTAAAGTTTATTTGGGTCGCTGATTACGAATCTGAAGTCAGTTTTGAAAAAACAAAATGGCGGATCCAATGCGGAGGAGCCATTTTTCAAATATCGTACTCTTTTACTTGAAAGTTGTTACTCGGGGGTTTTTGGGGTCTCTGATTACGATTCTGCCGTCAGATTTGTAGTCAGCGACCCCAATAACCTCCAAGTAACAAGTTTCAAGCGAATCCGATCACTTTTCAAAAATTCGATCGCCATATTGGATTCGCCATTTTAAATTTTACAAATCTGACATCAGATTCGTAATCAGCGACCCCAAAAACCTGCGGGTAACAAATTTCAAGCGATTCCGATCACTTTACAAAAATTCCTTCGCCATATTGGATCCGACTTATTGTATTTTATACGAAGTGAATATTATATTTCTTAGGAAAATTCAAGCCATCACTGCATGGAGGTAAATAATTGTCCATTTTTTGCTAGTTATGAACTTTATGGTGTGCGCGCTTGCGTTGTCTGACGATTATTTATTCACAAGGTGATGGCAACGACGGTCATGTTTTTGCCGCCTGAAACAAATGACCGAAGCTCTATGCACTAGCTCGTGCTTCGACCCTTACATACACTCTAAAATTACAACCCGAAAACTGAATCGGTCGAATGCTGTCGTTACCACCCTGCAATTAATGTGGAGCGGAAATTTAAAGGTCCTCTCTCTCGCACACTTTCAATTGCCTTTTTGTCTAGGAGTTTAAAAAAAACTGCTTTGACTCTTTTTGGCTTAAAGCTTCACACTTATTTATCTAATTCCATTTTGTCTAGTTCGCTTAAAAGAGCGATTTTATATTGCATTTAACTAAAAAAAAAAAGTATTGCCAATAAATTTCCCTATTTCATTTATACTGTTAAGCTCAACATTTGTAAAAATTCTCTGACAAATTTTTCTGCTCCAGTAACAATTTATTTACAAATAATAGCTTTTTGCTTTTACGAAAAAATCTGTCTCTGCAAATTTTACAGATTTTCTAATTGAATTATGGACCATTATTGTCAAAACAGCGCTGCAATTTTAAACTTTATGCTTTATTTTATTTTTGATTCGAAGCAGATAAAAATTGTTTTAATTTAGTTTTTTTTTTTTTTTTTTGTTTAAATGAAAAAAGCTTCAGTTATATACGTTTAGTTAATTGAGATAGATAGGAGAAAATCCTAATGGGGTAAAAAGTGGTACGTCGGGAAATCTAATTGAACTTTGAGCATTTCACATTGAGGGCAAAATGTCGAGATTTAATTAGCAGATACTTTATCAATTTCTCATGATTATAAGAGTTTGAGGAATTGCTTTTTTTCACCTGTCTTCCTGTCATTTGTAACTTATAAACTAGTGAAAAATGAACTGGAATTTTTATTCCATTATTTTCCGGGCCATTTTAAAATATTACTTTCACCCTTCTTAACCTGATGTAAATTGTAAAAAGCAACACGACCGATGCTTTTATGAAAATTGGATAAATTCTGTTTCTCGCCACTTTCATTGACTCTGTCTTTTATGTACTCAGTCTATCAAAAATCATTTTATTTTCACATTCTCCTTCTTTCACCTTACAACATTTTTTAAATCCAATTGCTCCCTCAATGGACTTTAAAGAAACCTTTTAGATTCTTATCTAGTCATTCTATAGACCAATTTCTAAATTATGACGCATAAATAATTTTTTTCTTACACATAATCCAATTGCAGATATTTTAAAATTTTCCCGAGAAAATTTTTCTTTTGTATTTTATTATTTTCCGCTCCTGGTTCCTTACCTTTTATTGCATGAAAGAAGCAAGCCCCAGGGGCAAAAGGGATTTTTCTGATTCTTTTGACGTTAAGAGCTGTTATATATCGAATAGAGTCCTTGGTAGTCTTTTCCTTCAGTGGGAATAAAAAAGAAGGCAAAAAAAAAAAACTGAACGAACAAAACAACGAAAGGGAGTAGAGAAAGCAAAAATCTTGATCTTTTTATACTCACAATAGAGGTATAACATTCTATCAGTGCTTGCACTTTTTCCTTGACCAACAAAAAATATTGCGCCCCCGTCGAAAGTTAAAATTGAGAAAATGTTTTCTCGATTTATAAGAAAAGCAGAGAGATACGAATTTTATTGCAGTAAATCAAATAGTTGTTAAAAAAAAAAAAAAAAAATTGTTATAAAGGGAAAACGGAAAATTTACTGTTATGACAAAAAAGTAATGAGCTTTCAGTGAAATAGTGGAAGGATTGTTGGTGTTTTTACTGAATTGAGTTGATGGCTTTTGAAAACATAATTAGCGTGCTCACGAGGTGCATGCAAAGTATAGATTAGCATTTACAATACAGGTCCAACTTCATGGTACATTTTGCAATAATTAATCACTGTAGTCTAATTGTACTCGAAATCATTAGTCGATTTAGTCGTCACTTAGATATGTAAATAATCACTGTCAATCGGCTTAATTACTCGCTAGAGTGTGCACAAGTATTGGTTTATTAGCATTCAACGAAGATTAGTCATAAAAGCGAAATACGTATGGTAGAATTAATTAATTAATTTTTTTTTTGTTGAGAGAAATACTGTTCTATTACTAACTATAATAAATGATAATTATAATAATCTTCACTTAAATTAAAATCAAAATAGTACGGTAGAAATTGAGACACATCATTATTTTCAAGTGCGCTTTCTCTCCTTTTTTTTTAGTAACGTTCAACAACTTGTTGTGCACTTGAAAAAAACGAGAACAATTTTTTATCGTCCAGTGACTTGTATCTCTCTCAAACGAATCTCTTTCAACAGACGGAATACGTTTTTTACTCCAGGAAAGAAATTGGTGATTTTTTTCGAGTTCTAAAAGTCGCTCTTAATTTATTAAGAAATTTTCTTGGAAATTTTCTTGGAAAGGGATTATTTAATGAATTGTTTATTAATGAAAGTGAAGTTTCTTTTTTTGAACAATAAAATAATTCGTTATGAATGTAACGTCGGAAAGACAATAACTTTATATTTTTATTTAAATTTTAATATTTATTTAAGCCTACGAAATTAATCGCAATAGCTCGGGAAATCGTTTTGCTTGGGTAATTCTAGTGTTTTTTTTCGGAATTATAACATTTATATTTTCTCAATTTTCTAATCAAGGGTTTTTCCTAAACTCAAAAATAAAAAAAGGTGGGGCCACTCTCTATAATAATAGGGGAACCCTGCAATAAAAAAAGTACTCTACCAAATAACAATACTAAAGGACCAACTCCAGCCATCCAGAACCTAATCGGTACCGGAGTTGGGAAGCTAAACCTGAAAAAGTAAAAAAATTAATTTGGAAAGGAAAGAAGTGAAAGTAGAAAGAGTTTAAATTTATTTTGATTTCAACTTTATTCAACTTACTTTGTTTGGTCGTATGTGACACTTATGATGTATAAAAGAGAATCCAGATCCTTGGAAAATGGCACAAGCATCCAAGAATTTAAGGAGAAAATTTTCGTACAATTAAAAATTACTGATAATCTCAATTAAATAGATATTTCAACGTCAAATGCTTTTCTAACACAAATAATCCTTGTTGCACTTTTCTCATTCCGAAGTTAAAAATCTTTAAATAGTTTTTTTTTTGTATACTTTTTTCTAATTGTTTTAAGTTAATTGAGTATTAAAAAGAAGAATGATTTGATTTTGACTTCCGACTCTCCATTCTTGATGAGAGTTTTCTGACACTCCATTCTCGATGGAAGTTTTTCGGAGAGTGTTTTAACATTTCGTGCATTTCCTTCCCTTAGCTTCTCAGAGAAGAAAAAGTGGGAAGATAAAAAAGGGAGAAGCTAGTGGAGACTTAGAAAACACCAATGAAAAAGGCCCTAAACGCGTCAGGGTGTAGGCGTGCTTTTAGGGTAGAGAAAGAACGAAGAAGAAGAACGGCGAAAAGAGAGAAAACCGATAATGAGGGGTGGCTCTTGGGACTTGCATGCTTGCGTGGGAGTATAGAATGTATTAGAAAAACTAAGAAGTCAACCATTTTCCTAATTTTGATTTGATCCTGAAAAGTGTCTCAAAACTGAGTAGGTGGAGAAAATCCGCCCTAAAACACAGTAGTTCTTGTTGATGCTGCCCTCTGTACCACTTCCAAGAATCCTAGTTACAAAAAATTCAAGAATGATTTCTTACATAATTTAAAACATAAAATTGAATGTTAACAATGAATAATGTTGAAACTAAGTATAGTACAATTTTACAATTACAATTTGTTTATAATTTTAGTGGTTTAACAATTTCTGCTGAATTTTGATTCGATTTTGCTTAAATATTAATTATTTTTTTATTATTTTGTAAGAAGAAGAATAATGTAAATTGATTAACCCAATATTTAATTTTTCTAGATTTTCCATTTCTAGGTTATGTTTCTTATATGGTTAACTATCGAATAATTGTTCTATTTCTTTTAGTTCAAATGAATTCAAATTACAACTATCAAATGTAATATGCATATTCAATCAATTTTATGTATCCATGTTTTTCAATTTTTAGGTTATGTTAAATTAACTTTTAATTAAAGATTAATTAATTTGATGAACATATTCAGTAAAATATTCAATACTCAATCATTCAATAAAGAATGAATTTCAACAACTAAAATGTTTTTATTTAATTTGTTTTTCTAAATTTAATTTCTGAATTTTAAGGTTATGTTCGAGTAAAAGTTTCATTATTGATTGATTGACGTATTTGTTTAACCTTAAAACTGAAGTTGGACTTATTATATTAATTTTGAGAATCTTTTTAATTATGTTTTTGTTATTTTCTTAATTTTTACATTTTTGAGGTTATGTTGCCTCAAGATATATTTATTTTACAAAAGTTGATTAACAATTCTAATATGAATTCAAATTCAGTACTATTAATCTTAGAATTGACCTTAATCAATTGACATAACACTTTTCTTTGGTTTTTCGTATATATTTCGTACATAACCTTAAATCTTTAAAAGTTTGATTAAAAATATTGAGTAGTTTTAATTAACATTATTTACCTATTAAATTTAAGTAATTTATAATTTTCATTTCATTATAATTTTCGAATTATATAATACACACGCACACACACAAACACGCGCGCGCGTATACACACACACACATAATATATTTCAGTGTAAAAGAGTTAATAAAAAGGGTTGCATGGAATTTTTATGCATTTTAAGTATTCAATTAGAATATTCTGTAAATATTATTTTTTGTCAAAATCGTAACTATTTTTTACATATACATGGAGTCATTTCGACGGATGTCTGTTTTATACATTATCATCATTTTCTTGGAATTTTTACTTAACTTGAACATTCGAAGCAATAAATTAGGTTATCTGGTCTAGCATAGAGATTTGAAAGAAACAGACTTTTTAGGGAAACAGGGATAGTGTGACGAATTTACAGTGTGGGCCTGCACTCAAGGACGGAAGTGAACACTTGTCCAAAGTGAGGGTCAGCATCGTCCATAGCAGAGTTTGCTCAGCGCGACCCCTAAATTTAGAGTTTTTAGGGACTCGTTTAGAAAATCGAGTCGTTGGCAAGACATGTGTTAACGATAAAGTCTTGTTTTTTTCAAATGTAACCGAACTCTGGGAAAACTCGAAAGAAGATCCTGTTCCTCCCTTTTCAAGAAAAAGTCAAATTTATGTTCTTCGTTTGAAACGAAGAAATGAAGATTTTTTAAAAGATGAAAAAACGGAGTGACCCACGACGTTACATGAATAAGAATTGAGAGCGAAAGAGTATTTCAAATTCAAATTTCGCGCCAATCGCCAGAGGGAGTTTAAAGTCAATATTCATGCGAACGAAATGGATCAGTCTATTTTTCTTCAATATTCCAAAGTTTATTATAATCGTTTTGGCGTGTTGTCATAATAATAATTATAAAAATTAAATTTTATATTTTGTGGTAAATTTTCTCAAATAACAACAACTCTTTATTTATTTTAATAGAAAATAATAATAAGTTTATTAATATAAGAAAGTTTCAGGGACCTTGCCCAACAAATTGACCATAATTACAAGAAATTAAACATCACAGCTTAGTTGTCTACAACTCTCAAAACGCTTCGTTTTACAATCTGACGCCATATTCCATTTAGCGCCCTCACTTACTTCGCTCTCCCTAACCTTACCTGAACACGCGCGAATTTTAAATTTAACCTTAGATTATTTATAACATTCGGCTATCCTATTATTGTTTGGTCATCCAAACATTTTTTTTTTTTTAACACACAAAATACATTAAACAACATAGCAAAATCTAATTACAATTGTCATAATGCTTAACATTCATAATCCTTCAAATATTCGGGTTTTTGTACAGTTCTTTTTATTCGTTTAGTACAATCAAAAGTTGGACTATTATTTTTTTCACTGATCTTTTTAGTTCCGTAGCCTTCTATCAGGGATTCACCATCACCGATCACGTTTTCATTATCATTCTGAATTTAAAATTCATTGTCACTATCGTCAGCGCTTTTAAAGCCTCTCCAAATCTTTAATTGACTCACGTGAGCCGTACTAGTGAATCCTCTACCCTGCGTTTCATTTAATTTTCTTATTCGGTACGTATCGCTCGGTAATATTTCAGTAATAACCATTGGTTCGCTATAAAGAGCTTTCAATTTAGTCGACTGACCGGTAGATACTGGATTTCGTTTTACAAAAACTATTTCGCCTTGATTATAATTTACACCTTTGTACCTACTTTTATCGTATTGGCTCTTATAGTTTTCTTGTGATTTCAAAATGTTTTCCCGAACTTCTCTTTGAACTTCGAGGGGCATTTTATACGTCTCACAATGTCGAGTTACATTTCTTAAAATACCCTCCTTAAATCTGGGTATATACCCGAGTAACGCTTCAAACGGAGTTTTTCCGGTTGATTTACTAACGGTACAATTTATGTCGCGTTCCAATTTTTTTAAATTTGTGTCCCAATCGTCCTGTTCTACACTATTTAAAGAGCTTCGCATACTCGGCAAAAGAGTTTGATTCAACCTCTCTACAAGCCCATTACCCTGAGGATGTCTACTAGAATTTAAGGTGTGCTTCACCCCATATTCCTCACACATTTGTTGAAATCCCTTCGCCGTGAAACATGTTCCGCGGTCAGTAATTATACGGTTCGCAGCACCGAATTTTTCGAAAAATTCTCTGACTTTATTTGTCGTAATTCTCTCGCTTACATCTTTCACCGGCACAATATAAATGTATTTGGTTAAATTGTCAATTATTGCAAGTACATACTTATTTTTCCTAGGCGTTGAAATAAAAGGCCCCAAGTGATCTGCATGTACAATATCAAAAGGCCTCTTACCCGGTGGTATGGGATGAAGCTCACCTGGCGAAGATCCGGATT
Source organism: Ganaspis brasiliensis (assembly GCA_037103525.1). Classification (NCBI taxonomy): domain Eukaryota; kingdom Metazoa; phylum Arthropoda; class Insecta; order Hymenoptera; family Figitidae; genus Ganaspis; species Ganaspis brasiliensis. The sequence goes on along the minus strand of JAZKLR010000048.1, from coordinate 1,308,516 downwards.
TGTGCTTAGTCAAAATACACTCAAGACAGTTTTTGATATGGAATCTTACATATCGACGTATAGCCGGAAAATAATAATACCTTAATAATCGATTAACGGTTTTGTCAATACCAAAATGTCCACACAAGTCGTGGTTTCTTATCACAATAGATTTCCGCATATTTTTAGGTACTACATATAGCTCTCTTACATCATTGTCAATTTTCATAATTCGATATAATAATCCCTCGCGTAAAACATACTCTCTAACTACATCATTTTCTGCTTTAGTTCTTTCGTGACAATTTTTTTGTAAAATTTCAATTTTTTCTTTAATTACAGGATCTGATCTTTGAAAAATTAATCTTTCCTCTTCCCTTGTCTCTAATGTCATTACAGTAAACTTTTCAGTCTTATTCTCTATAAATTCAACTGGAGCCCTTGACAACGCATCCACATGTTGCATTTTATCTCCACTCCTATGCTTAATTTGAAAATCGAATTCGGAAATCTCGCTAACCCATCGTGCTATTTGAGAATTCTGTGTTTTCCAAGCGTTTATATGAACAAGACACTGACAATCGGTAATTATATCAAATTTTAAACCAATTAAAAAAGTTCGAAGTCGTTGTAGGGCCCAAGCAATGGACATTAATTCCAACCTGCTAGAATGGTATTTTTCCTCAACTACACTAGTTTTCCGACTTATCGCGTATACTAAATTTAAAGGCCCCTCTTTTTCATCTGACTAAAAAAGCATTGCACCTATCCCCTTAGCCGATGCATCGGTATGCAGTTCTGTTCTTAAGGCCTTAGGATTATATGCTTTTAAAATCGGACGTTCGACAAGTTTCTGTTTCAACATCGTAAATCCTTTCTCACATTCGTTATTCCAATTAAATTTTAAATTTCCTTTTAAAAAGTCACTAATTGGGGCTGCAATCCTTGCAAAATTCTCAATGAAGCGTCTAAAAACACTTGCTAATCCGAGAAACTGTCTAACCTCATGTTTAGATTTTGGACTTGGGAATTCTTCGATCGCCGATATTTTGCGTTCCTCAGGTTTAACTTCCCCATTTCCTAAAACGTATCCCAAATATTCTACATTTTTCAACCCAAAACTACATTTACTTAAGTTTAATGTCAATCCTGCGTCTTTTAGTAGTTTTAAAATACTTTCCAATTTTACCATCAATGATTCCCAACTATCAGCGTGTATGCAAATGTCATCAAAAAAATTAAAGGCTAAATCCTTTCGTCTCGCGACTCCCAAAACACGATCCATTAATTTAGCAAAATATTTTGGCGCATTGGCCAAGCCAAACATCGCTCGTTCGAATCGTCCAGTTCCTAATTCTGTTATAAAAGCCGTCTTATCTTTTGAATCTTCAGTCAGAGGCATTTGTAAATAGCCACTGGCAAGATCAAGCTTAATAAAATACCGCGCCCCCGTTAGATTTTCCAATAAATCGTCGAAGTTTGGTATTGGATAATTAATCGGTATTGTAATCTTATTTAAACCTCTGTAATCAATTACCATTCTCGGTGAGCCATCAGATTTTCGTACTAGGAAAGCCGGACTAGCATACTCAGAATCCGTATCCGTTATATCCCCGCTTCCCTATATTCATTTATTATATTATTCAAATCCATCTTATCCCGAGAATTTAGTCTATAAGGTTTAGCTCGGACCGGTTGCGACCCCTCTTTTGTTTTAGTTTCCATTTTTATTTTATCAGTGCATCCTAACTGACTTATTTTATTAGCCGTACATTCTTTATAATTATTCAACATTTCTAATAATTGTTTCTTTTGCTCCGTGTCGTCGGATTTAATTAAATCACTTCGCGGATTTAAAATTGGAGCCGATTCTACTGATAAAATTTTCTTTCCCACCTTTTGTCCAATTTCTACTAATTCCTTACAATTTCCGTGATTAATTATTGAAACCCGTTTTTCACCAATTCCCGTCATAATGTTTATAAAATTTACTTCCCCTGGCTCAAGTTCTACGCTTTCCGTCACTTTTAACGATTCGCTTCCTTTTTCTATACATTCAAGTGCGCTTAAATCAACATCAAGGAATTTTAAAGTTGTACCTATTCGCGAATAACTTAAATCCGGCAACTCTGTAAAAGGTCGACCCAAAATCATATCAACCGACTGAACATCATCAGGGACTACCCTGAACGTCATTAATCTAGGCTTCAATGATTCCATTCTAATCATTTCCTCAACTATTCCAGGAGACTCTACAGCCTTATTCCCAAACCCTTCCAACACAGGATTCGTTTTAATCATTTTAAACCCTTCGCGTAAAACTACCGTAGCTTTAATTGTATTTACTGAAGCTCCCATATCAATTTGAGCATTTAATTTCAAATTTACGATTTCGATTTCCCTTAGAAATTTACCAACCGAATTTTTATCTTTGTCAAAATTTACTGTTTTTATTTCCTCTATTTTAGTACCTTTTTTACTAGGACATCTCGATGCAATGTGTCCCGGAGCTTTACATATGTAACAAATAATTTCTACCCCTTCGTTTGGACAATCACGAGCTATATGGCCTATCTTTTTACAATTAAAACATTTTACATCTCTAGTATAACTTACTATACCTACTGCAGCCTGAGCATCTTCTTCTTTCTTCACTAATTCTGTAGATTGCCGAAATGTCCTCTCCAGACCTTTTCCTCGTTCTGCCCCTGGCAATTAGGCGAAAATTGAAGGAAAATCGAATTCGCTCCCCGTTCGCTCCCCGTTCGATTTTCGCTCAATCCAACGCAAAACAACAATATAAAATGACTTAAAAGTTATTGCAAATGAATAATGGATGCCTCCTCTATTAGTTTGAACTTGCACAATCTTCAAAAATTGGCAAATTAATAATAAAAATAGTGAAAATAAGTAAGTTGTTTAAGCCAACTAACCTGCAAAGATTGACAACCAATCAGAGGGGGTCACGTACTTTTCCGCACGAAAATCAAATCACTCTTGTTGACTTAAAGAATATATAAGAAAAAAATCAAAAGTTTAAATAAAAATGATCAATTATTTATTATCACTATTGAAAGAATAATTATTTCATTTCTTAAAAACGAAATGTTACAATTCAATAAATTAAATTTAAAAGTTAACTAATAAAATCAAAAAAAATAAAATAAAATTAAAATATTTATCTACCACAAAATTAACAATTAAAAAAAATAAACTTTAATTACACAAAAAATAAAATTGAGATATTAAGATAATAAAAATTAAAATGTACGACAGGTAGTAGCAGTCAGGGGCACAAAAATAAATTTGTACGAAAAAATCTAATAAAGATCTAAAATAGTTGATCATACACAGAAATATACAATTTAATTATTTAAATTAATAACAAAAATTATCAAACGCTGAAAACCACCCTAAATGATAGCACTCGGAAAAAATTAAAAAGAAAAATATCAATTTGCGCAAAAAATTCTAAAAAATATCTAAAATGGAAAAACATACTCTAAAATATTAATTTTGTCCGTACTTTCTTTTATAATTATGCCTCACCAGAAAAATTTGGCAAAATACACTAAAAAATTTTCAGACAAATATCAATTATTTTCCATATTTCTAGATCTAATTTTAAAATATTTTATCTAGTAACGAACAAAATTGAACAAAAATTGAAAAACTGCGCGTTACTTTCAACTAGTCAAAAAATGAAAATTCAATCAATTTTTGCCTCGCCAGAAAAATTTGGCAAAATACACACAAAAATTTTCAGACAAATATCAATTATTTTTCTTATTTCTAGATCTAATTTCAAACTTTTTCATTTATTACAGAACAAAATTAAACAAAAATTAAAGAACTGCGCGTTACTTTCAACTTGTCAAAAAATGAAAATTCAATCAATTTTTGCCTCGCCAGAAAAATTTGGCAAAATACACAACAAAATTTTGAGACAAATATTATTATTTTTCATATTTCTAGATCTAATTTTAAACTTTTTCATTTATTACCGAACAAAATTGAACAAAAATTGGAGAACTGCGCGTTACTTTCAAATCGTGAAAAAATGAAAATTTAATCAATTTTTGCCTCGCCAGAAAAATTTGGCAAAATACACAAAAAATTTTGAAACAAATATTAATTTTTTTCCATATTTCTAGATCTAATTTCAAACTTTTTTATCTATTACCGAACAAAATTGAATAAAAAGAGAAAAACTGCGCATTACTTTCAAATCGTAAAAAAATGAAAATTTAATCAATTTCTGCCTCGCCAGAAAAATTTGGCAAAATACACAAAAAAATTTTCAGACAAATATTAATTATTTTCCATATTTCTAGATCTAATTTCAAACTTTTTCATTTATTACCGAACAAAATTGAACAAAAATTGAAGAACTGCGCGTTACTTTCAACTTGTCAAAAAATGAAAATTCAATCAATTTTTGGCTCGCCTGAAAATTTGGCAAAATACACACAAAAATTTTCAGACAAATATCAATTATTTTTCTTATTTCTAGATCTAATTTCAAACTTTTTTATCTATTACCGAACAAAATTGAACAAAAATTGGAGAACTGCGCGTTACTTTCAAATCGTGAAAAAATGAAAATTTAATCAATTTTTGCCTCGCCAGAAAAATTTGGCAAAATACACAAAAAAATTTTCAGACAAATATTAATTATTTTCCATATTTCTAGATCTAATTTCAAACTTTTTTATCTATTACCGAACAAAATTGAACAAAAATTGAAAAACTGCGCGTTACTTTCAACTTGTAAAAAATGATAAAAATTGATTGAAATTTTATTTTATGACAAGTTGAAAGTAACGCGCAGTTCTTCAATTTTTATTCAATTTTGTTTGGTAATTAATGAAAAAGTTTGAAATTAGATCTAGAAATATGGAAAATAATTAATATTTGTCTGAAAATTTTTTTGTGTATTTTGCCAAATTTTTCTGGCGAGGCAAAAATTGATTGAATTTTCATTTTTTGACAAGTTGAAAGTAACGCGCAGTTCTTTAATTTTTGTTCAATTTTGTTCGGTAATAAATGAAAAAGTTTGAAATTAGATCTAGAAATAAGAAAAATAATTGATATTTGTCTGAAAATTTTTGTGTGTATTTTGCCAAATTTTTCTGGCGAAGCAAAAATTGATTGAATTTTCATTTTTTGACTAGTTGAAAGTAACGCGCAGTTTTTCAATTTTTGTTCAATTTTGTTCGTTACTAGATAAAATAGTTTAAAATTAGATCTAGAAATATGGAAAATAATTAATATTTGGCTGAAAATTTTTTAGTGTATTTTGCCAAATTTTTCTGGCGAGGCATAATTATAAAAGAAAGTACGGACAAAATTAATATTTTAGAGTATGTTTTTCCATTTTAGATATTTTTTAGAATTTTTTGCGCAAATTGATATTTTTCTTTTTAATTTTTTCCGAGTGCTATTATTTAGGGTGGTTTTCAGCGTTTGATAATTTTTGTTATTAATTTAAATAATTAAATTGTATATTTCTGTGTATGATCAACTATTTTAGATCTTTATTAGATTTTTTCGTACAAATTTATTTTTGTGCCCCTGACTGCTACTACCTGTCGTACATTTTAATTTTTATTATCTTAATATCTCAATTTTATTTTTTGTGTAATTAAAGTTTATTTTTTTTAATTGATAATTTTGTGGTAGATAAATATTTTAATTTTATTTTTTTTTGGGATTTTATTAGTTAACTTTTAAATTTAATTTATTGAATTGTAACATTTTGTTTTTAAGAAATGAAATAATTATTCTTTCAATAGTGATAATAAATAAATAATTGATCATTTTTATTTAAACTTTTGATTTTTTTTCTTATATATTCTTTAAGTCAACAAGAGTGATTTGATTTTCGTGCGGAAAAGCACGTGACCCCCTCTGATTGGTTGTCAATCTTTGCAGGTTAGTTGGCTTAAACAACTTACTTATTTTCACTATTTTTATTATTAATTTGCCAATTTTTTAAGATTGTGCAAGTGCAAACTAATAGAGGAGGCATCCATTATTCATTTGCAATAACTTTTAAGTCATTTTATATTGTTGTTTTGCGTTGGATTGAGCGAAAATCGAACCGTGGGCGAACGGGGAGCGAATTCGATTTTCCTTCAATTTTCGCCTAATTGCCAGGGGCAGAACCGGTAACTCCTTTTTTCTCATAAATTCGTTCTCGACGATTTCGATCCAACTGCTCAAAATGTATTAGATCATGTAGCAATGCGTCCGTTGTTGCGTACTCCCTTCCAATTGCAAAATTTGACATTTCTCGAGACCAAAGCCCTCTAGCTATCTCATTTCGGATATCCGCAATCGTCAATCCCAGTCCATCACAAAGCCACACTTTTTCCAAGAAATACACTTGTACTGATTCCTTGGGTCCTTGCATGCGATTTGACATTTCTTTTAATTTATCACTGATAGTCCGTGTATGTGTGAACGTAGCTTTAAATTCATTCACAAAAGTTAAATAATTTTCCACTGCATTAGCTTTCGACATTAACCATTTGAATGCTGTCGATCTCAAACGAGACTTGGCAACACTGTAAGCCATTTCGTCAGTCCAATTATTAACATTTTTCATATTTTGCACTTCTCTAATCCACACACTAGCAAGTTCTGGTCCTTCACTACCATAAAATTCTCTTATAGCTTCTGGCATGACAGATACAACTGCTGGTGCCTGTGGAACATTTTGCCTTTCCAACCCTTGCGCTATGGCGGTGAGAGCCTGAGTCAAAGATTGTTGCCACACGCCATTTTCAATCGGAACTACCTCAGCAGCACTGGTGCCAGGTTTTTGAGTCCCAGTTCTCTGCAACTCCTCTCTCAAATTTTTGCTCCTCAAGTCTCTGAGCGTCTTTTTCTTTTAAAGCTAATTCCAATTCTTTAATACGAGTTTCAAAAGCACGTTTTTCTCCCGCTCTTTTCAATTTCTCTTTCTCGACCTGCGCCTTAACTTTTTTCAATTCTTCGACACTAGACATTTTTCCGTCTTGTAATTCAATTCGCCTTAACTCCTGTGCAAAAGCCTCAAATTCATCTAACTCCATCCACTTTCAAAAGATTCCGTTTAAGTATCTTTTTGTCCTCATAATCACTTATATTCGACACCACCTTTTCTCAACCACGCCGTCTTAGCACCGAACATATCCCACTTCTGAATTAAATGGTAAATTTTCTCAAATAACAACAACTCCTTATTTATTTTAATGGAAAATAATAATAAGTTTATTAATATAAGAAAGTTTCAGGGACCTTGCCCAACAAATTGACCATAATTACAAGAAATTAAACATCACAGCTTAGCTGTCTACAACTCTCAAAACGCTTCGTTTTACAATCTGACGCCATATTCCATTTAGCGCCCTCACTTACTTCGCTCTCCCTAACCTTACCTGAACACGCGCGAATTTTAAATTTAACCTTAGATTATTTATAACATTCGGCTATCCTATTATTGTTTGGTCCTCCAAACATTTTTTTTTTTTAACACACAAAATACATTAAACAACATAGCAAAATCTAATTACAATTGTCATGATGCTTAACATTCATAATGTTCCAATAACGTTCCAGAACATTATTTGGCCGACATGAAACGTTCTAAAAACGTTCTTCAAACTTTTTTAAAACGAACATGGATTTTTGCCCACTGGGTTAGGAAGCCTGGAATTGGCGAGGAATAGTTAGTAGCATAAATTGTAAACATGTAAATTGTAGAATTGGTTCAAGTAATAATCTTGATTCTCAATTTTATAAAAAATATCAAAAATGTCATAACTTAAAAAAAAAGTGTTGAACTCATTTTGTATCGAATATTAGTTAGTTTGTATCGAACTAGTATTTATAAAAAGTATCAAATAATTAAATTAATTTATAATCTGGTTATTATTAATTAGTTAAAATAATCAAATAATTTTGCCCAGTAGCGTAACTGAGAGGGCAAGGGCCCTGGGGCAAACAGAAAAATGTGGCCTCAATTATATATGATTTTTTAAATAGATATTTTTTTCTTTTACAATTTTAAATTATATTTCATCTTTTTAAAATGTTCTCAAATTTTAAAATTATGGCAATTTAAATTTTTTCAAACTTAAGTTAATGTGACTTGCATTGATTAATAGTTCAATTAACCCATGTTTCAAAAATACTAAGTTTGAACTATTATTATCATTTTTTAATTATTTTCTGCAATTTTTAATTATTTCAATTATTTTGACATTGTTTCCCAAAATCTTAAATTTACCTTCTTCAAATTTTAGTCATTTTGTTTAGTTTTTTCAACCAATTTTTCAATTTTTAATATTTTTTCCTTTTTCATTAAATCAATATAATCATTTATTCCTAAAATCATCGCAAACTTGAATTATTTTTTTTAATTTATTATTATTTTTATCATTTTGCATTTATTACCTTAAATTTTTAACCATTTTTATAATTACTAAATTAATTATCTGAACTTTCAAATATTTCAAATAATTATTTTGTTTAATTTTCATTTACTATTATTTTGTAATGATTTTCTCCATCTTTTAATATTTTCATTATTTTTCAATTAATTTACTAAATTTGCAGTTATTATCAAAAATTTAGATTATTATCATCAATTTTCCATATTTTAAACGATTTTTCCATTATTTTCTTTTGCTTAAAAATAAATTTTGCAATACTTCTATTATTTGCTTCAATTTCTAACTATTTTAATTGTTTTCATCAATTTTCCATTATTTCTGCGATTTTTTAATCATTCTCTTTAATAAAAATAATTTTAAGTAATTTTGTAATTATTTTATTTCTTAAACATATATTAGATGGACTTTTCAATTATTTCCCTCAAATTTTATTTACTGTTATCAATTTTTCATATTTAAATTATTTTCATCATATTTTAATTTTTTTTCTGAATCTTAAGTTCTGTGGCTGAAAGGCAGAATAACATAACTGCATTTTCATAGTTTTGAGAAAAACCTGTTTTTGTTTATTTTCTTGGTTTTGTAAAATTCGAAAAACCAACCAATATTTTTGGTGTTTGGCATTGTATCCTATTTTCTAGTATAGATTTTACATCTGTTTATCAATTTTAATAAAATATGAACGCTTCAAAGAAGAATATCAATTCTTTTTTTCGATTTGAATGCAGTTATGCTGTTGTGTTATTAATTATTTTCTACGTAAATAAACATTTAAATCACTGTTCTGTTATGGAACTTTAAAAAACATTACTAAATAAACTCAAATTTGATGTTATCTCAAATTCGATAAAATGTTAGTTATGATGTTATGCCTTTCAGCCACAGAGTTACTTTCAGAATATTACAATTACTTTTTTCAATTTTTAATTATTTTTTTCCATTGTTAATTATTATTCACATTTTGTAAGATTTTTAAGTATTTTTCTAAAATTTTAATTATTTTCATTAATTTTCGATTATTTCTGCGATTTTTTAATAATTCTTTTTAATTAAAATGTTTTAAATAGTTTTGTAATTATTTTCTTTCTTTAAACATATATTCTATGATTTTATCAATTATTTTTTTCAAATTTTATTTACTGTTTTCCACTTTTCATATTTATATTATTTTCATCATATTTTAATTTTTTTTCTCATTTTTAAATTATTATTATCATATTTCAATTATTTCTTTCAATTAATTTCTAAGATCTTCATGTATTTTATTCAAATTTCAATTCTTTTTTTTTAATTCTAGAAGTTTTTGATTTATTTCACTCAAATGTAATTAACTTTTTACAACTTATCATTTTTAGTATCATATTCCTATTTCAATTATTTTCTGCAAGTTTCAAATTTTAAAATCATTTTTCAATTATTTTCCAGAATTTATTTAATTCAATTTTCAACTTTTTCCATTTGATTTATAATTTGAAAAGATTTAAACTATTTTTCAGAGATTTTAAGTATTTCTTTTAATTTTTACTTATTTCTATTATTTTCTTTAATTTTGAATTACTTTTGTTATTTTTCATAATTTCCAACAAAATTAAAAATTTTATTAAATTAAAAATTTTTCTCTTCAATTTTAAATTATGTTCATTCTTTTTTTATATATTTTCTCTAATTTTTGATTATTTTATTTTTTTTATTTAACTTTTGATAGTTTTAAGTATTTTTCTGAATTTTTATTTAATTTTCCGTTATTTGAAATATATTATATAATTTTTTAAATTAATTTCTTAACTTTTTAATTCTTTTTTTCAATTTTAAATTATTTATCTTAAATTTTCTGTCATCTTTTTTTATTAATTTTCAATTATTTTTTCTAATTTTTAATTCTTTTTTTTTTTATTTAACTTTTGATAGTCTTTAGTATTTTTCTGAAATTTTCCGTTATTTGAAATATATTATGTAATTTTTTAAATTATTTTCTTAAATTTTAATTATTTTTTTCAATTTTAAAATAATTTCCTAAATTTGCTGCTATTATCCCAAATTTTAGATTATTGTCATCAATTTTCCATGTTTTAAGCATTATGTAAGATTTTTAACTATTTTTCTACAATTTTAATTGTTTTCATCAATTTTCGATTATTTTTGCGATTTTTTAATAATTCTCTTTAATTTTTTTAAGTAATTTTGTAATTATTTTCTTTCTTTAAACATATATTTTATGATTTTCTCAATTATTTTCCTCAAATTTTATTTACTGTTTTCAATTTTTCATATTATAATTATTCTTATCATATTTTAATTTTTTTTCTAAATTTTTTCAATTTTGAATTAATTTAATCATTTTTCAATTATTTTTCTCCGTTGTTAATTATTATTCTCTTTTTCTAAAATTATTTTCTAAGGGTTATAAGTCCTTTTTGTAAAATTTCAATTATTTTTAGCTTTTTTCAATTCTTTTCTCCAATTTTTAGTTATTCTCATTTTATTCAATTGATTTATAAAATTTTCATGTATTTTTTTCATATTTCAATTATTTTTTCTTTATTTAAAAAAAATTCTGTAATTGTTTCAATTATTTCACTCAAATATCAATTATTTTTTACAACTTACCATTGTTTGTATTATATTTCAATTATTTTCTTCAAGTTTCAAAATTTAAAAACATTTTTCAATTATTTTCCAAAATTTATTTCCACTAATTTTCAATTCTTTATTTTTTTTTTTATTATAATTTCCAAGATTTTAAATAAATTATCTGACATTTAAATAATTCCATTCAATTTTCATTTAATTATATTATTTTTTATATTATCTTCTTCAATTTTCAATTATTTTCGTTCTTTTACTCGTTCTTTTTTTATAATTTTAAAAAAGTTTTTACTAAACTTTTTTACTAAACTAAAAGTTAATTAAAACTTGTTCTCTTTAATTTTCAATTATGTTTATCTTTTTTCAAATATTTTCTGTAATTTTTATTTATTTTCTTTTATTTCAATGGATTTCTGAAAGTTTTAAGTATTTTTCTCAAAATTTCTTCAATTTTACTTTTTTAAAATATTTTATTTAAGTTTTCCAATTATTTTCTCAAATTTTAATTTTTTTTTCTATTTTAATTTATTTATCTGAATTTTGATTCATTTTTTTTCAATTTTGAATTATTCTTTCTAATTCCTCATTATTCAATTTTTTTTCAATTTACTTTTAAGATTTTCAAGTATTTTTTTTAAATTTAGATTATTTTCCTTATGTTTAAAACACTTCTATGGTTGTTTAAATTACTTTTCTCAATTTTTAATTATTGATTTCATTGTTTTTTTCAATTAATTTGCAAAATTTGCAACTATTTTGTTTAATTACAATTATTTTTTGCAATTCTTTTAAATTCTAAAATATTATAAATTTTGTTCTAAATAAATATTTATTTTATTTATATAAATTTATTTTTAAATAATATATTTAAAATATTTATAATTGTTGATAACACAAGATGTAGAAGTTATAAATTACTGCAATTAGTAAATTTTATTTAATTTAAAATAAAAAGAAAGCGTATTTTTCCGATAAAGAAGAATCTTAAAGGGTGGAAACATGAAAAATAAAAAATAAAAATTCTGCGGTAATTACCGTAAAACAGGGTAATTTCGCTCAAATTTTCATGTTTTTTTTAAAAAAGTATACGAAAAAGTTAATAATAAATTTTGGTACTGAAAATATATAATCTCTGACTCTTCCTCTTTAATTTCACAAAATAAAAATATTACTATATATTGCGTAAACCTATTTAATATACCTTTTTATTGTGAGCGAAATTACACCTCAATGTGGAGTAATTTCGCTCAACTTTAATGACTTTATTTTTTAACAACAAAAATATGTTAGTTTACAAGCTATAATCACTTTATAAAATCATTATAAATAAAATAATGTTATTTAATTAATATTTACAGTCATCAGAATAAATATTTAACCACGTTTTGTGTTTTATAATTTCGTAAAACTTTTGAATTTTGTCATGAGAAATAACCTTAGATACTTGATAAACAATTGAATGATACATTGTATTCATGAACGAAATTACCCAACAAATATGAAATATTTTTTTTAAATTGACTTTTTTCAAAATCTATTCAACTTTTCAGTAATTTTATTTTTTCTAAATCATGTCAGGGATATAGGAAATAAGATTATTAGATGATTTTAACATAAAATATTTTAAATATAGGTTTCACAAGCGACTTTTACACACTACTTGTTCAATGAGTAAAATAGACATCTTTAAATAAATATTATTTTTATTAAAGCTTTACTATAATTCTACTTTAAAATACCCTTGAGACACAGTTTGATACTTTTCTTAACATTAGCAATTGCAAATTTTATATTTTTCTTCCTAGAAATAACAATAAATAATTTTTGAAAAAAAAAGTTTCCACTGAGCGAAGTTACACTACATGAGCGAAGTTAGCCTGTTTTACGGTAACTTCTTTATTAAATCGGACATTTAAAATAATTAATTAAATTGTGTGGTAATTACTACCTTTTAATTAACTAGCAAGATATTAATATTAAATAGTAGTTACATTTAGGAAATAACTTTTATAACTACTTGATGCACTTTCTAATAACATTTATGTCTATCTGCGCCTCTTTTAATTAAATTGCAAAAAGATTTCGCGTCCAGTTGATGAAATTCATTCAAGTGATTAGACTTGACCGCTAAGAGTGAATTTTAATTAAAAACACTCTTGAGTGATCGATGTTAATAACTAAAACAAATGTTGATATTTTAAAGCTTATATGTTTGGAGATTTGATAGTATTTTTGTTTAAATTGAGAGTTTACCTCAGAAAAACATTTTTCACTCTATCTGTCAGTTTAAAAATGTGCCTCAATTCTCGTTACTTTTTTATGAATTGGCTAATAGGCAACGCATGTCTGCTTCCGCAGAATCCAATCTTTCCGATTTCGTTTTTCAGATTTAAAATTCAGAACGAATTGCTTTTTAACCTGAAATTTGTTAGTATTCCAACATATAAAGCTGTGTGCTATATGTTATATTCAAAGAAAAACAAATATTAAATCCCAAATATTTAGTTGCAAGCGAAATAAAATTGAGACAAAGATTTTAATAGAAACTGTGTTCAATTTTCGTCTAGATGGGATTTAAGTTGGAAAATAAATTTTTCTAGCAAAACGGTTAGATAATTTTCAGCTGGTATAAGGTATTACGAATTTGAGAACCCGAGCTAAGTGAACCGGAAGAAATCTAATGCAAGAATCTCCTCGTTCAGACTGCTGAATGTTATAGCTTGTTGTCTACATTCCTTGTTGAAATATCCTTTATTCTTTATCCTTATCCTGTTCCATTGAAATAAGAAAAACCAAAGGGAGAAAGTAAACCAATTTCTTCTAGAAATTCTGACTCCAGCTTGGAACTAAAAACTCAAAGCTTTTTGGGTGACGTTAGAACCAACTTATCGAAAACAGTATAGTCTATTTGGTATTGCTCTTTTTACGATATTGGAGTTTTTAAAAACTAAATCTACTGATTTCTTTAGTTTTTGTTCCTGTTTGCCAAAGAAACATTGTTTTATGTTTAATCTCCGATTTTCTAATCCAGGATTCTGATTATCACTGAGAAAATAAGTTGACTAAATATAACAACCATTTGATTAATATTAACTGAGTATGGCTGCTAATATAGCACCTGCACAGCACTTTTTTTTTATCGTAACCGAATAAATATGGTTATGAGTCTCTGTAGATAAAGCTGGAATTTTTGAAAAATCTAATAAACTACATTGAATATTACATTCGTTAATTTGTATGTACATTTTCTATAAAATTTACGTAATTTGCATTATGAAAATGTATATCTTTTTAAAGAAGATAATTTAAACATTATGAAGATAAAAGCTTCATCTGTCAAGAAAAGTTGTCTCCTAGAGAAATACAATTTAATTGTTACTAGCAAAACAAACTTTGCATTGTTGTTGGTCATTTAAAACTATAAATTTTTACAAATTCAAATAATGAAAATGACGAAATTGAAGAATATATCTGAAAAATGATAACGAAAATAGAAAACAAGATTAAAAGAATGGCTACTTAATTAAACAATTAAAGAAAAATAGTTTAGAAAATTAAACAGTAAATATTAAATTTAAACAAAATAGTTGAAAAATTGTAGGAATAACTGTTTGAAATAATTGCAAAATAAACAACAGGATTGAAAATCGAAAAAAATAATTGAAATTGAAGAAAATAATAAAAATTTGAGGAAATAAATTGAAAATTTAAGCATTTCATTAAAATTTGAAAACATAACTTATAATTGAAAAAACAAAAATTACAAAATGACAAACATAATTTACAATTGAAAACAAAATTAAAAAAATGGCTACATTAATAATTCATAATTACATTAATACAAAACGGAACAAATTAATTTAAAAAATCAAGTAATAATTACAAAATTTTAAGATAAAAATTGAAAATTGCGGAAAATAATAAATAACGGAAGAAAATAGTTAAACATTCACTAGAATAATAGGCAATTAAAAAACAAAATTCAAATAACTAAACAAGAAATACTAATAATAATATTTTAAATATAATATTTATAAACTAATTAATATAAATAAAATAAATATTTATTTAGAACAAAATTTATAATATTTTAGAATTTAAAAGAATTGCAAAAAATAATTGTAATCAAACAAAATAATTGCAAATTTTGCAAAATTAATTGAAAAAAAATGAAATCAATTAAAAATTGGGGAAAGTAATTTAAACAATCATAAAAATGTTTTAAACATAAAGAAAATAATTTAAATTTGAGAAAAATACTTGAGAATCTTAAAAGTAAATTTAAACAAAATTGAATAATGAAAAATTAGAGAAAATAATTGAAAATTGAAAAAACATGCTTAAAAATTGAGATAAATAAATTAAAATTAAAAAAATAATTAAAATTTGAGAAAATAATTAAACAAATTACAAAAAATATTTTAAATAAAGGAAAGTTAAACAAAATTTGGGAAAAATTCTTAAAACTTTCAGAAGTTCATTGAAATAAAAGAAAATAATTAAAAATCAGAGAAAATAAATGAAAAAAGATACAAATAATTTAAAATTGTACAGAACAAGTTTTAATTAAAGAGAAATAAGTAAAAACTTTTTGGCAATTATGAAAAAGAACGAGATAAAGAACGAAAATAATATAAATAATTTAATAATTGAAAAGTCAGATAAATAGTTAACAATTTTTGAAATTATGAAACAAATGTAAAGAATTGAAAATTGAAGGAAATAAATTTGGAAAATAATTGAAAAATGTTTTTAAGTTTTAAAACTTGACGAAAATAATTAAAATATGATACAAACAATGATAAGTTGTAAAAAATAAATGACATTTAAGTGTGATAATTGAAAAAACTACAGAATTTTTTTTTAAATAAAGAAAAAATAATAATTGAAATTTCAAAAAAATACATGAAGATCTTAGAAATCAATTAAAAAAAAAGAAAATAACTAAAAATTGGAGAAATGAATTGAAGAAATAAGCTAAAAGTAATTGAAATTTACGATAATTATTAAACAAATTTTAAAATTGTGAAAAGAAATTAAAATTGAAAAAACAATTGAAATTTTAGAAAAATTCTTAAAAATCTTAGAAAATAATTTTAGAAAATGAGAATAACTAAAAATTGGAAAAAAGACTAAAAGAATGCTAAAAATAATTGAAATTTATGATAATTAATAAAAAGTTTTGAAAATTATGAAAACAAATAAAAATAATTAAAAATTGAAGAAAATAATAGAAATTTGAGAAAACTACTTGAAAAAATTTTAGAAATTAATTTTATAAAATGAGAAAAACTAAAAATTAAAGAAAAGTTTGGAAGAAAGCTAAAAATAATTGTTTACGATAATTAATAAACAAAATTTGAAATTCTGATAACAAATGAAAATAATTAGAAATTGAAGAAAATATTTGAATTTTCATGAAAAATACTTAAAAATCTTAGAATAATTAAATTTTAATATCAATTAAACACATATTGAGTAAAAGTACCTAGTTTACGTGTAGCACTATTCTAATCAAAATATATTATTGTATTTAATTTTATAATAATTTTAGAAAATGAGAATAATAATTAACAATCGAGAAAAATAATTGAAACATGATAAAATTAATTGACAATTGAAAAAAATAATTAAAATATGCTAATAATAATTTAAGATTGAGAAAGAAAATGAAATTATGATAAAATAATTTAAATATAAAAAATTGAAAACATTCAATAAAAGTTAAGAGAAATAACGAAATAACGAAAATTGATGGAAATAATTGCAATATCGGATAAATAATTGAAATTTTTATAAGTAATGACAAAATAATGAATATAATTATAAATTGATGAAAATCAAGAAAAATTGCAGAATTTATTTTTAAGCAAAAGAAAATAATTAAAAAATCGTGATATAATAGAAAATTTATGACAATAATCTAAATTTGAGATAATAACTGAAAATTAAGGAAATTAATTGCATGTGTATATATTTTAAACTTCTTCAAAAACCTTAATAAATTTTTAAGCATTTTTCGAAACTTTTTTTTTTACCCAAATGACAATTAAAAACCAGCACAACAAAATATAATAACAGGGACTAACTTCACTTCAGTTTTTAAAACGTGGACCGAAAAATATGAATAAATATTAATACCAACAAACTTCACTTCAGACTTTAAAACGTGGACAGAAAAAGGTGAATAAATATAAATACATACTAACTAACTTCAGGAGTTTATACGGAGATTATTATTATTTAAAAAATAATAATTTTCTTAATTTTTCAATTTGCAATTATTTTCTTTAAATTTAGTATTTCTTGTTTAGTTATTTTAATTTTGTTTTTTAATTGCCTATTATTCTAGTGAATGTTTAACTATTTTCTTCCGTTATTTATTATTTTCCGCAATTTTCAATTTTTATCTTAAAATTTTGTAATTATTACTTGATTTTTTAAATTAATTTGTTCCGTTTTGTATTAATGTAATTATTAATTATTAATGTAGCCATTTTTTGAATTTTGTTTTCAATTGTAAATTATGTTCGTCATTTTGTAATTTTTGTTTTTTCAATTATAAGTTATGTTTTCAAATTTTAATGAAATGCTTAAATTTTCAATTTATTTCCTCAAATTTTTAATATTTTCTTCAATTTCAATTATTTTTTTCGATTTTCAATCCAGTTGTTTATTTTGCAATTATTTCAAACAGTTATTCCTACAATTTTTCAACTATTTTGTTTAAATTTAATATTTACTGTTTAATTTTCTAAACTATTTTTCTTTAATTGTTTAATTAAGTAGCCATTCTTTTAATCTTGTTTTCTACTTTCGTTATCATTTTTCAGATATATTCTTCAATTTCGTCATTTTCATTATTTGAATTTGTAAAATTTTATAGTTTTAAATGACCAACAACAATGCAAAGTTTGTTTTGCTAGTAACAATTAAATTGTATTTCTCTAGGAGCCCGGCAAGAAGAGGTTAATTAAAATGCATTAAAATGAAAACGAAAAAGTTCAAAAATGACATTGATTGGAATAGAAAGCGATATCAATATTTGTTATTTTTTCAAACATCTTAATCCGTTTTAATTCCGTTTGATTGAAATGAATTAAACTGTTACCCAGTTTTTTGTCTTAAACGGAATTTAATTGATTGCATATTTTTGATCAAGAAAACGGGATTAAATTGATTTCATTTCTAACTACCCTATCAGAATTAAAATGAAGCGGGATTAAATTCAGTTCATTTCTAACTCTCGTATCAGAATTGAAATGCGTACAATTTTTATCAGGAACTAAAGGGAATAAAAATGTGTCCAGATAAAATATTTCCAGAAGAATTAAAACGTAGAAATTCAAAAATGACATTAAATTGGATTAAAAATGTTCGAAATTTCACGACATTTGAAAGCGTTTTTATTTGTTTCCATTAACCTCTTCTTACCGAGAGACAACTTTTCTTGACAGATGAAGCTTTTATCTTCATAATGTTTAAATTATCTTCTTTAAAAAGATATACATTTTCATAATGCAAATTACGTAAATTTTATAGAAAATGTACATACAAATTAACGAATGTAATATTCAAAGTAGTTTATTAGATTTTTCAAAAATTCCCGCTTATTTAGGAAATTATTATCCTGATACGTACATTTTTGTTTTTGTTAAACTGTGGTTAAACTTCAGAAATGGAGGTTATGTGCCTGGATTTGTTGTTAAATGTTCTAATATTCAGTGTATACAAGTCTTGAAACACATATTTAGTAAATTTTTTTCTTTAACGGGCGAAATAATCCATTTCTCTTATTTTGCCCGTTTTCCCCCTATCTATAAATCTCTAGCGGGCGAACTAATTCAACGCTCTTATTTCGCCCGTAAACGGGCGATATAGAAACGTTGTTAATTTAATCGGTTACGATAGCTTACCTTTTTTATTAAAAATATCCAAAATGCGTTAGTAAATTTCTTGGATTACTTTGTTTGTTAAAAAGTATACGTATTTTTATAATAGATAATACAGAAATTATATTTAAAACACATATTGAGTAAAAGTACCTAGTTTACGTGTAGCACCATTCTAATCAAAATATATTATTGTATTTTTGACGTTTTCGCCTGTCACCTCTGAGGTTAGGTTATGGGGCGGTCACAGCTTAGGCCAAGGCAGATGATATCCTAACACGTAAACTGAAAACTTAAGACTGAGAGAGAGTAGGACAGACATATATGTCTGTCCTACTCTCTCTCAGTTTCATTCTTAAGTTTTAGGTTTTACGTCTTACGATTCTATATGCGTTGCCATAGTAACCTGCAGGCAGCCAATAGCTGTGGCCGTACCGTAAAACTGAGTGAGAGTAGGACAGAGATACTACGTATAATACGTATGTATTATACAGTATAAGGGTATCCCATGTGAGCAGAAAATCATGAGAGTGAGAGAGACAGTGATATCTACCTACCTCTCTCACTCTCATGATTTCTGCTTTCGGTTTTACGCTTTCTGCTTACATGGGATTTCACCCTTAAACCATGTAATATACATCAGGTAATATACGCACCCAACCCTGGCTGTGGCCGTCAGTCTGTCAAACGTAAAAATATTGTGTATTGTTTATTAAGTGTTTAACAGAAATGTGTTTAATGTGAAAATGTATAGTATTATCTATTAATGTGTTTTGTTTATTAAGAGTTTGTATAGAATAGTTTTAAATACGTGTTTATATTGTTACATACGAATAATTATACATATACATAATTATACATAAATGAAACACTATTTTTAGAAATAATAAAATTTGGTGTGCGATTTTTTCCTAGCAATAATAATAATAATATAAAATGTAATTGGCACCGTAAATGTGTTGCTTCCTGTAGGACTTAAAATTTCATCTGCACGAATGGTCATGAAAAATTGATTTAGAACAGGAAGACTGCAGTCGAATGATGCCAATGAGGTAGAAATATTCTGAAAGGATTCAATCCTCTCTGGTAATCCTTCCGCTTCAGCTGTCGAGTGATATTTGAAATGAAGATTTACCTATTATAAATCTTCGTCCCAATGAGATCTGGCTCTGCATTTGGCCGCAGATGTAAGAAGGTCTAATCTTAAATCGTCTTAGGTACATTAAGAGAACTCCAGGAGATGTGATTTTCCTCCAAGTAAATGTAATAATAACCTAATGATTCTCAGCTTTATTCCATGTACGAGATCTTCCAATTCAGAAATTTAATCAACGGTCTAGAAAATGCTAATTACACTTTCAATTAAAAATGTTAATTGGACTATCGATTGCATGAATTCGTCGTTTATTGTACATTGTTTAAAAAATATCTCTTCTTCACTGTGTTGATAACTAAAAAGTCGAAGAGCATTCGTTATTTTATATATCTCAAACTGTATAAAAAATATCTCGATTCCTGTCTGTCTAAAATAAAAAAGTCAAACGGCATTTGAAAGTGGAAATCGATACCTCTATCTCGAACGAGAATTGTGTAATAAGAGCGAAAAATATAAGAAAGTAGCGCATTTTTCAAAACGGAAAAAATATCTAGAAAATGTTTTTTAAACTCGTCGATTTGTGCCACTTAATATTTCGAGTTTTTATACTTAAATTAATTTAAATAAATTAACCGTAATTTGTATATAGTTAAGACCAGGTTTCTCCAAAAAACGTATTTTTTCAAACAAATTTTATTTATATTGAAAGTAATATTTATAAATCAAAGTTTTTATAGGTTAGAAAACATATAAAATTACTAATTGAATTTTCTTTTTTTAATTGCGGCTTCTAAAATCAAGGCTGTCACGGACCTGAAACCAAAGTTTCTGCATTTTTATTTTATCAGAGTGTCTAGCGAAAAATCATTTAAATAATGGAGACAATTTTCAAAGAATCTTAACAAAATGTAAAAAAATAAAATTTTACATAAATTACAAAAATTACAAAATTTTATTAAAACTAGTATTATGAATGAACAGATAAGAAAGTTAACAGATAAGAAAATTTACATTGAAATGGGAAAATTAAAGTAAAAAGATGAAAAAAATGTACTAATTGAAAAACCTGCAAAAAAAAAATAAATTCTTCAAAAATAAAAAAGTTTGAAAATTAAGAAAAATAAGATAAATAAGATAATCAGTAAAAAAAACGGAAAAATGTTACTAAAGATAAAAAAATACTTTAAAAACTTGTTTTGAAAATCAAGCAAAAAGTAATAATTTTTTTTTAAATAAAGAATTAAGTGAAAACAATTAAACAATTTTCAGAAAAAAAACCAATATTTCCAATAAAATAGAGAAATTCTGATCAAATGAGAAAATTTATTATAAGATCAAATTTACGAAAAATTAAATAACGGAAGAAAAGCCTTGAAAAATCATAAAAATCAATAAGTTATGACAAATGATAAAAAACCAAATAATTATTTTAAAAATCATAAAATTGAAAAAAATTATATTTTACAACTTCCAAATTATAATAATAAATAAAATTTATCACTGGAAAAGTAAATAAATTTTTCTAAATATTGTTAAAATAAAACTATATAAAATTAACTGAAGTAATTTTTGTAAAAAGAATCAAATTAAAAAAAATCTAAAAAAAGTATTATTAAACGCGCAAAAAAAGAAAAATTTTTAAAAAAATGAATGTTATCTAAGTGGTTTTCTAAAAATACAGAAAAGCAATATAAAACATAACCTACAAAAAAAATTGTTTGAAAAAGAATAAATTGCAGAAAAGAATAATTAAATATTTCAAGGAAGTGATATAAATTAGTGTGTAAATAAGTCTACAAGTTTTTCTATAATTTTCGACCGTTTTCAATTTACAATAATTATTCTCCTGGCTGTTTCCATTTCAAATCATACAGGTCGAATATGTACAAAATTCAAAATCATGTTTAACATGATTTTTATTGTTTTTTAGGGCAAATAATGAGACACGTATTTTTTTGTTTTGAGAAAATTTTTTTTTTCGCAGAGTTAGGAGCATTTGAAAGTTTTAGGACAAAGAGTGATTTTTGAATGAAAACGCTAACAAATTTTTTTAAAATCACTCTAGTTTTTTCAAAAATATATATTTTTTAATTTTGTTTTCTGATTTTACTTATGTTTTAGGTGCTGTTTCTTAGCAACTTTGAAAATTTGAAAAATTTTGAAAATTAACAAAATGGCGGCCATTTTTTGAAAAATCAAAAAACTCAAATTTCTCAAAAACGTTATTTTTTTAAAATTTTTTTTGTAGTTAGTAGATAACAAAAATAATTTTTTCCAATAGGTTTAATGTGCGCTAAAACACTGTGAAAGGCGCAAGAATTTTTTTTTTGAAAATTATAAAAGTCATTATTTTGACTAATATAGCGCCATATATTATTCATATAATAATTCTATTTCTTAATTTTACTTATTTTAATTTTTATTTTATTTAATTTTAGTAATGGTTGACTAATGTTTGACATGCTTTTTCTTTACAAATTAAGGAATTTCAAAAATTTTCAAAGTGTCCATTTTTCAAAAATAAAAAAGCTTAATTTTCTCAAAAACAATATTTTTTATTTCTTTGAAATTTGTTTTCATTTACTAGATAGATAAAGGAATTAAAAATTATATTTCTCTAAATAAAAAATAGTTGTTTAAAAAGCAAATAAAAAATATTCAAGGTGATTTTCCAACTGAAAGATATCTTTGCATTATCCAAAATACAGTGTTTAGCGCACATTAAACCTATTGGAAAAACATTTTTTTTTATTTAGTAACTACAAAAAAAAATTTCAAAAAAATAAAAAATTACGTTTTTGAGAAATTTGAGTTTTTTGATTTTTCAAAAAATGTCCGCCATTTTGTTAATTTTCAATATTTTTCAAATTTTCAAAGTTGCTAAGAAACAGCACCTAAAACATAAGTAAAATCAGAAAACAAAATTAAAAAATATAAATTTTTGAAAAAACTAGAGTGATTTTAAAAAAATTTGTTAGCGTTTTCGTTCAAAAATCACTCTTTGTCCTAAAACTTTCAAATGCTTCTAACTCTGCGAAAAAAAATTTTTTCTCAAAAAAAAAAAAAAAATACGTGTCTCATTATTTGCCCTAAACAACAATAAAAATCATGTTAAACATGATTTTGAATTTTGAACATATTCGACCTGTATGATTTGAAATGGAAGCAGTCTCCTTAAATTTAATAATTATTTTTTAACTTTTTCAATTATTTTGTTCTGTTGTAGATTATTCTCGACAGTTTTCGAAATGTTTTTTTCAATTGTCAACTATTTTGCGCTTTTTTCAATTATTTTCTTTAATAATTAATTATTCTCGTTATTTTGTAATTTTCTTTAAATTATGAATTATTTTCTAAATAAAATTTCATTCTACAATTTTCAATTAAGTTTATTCAATATTCCAAAAAACTTGATTTTTTTCAATTATAAATCATTATTTAAAATTACAATTTATTTCTTCAATTTCTGATGATTTTCTTCAACACATTTTTCAATTTTCAATTAGTTTTTCGAATATAAATATACTTTTTTAATTTTAAGTACAAATGTTCAATTGTTCTCTTTAGTTCTTAATTATGTTTTAAAAATTTTATTTCTATTTATTAATTTTAAATTTTTTCCTCAATTTTAATTATTTTGTTTGATTCAATTTTTTTCAATCCAGTTGTTCAATTAGCAATTATTTCCAACAATTATTTCTATTTTTTCTTAATTTTTCAATTTTTAATTATTTTTTAAATTAAATATTTATAGTTTGAATTTTTTTTTTCAGTAGTGCATTATTCTAGTCATTTTTTTTCAATTGTCAATTGTTTTCTTTAAAATTTTAAAATCCTCGCCTTTCACCAATTATTTTTCTCCATTATCAATAAGATTCGTTAATTTCAAATTTTGATTTTCTTCAATTCTCAATTTTTTTTTTCAAATTTCAATATCATTTTTCAGTTTTTAATTGTTTTCTTCTATATTCAATAACTTTCGGCTTTTTTCAAATACTTGTTTTAATTTTTAATTATATTCTTTTAATTTGAATTTAAATTTTCAATTGTCAGTTATTTTATTCAATTTTAATTATTTTTGTCGAATTTCAATCCATTCGTTCAATGCGCAATTATTTCCAAGAATTATTCCTGAATATTCTTCATTTTTCAATTTTTAATTATTTTCTTTAAATTTAAAGTTTTTGCTATATTTCATTAATTTTTGTTCAGTAGTCTATTAATCTAGTCATTTTGTAGATAATTTCTTCAATTTTTTAAAGTTTGAATTAATTGAAGTTTAGGATTTATATAAATTATAATGGCTTGGAATTAATTAAGTTTAATATACTTTTCGACTTTCTTTCTATCAAAATTTTTTTAGATTTTTTTATTATTATTAAAGAATACAAGATTGAAATTGAAGTTTTTAGGATTTATCTATCTTCCCAGAGTTTGCTTAAAAATTTGCTGATCGTTTTTAAAATTTACGGATCATTTTAAAAATTCTCGTCAATTTGAAAGTTTTTTTCACGATACATTAAATTTTGGCAGCGGGCCCTTTTGGATTCCGGGCCCTGAAGCACGTGCTTCAGGTGCTTTAAAGTAGATCCGCCCCTGGGTGGCGAACATGTTGATTTAGCGTTGCGCGTCAGCGCCACCACTACAATTGATCGACGTTTATCGGTCGATTTCCGATCTATAGTTTCATCTGTTGGTAATGTTTACTGAAAACTTTGATGTATCGTGTCTGACACGTAAGCTTCTTTATTAATTTTGACTTTTTATTTTGTGTTAGAGTCGGATCCCCGACAGAAATTAATTATAATTTCGAGTCAGTGTTAAGTGTGTGTATTTTATTGCAAGATGGCCGTGCGGTGCCATACTTTAAATAAGTATGTTTACTTGTGACTAAAATTAAATCGTAGTTTGTTGCTACTCCTTATCCTCTACTCTCTCCAAAATTTATTGGTGTTAGTCGTGGCATAGTTTGTTTACATTTCGATTAGTCTATTAAATTTCTCTTTTATTTAGTTATTCAACAAAAAATAACTCGAGTCGTAGGGTTTAATTTTGTTATTAATTTCTCTGCTTAGTTCACTCAGTTTAATCATTACTTCAATTAAAATTAAATCATTAAAAGGAAAAATGCGCCATACCACACATGGCAACTAAAAGAGTCGTCTAAGATAGACTACCAACAGGCTACCCTAATTTACGATGCAAGCTTCCTAAAAGCTTTTTCTATTTCATGCCGTTGTTACGCATTACGATTTTGTTCTTTTTTTTAAAGTATACATCTTTTGTAGTACACCGTAAGGTAAGTATCAAGCTATCGGATTTGAAGTATCACTAGAAAAAAAGCCATCTTGAGAGCGCCATTATAGAAGCATTTTTGAATTTTATCAAGTTGAATTGCAGCATAAATAAGCTGATCTTTGTTTCAAGTTAGGATAAAGGGAAAATTCAATAAATTTTGTTATGAAAGGACGATATGAATAGTAAAAAAAATAAACCAGAAAATTTGAATGCGTATATATGGTTGTGTCTAGATGTTTACAAAGTCAGATTTCCATCTCCAGTACTTTTGCAAGAGCCACTCTATGTAAGTGAATAAAAGGTGAATCAGAATGGTAACAGTGAGATGCAACATGAAAGATGAACCATAAGTCAGGATTTATGACGCGAATCCGAAGTCGGTTATTACACGCACGCTTTTATAGATGTTGAGGGAATGGGCGTTACAGGCGAAGCAATTTTTCTCTCTGTTTCTTTCTCTTATTTTTTTCCACGCACGCTTTTCCACTGACAAAAGAAAGACGAAGAGAGAACGATGGCTTCCGCTTCTAAAGAATACGTCTGAGTGGTGTAAGTGAGAATCGCTGAAAACAGAAAGTGGATGTTACTTTTTTCCGGTGCTCCGGCGGAACCAGCCATTTTGCCGATTTTATAGCACTTACGACAACCGATTTATTATCGTTGCACCAGTTCCACTTATACTTCTAATTCTACGATATTTTCAATTCAAATAGAATTAGAATAATCAGTTGACTTTAGTTTAGGAAAATCTATATAAATTTTTGGGAATTAACGGGATTCTGTATAAAGTCGCACCATTTTGGAAATAAACCAAAAGAGAATTAAAGCTTAATCTTTTAGTTCTTATTCTTCTTTGAAATGGCGCGTATGAGATTTACGTAAGAGTTGATTTTTAACTTTAAAAATTTTTACTTCCAACTCTAGCAACCATTAACTCCAGATTAAATTATAGATTTTTGGTATCTACTGTGACAGTGGTCCGAAATTAACTTATTTATTTAAATAAAAAATGTTGCAAAATGAAAATTAAAAATCCGGCCCAATGGTGGTCTGGGGAATTTATCGCTAGAGATTTTTAAAAAAAAATCGTCAAAATCCATAAAAAATTGTAGGCTGTAGGCAATTATGAACAGTAAATTCCAATTTCGGACCGCTGTGCGACGTGAACCAGTTTTGTCTAGAAACTGTCAACACGTGGTTGCAGACATCTCGATTTCGACTAGGCTGTTCAGCGCCGCTGTTTCGCGTGGTCGCCGTTCCTCGGTCGATTCACCAATCGATAAAAGCAACTGTGGGTAACTTTCACAACTCGGTCTGCTTTATTATCTGATTTTAGTGTTCTGCATAAAAAATTAATGAGTTTTTGAGTTTTTCCTTTCATCACATGCTGCCTTCTGCTAATGCTATTTGTTTCAGAAAACAATTAATTTCCAGCAAAGCTTTTGTTTTTTTCAAAAAATTCTTTTTCTACCAAATGTCATCTTTATGTATCAAAAAACCTATTTAGCAAACCTTCTTGTCTTTATTGTCCCATCTTCGAATAGTTCATAAACCTTTATCTGTAAAATTCTGAAATGTTTTAATAATCTTAGTACATTCCACTGGTTATTGTTTTAGGTTGAATGAAAGTAATCGAAATTCCGTTAATAGAATAAAGAGTTTGGAATGGCGATTTTATTTTAAAACCAAAAAGTAATATAAACTTTTGGAAATTGTTGAAGAGTTTCTTACGTTATATTACTTTCAAGGAATTGCGAATATTCTCGAAGACATCAAATCTCGTTTAAAAGCACCGTTATGAAATGGAATGCACCATATCGTAAACTTTACGTTCACGCTTAAGTATTTGCATAGATTTACATATAAAGATGACCTTTAGGATTTTCCACACGATATTACGAGTTGAAAACTACTTTTTCCATTAATAGAATATAATAATAATTAGAGTGATAGTGTTATTCGTCGTGTCAGAATTAGCGTTCTTGAATTTTTTTTTTTTTTTTTCTACAAAGGAGAGAATTTTTTGACCCACGATAAAGATAGGAAATATCGATTAAAACATAAAACAAAACGAGTATCTGTTTACGGACATCGTATGGTAAAAGTTTATGACAAAAAGTCTATGAATTCCATTTGTGTTCGATTTATCACGAACGGAAGCGGTAACGATTCTCGACGTAAACGACTTGAGCTTTCTGTATACCTTTTTTTTCAAAGATTCGTTTGGCTATTGTGGGGGTTAGTGATGAAAAACGGCAAAAGAACTGCGAGCATTTTAATCGAGATTAATTATAAGGGAAGGTAATGATGTTGGGTGTTTAGTGTGTTTGAAAGTTCGGAGGTAATTAGCGGCAAGTCTTGGTTTATTTCTTGCTGCAAGAATAATCTCCGCTTTAGAAATTTTTTTTATCTTTCAGAAAAATCAACATGACATTAAGCGAGATAATGCATTTCACTCTCCTGAGAAAATGGAAAGAGGAAATGCTTGAGAGAATTTTCTCAACAAATGTTTTTTTTTAACTCATTGTGCTAATGGGCAGGATCATTTATTAAATGAGTTCCTTAATCTTGAAGAATTATAAGTGATTGCGAAAGTGCTTTAAGAGAAAAGCCAGTAATGTTAAAAAGTACCATTTTATTGGCGTAAATATTTTAAAATAAAATCTGATTTTTTTGTTCTTGTAAGATTGTGTAGTAGAAGAGGAATAGAACTGTAGATAAAAAAGCTTCAGTAATAGAATCCGTGTTAAAGTATTTTAGAGAAAGTAAATTTGTATTTAATATCACAGAACAAGAGTAAAAGGAGGAAAGAAAAACAAAACAATAACAGCAGATTTTCCCGGAGGGTAGTCGATTAGTAGTTACAGATTCTTCTCACATCAGATATCATTGGTTACGTTACTATCCACTGGCACGAGAATATTATTTATCGATGTTCATTTCTCTTCATGTTCTCGTTTGCAGGCAACGACCATGAGAAATGTGGTGCTTGAATATCATCCTGAGTACACACTATTATCACTTCCTTCTGAGAAATCCAATCCTCGGTAAATTGTTTCCCACATCTATCAGTAGTATACAGGAACTTCTTTATCCTTTAAAGTTCTTTATCCTTTTCTCGTTTTTTTATTTTCTAATTGTCCAATTTTATACTTTCCCAATTTCCTTAATTTGACAATTTTCTAATAAGAAAATCTCTAACTTCACACCGTTGAAAATCTTTTTTCTCAGTTTCTCTCTCTCTCTCTCTCTTGCTTTTAGAACCGCAAACTGTGAACTCTCCTTGCGTTTCTCACTCTATTCTTGTCTTTATCAATCCCAGATAACCTTAGTCTCTCTTGCTTTTAGAACCGCAAACTGTGAACTCTCCTTGCGTTTCTCACTCTATTCTTGTCTATATCAATCCCAGATAACCTTCTTCTCTCTTGCTTTTAAAACCACAACTGTAAACTCTCCTTGCTTTTCGCACGCTATTGTTGTCTTTATCTATCCCAGGTAACCTTATTCTCTTTTGCTATTAGAACCACAACTGTGAACTCTCTTTGCGTTTCGCACGCTATTGTTGTCTTTATCTACCCTAGGTAACCTTATTCTCTTTTGCTTCTAGAACCACAACTGTGAACTCTCCTTGCGTTTCGCACGCTATTGTTGTCTTTATTTATCCCAGGTAACCTTATTCTCTTTTGCTATTAGAACCACAACTGTGAACTCTCTTTGCGTTTCGCACGCTATTGTTGTCTTTATCTATCCCAGGTAACCTTATTCTCTCTTGCTTCAAGAACCACAAATGTGAACTCTCCTTGCGTTTCGCACGCTATTGTTGTCTTTATCTGTCCCAGGTAACCTTATTCCCTCTGGCTTTTAAAGCCACAACTGTGAACTCTCCTTGCGTTTCGCACGGTATTGTTGTCTTTATCTACCCTAGGTAACCTTATTCTCTTTTGCTTCTAGAACCACAACTGTGAACTCTCCTTGCGTTTCGCACGCTATTGTTGTCTTTATCTATCCCAGGTAACCTTATTCTCTTTTGCTATTAGAACCACAACTGTGAACTCTCCTTGCGTTTCTCACTCTATTCTTGTCTTTATCTATCCCAGGTAAATTCTATAACTTATTCTCTCTTAATTTTTGAAAAGCTTAACAGTATACCTATATTTATAACTAACTGATTTCTTAATAGGATCTCTAGTTTCATTTCATCAACGCAACGTCTGCAGCTTGAATAGAAAATTACGATTTATTTTACAATGGGTAATTCACCGATTTGTGAAAATCAACAAAAGTCCTCTCGTATTGTGTTTAAGCAGCAGAAGTTAAATTTAATTGAACAACGTACATTCCTCTAAATAGGAAACCCATTTGGATGATTAATAAGACTTTTGAATTCCGTTACTTTGTTTTTAATTAGTTAGCGTTTAATTAACTATTGATAATCTCTAGGATTCCATTTTAGTTAGATATTTCATTATTTAAATATTTATATTAATTCGCAGAGTGCTTCAATTTTATGATTAATGCACTTTTTAGAGAGAATTGTTGCTGGTTGATATATGACTTTAATACGCAGTCAAATTTAAATCGAGTCCATTAGAATCCAATATCATCCAGTTCTACCTAGACGTAAAGTCGGATAATACGGATTCTTATATATTTAGTATAATTTAACATTTTATTTTTTGGCAAGTCTTTATTTCTAACGGAAAAATAAGTTTTTTTTTATGAATCCCAAAATAATTAATACATAATAAGCAAGATAATAATCTTCAAAGTTTTAAGGTTTCAAAAATAGAAAATTTTTGTAAAAAATAATTTTTTTGTTTTTTTGCTTTTCATATAAGTTTTATGAAGAATAATTTTTGCTTGTTTTGTACACGATTCAAAACTGCATTAATTGGCCTATTTAATATTTTTTTGCTAGCTAGGGGTCATCCATAAAGCATGTGATACATATTTTTGAAAATTTAACCCCCCCCCTCCCCCTCGTGATGCTTTTACCATGGTCTTAAAATTTTTTTAACATGTAGCGTGATATTTTGCTGACACCCCCCCTCCCCCTAAAGTATCACATGCTTTATGGATGGACCCCTATTAATTAAAACTTAGTGATTTTTGTAGGAATCTCTATGAGAAAGCAATGTTTTAAAAAAATGAATACCAAAAAATATTCACAATAAATACCTAAGGTACAATTTGGCAGCGGTTTCTCTCAATTGTTTCCTTTTATTTCTCATATATTATCTAATTGTTTTGATTATTTTTCTCAATTATTGATTCTCTTCGATTGTCAATAATCTTTTTTATTTTTTAATTATTTTCAATTTCTAATTAGTCTCATAATTTTTCAACCATTTTTTAAAATGTAAATTATTTTTTATTTATAAATAATTATT
This sequence comes from Ganaspis brasiliensis, assembly GCA_037103525.1. Classification (NCBI taxonomy): domain Eukaryota; kingdom Metazoa; phylum Arthropoda; class Insecta; order Hymenoptera; family Figitidae; genus Ganaspis; species Ganaspis brasiliensis. The sequence goes on along the minus strand of JAZKLR010000048.1, from coordinate 1,277,834 downwards.
TTATTTTATTTATAACCTCGGATAAAGCGAGTTCGGATATTCCGGGTTCTACTCTATCTTAATTTTTTTATTTTTCCGTTGGGCATTACCTGTTTGTTGTATGAGTTTTTCTCTAATGTCACTCCTAACTGAACACTGATATCCATTTGAGAGGGACCTATTGTGGATTTCACTGCATATTATAAAAATCGTAACAAGTACTGTGGATTTCTTGATACAAAATTATATAGAGTGCTTACCTTAATCTAAAATTTTTTCGCTCAGGATATTTAACTTCCCTGGCACCAGCTTGTTTAAATTTTTTAAAATTTTAAAAAGGATTTCTTGCAGGATTTAAATTTGTGGTTTATGGCCTTCTGTAAGCATTATAAAGCAATGCTTAATCTGTTATAAAATCTGTAATCTTTGCCGGACCTAATCCCACCCTGGGTGGGATTTTAATATTGTATATCTACTAGAGTTTTACACCAATTCAATCGTCATTTTAAGTCACTGAACAAAATTTTGATAGCTTTAAAGAAAATATAACTAAAAGAAAAAGAAATTAGATTTCGTTCTGAAAACGTTCTGTTCATCCCTAGGGTTATCTGCATACATAAAAATCTCCGAACTGGCGAACGTTAATAGAGTTTAAATTTTTTATTAAGGTGGGTTTTCCCCTGGTCTGTGGCCACGCCTGCCCTCTTTCTCTCTTTACAAGATGGAGCTCGAATCATTGGTGGGAGCTCTCCCTCCTTTTGTCAGTCAGATGGGGCCTGATGTGATCATACAGTTCAGTTCCGTTTTGACCTCCTTACAGTCTACATCGAGCGGATTTTCAAGTGCATTTCTCGACGGTTTCTTTACTGATTCTCCAATTTGTGTTTATAACGGGTGAACAAATGTGACGTATTCTTAATTTGTAATAAGAATAAACTATCCTTCGTTAACTATAAAAGTGCTGTGAATTTTTGTGAAATACCATCAAACAATTCAAACAATTTAATTTAGGCTACCATCCTATTATTGATCCACTCTAGAGGAAAATAACATAATTCTTATGTATAGAAAATTTTCACCTATAATCCCTTTTTCTCCACATAGCACTTTTAAACACAAATTGTATCTAAAGAGTTGTGAAAGAGGGTAAATTTTTTTTCTATCTATTGGCTCTTAAGAGGATGTTGGAACATCTTTGAAAATTGGCGTAAGAACAGTTAATTCTACCCTAGAGCGTATAATCTTTTTCGTAGAAATGCCTCGTTGAAGATGATTGCCTTCATTCACTTCTTATCGGAAGTCGCCTGAGCGTCGATTGCCATTGTCTTCAAGTTACTTTCTTTTCAAGGGGATATGCTCACCTTCTAAAGAATTTTAGACACTAACGAAAATTTCATTTTATAGTACTCTGTCGAGGATTCCCGTTAAACAGAAAAATATGTTCCAAGATTAAACACTCTCTAAAGAGGAATATCATCATTGTTAACGATTTCCAACTAAAAGGGAAAAATTTCAAATTCACACGAGAAAACTGATAAATTCTCATTTAATATATACAAATTTTTATACGCGTTTAATTATAACACAGGCTATTTTCAGTCTTAACAATTCATAATGATTTCAGTCGGATTTTCATTAAAATTTACACTAAAAGTTATAATATAACATTTAATGAAATTTGAGCCCTGGGAGAGAAAATATTGATTAATTATAGACTGAAATTAAAATTGCCCTTTATGTATAAATGAACAAGGCATTCTATATCATTACAGAATTGGTCGAACACAATCTAATTACTATCATTATTATCAGTTCTATATAATTAATTGAAAGCCCAAAAGTGTAGTATTAAAAAACAGCAAATATTTAAATTGTTAAAAGGATTTGTTTTCAAACCAATGTTATGCAGAATATCCTTGAAAAATTCGTGAAATGCTTCAACAGGAAAATTTAACATTGATGAACGAGCGGTGAAAAAGGATTTTAAATAATTATTTTGATACGCATTGAAATACTTGAATAGAATATGAATAGTATGAAAATTTAAAATAAAAAATTCTGTTTTTAGGTCGTTAGACATTTTGTTTGTTTGTTTTAGTAGTACCATTGTCTCGTAATTTAATTAAAATTTTATACAAAATTATTTACAAAAAGCCTGAGGTTGCTAATTTAATTTTGTCGAAATGAGTAATCAGTTAGAAGAGTTTTTCGCGAACTTTATTGAATGAAAAGAACGAGACAAAAAGTAGAAAATGTTTTTCCATGGTCACCTAGCTAGATAGAATTCGCATAATTTTCTTCCATTTATTTTACTGTGAAGATCTTTTCTAGACTTCTTCTCGTGAATGAAAAAATATAGCAAGACAGATGATAAAAGAAGAGCAAAAAGTTTCAACGCATGTGAAATGTCGGCAAAAAGTTTCAAGTGTTGAAGTGAAGCTGGAAAATCTGATTTAAATTATTACTGCAGTTATCTGTTTTTTAAAAAAAGTATCGAACAAAACAAGCTATTGTGGACTAACGTTGCTGATAATTAATTAAAACAAAATGTATTTTTCAAATATTTATACTTCAAGAGAGAATGAATTTTCGTTTTTATAAATCTTTTGTATGTTCCGCTGCGGTAAAATCTCACCCAGAATTGATTATTAATTTAAATATAATCCGATTAAAAAAAGATTGAATATTATTTTTTAATTGTAAACCACAGAAACATGCTAATAATTAAAGTCTTTGTTTAAAGAAAAATGGTTCATTGTTTATGATCAAATTAAACCGTAGAAATTCATCTGTTTTTCATTTTTGTTATGAGGAGCAAATTTAAATGAATTACAACATTTTAAAACCTAGAGTACAATTTTTTACAAACAAACAAAAATCAGTATAAATGAAACTAATATTTCTTTTTTTTATATTTCATTTTAATTAGTTCAAGAAGTCACAGTGGTAACAAAATAATGTTAAAACAGTAATACCTGCGTCTTCTTGAAAATCCCTTTTTCTAATAAAAATGCGTTCCATGTCTGACTAAAATATTTTACTTTGCCTTTGAGTGAAGACCGTGAAAGCACTGTGAAACATGAGATGAATATTCAGTTGAAAAATTCAATTTTGCTGACAATGATTTTCTTTAAATTTCTTTTTTTCAAATGTCAAACAGAAATTTGTAATTTGTAAAAATCTTTTGAAATGTTTACCTCACATTCAAGTGCAAATATTGAAAAAATTATTAGTGTTGAATAAGCTAAGCGGGATTTTTTCCTGTTACCCAGAAGACAATTATATTATAATTAATTTTATTTCATAGTTTTAGGAAAGTAGATATTTTTTTAAAAATACTTTTTGACCCTAAACATTATCCAGGGTAAATTTTTTATTTTTCTATTGTAACTTTAAAATCGTCGAGAAATTCTTTTGAACAGTAAAATGTAAAAACAAAACATTAAATAACGAAAGCATAAAAATTGATAACTGGCCACCTTTTCTACTAAAAATTCATTCCATGTCTGTCTAAAACATTATGTTTCTCCCTTCGAGAGAATACTAACCTGCAAGCATGAGGTGGATTTTCAACAGAAAAATTTTGACGGAATAAAAATCGCAAGAAAAGTAGTATAATCAATAGCATTGCTTACTTCAATTACCTATTTTGCCAAGAAATTCGTCTGGGAAGGATAAAATTTATAGAAACGAAAATTGTAAAATTTTATCCTGCAAAATATATATATAACTGTACAATCGAATTTAAAAAAGTGCTTTTGATTTTTGCAATAGTAGATATACTAGGAGATTTTTTGGTAAGGTGTAAAATTTGTTTTCTTTTTCTGCAGTCAATGATTCTATTATATTTACAATGTTGGCGGTAGATTTTTGAGGATTTTGGTCTTAATCTGTAATTTATAATTAAATTAATAATTTTTAACACATTCAGGTTACTTACGATAATCATCCTCAGATGGATGAAAAAAAATTTTAAAATATTTCTTCTGAACCTATTACAATCAACTGCAACTTAAAGAAAAATTTACTATATTTACTATTTTTACATTTTTTTAAATGTAGCATACGATTGCACAATTATTCTATGTGAAAAATATGGAGAAATATGACTGGAGAAAAAGAAAACGAATTTTACACCTAACATGAATATAAATGTAGAATGTAAAACACACTAACACTTTTAGAATTATTATATTCGAGTTGATTTATAAGTAATATGAATACGTCACAATTGTTCATCCGTTATAAACAAATTTTAATAAAAAAAATAATATTAACTATTCGTTCAATATTGATTACGTGCATCTGTTTTGATTTGGACGAGATCAAAATTTAAAACGAGTTTTGACTAGAGCTCAAAGTATATTCTTATTCCTGTTATGATAAAGATTCAAAAGTCGTACAAGTAGACTGGTCGAAAGTCAAAATGAGACTGCTTTAAATGACATCGTCAGGTCCTTCTTCTTCTTCTTCTTCTTCTTCTTCTTCTTCTTCTTCTTCTTCTTCTTCTTCTTCTTCTTTTTCACCCTCTCCTTTGTCTTTTCCTTTTTCTTTTTCTTCATCAACTACTTAGAGTATCTATCTAATGGCAAGGTCAATTTTTGTAATTAACTCGAAAAATTTGGTTCGAATAAAATTTAAAAAAATTTACTTCAGATCAATACACTTTAATTAAAATAATTAAACACATGGACAAAAGATTTTTTGTCGGTTATTTTAAATGCACCACCACTTTGAGACCCAATTTGCAGATTGAGTGCCATTTATTTATTTATTCGTTCGTTTCGCCTAGCGCGAGGTAAGATTGACAAAAGGAAGACGAAATATATCCCTTCACTTGGATCCTTTTGGCTGGAGCGACTGTCTTAAGTGTACAAGAGTGGCGCTCCAGCCAAAAAGGTTTAAATGTTGGAATGGATTTCGTCTTCCTTTTGTCAACTCGAGTACGAAACGCATGAGCGAGGATTGTGGGGATTGATATTCATGATATATATGTCCTGCATTGATATGTATGATCATTGGCGAATACGAACATCACGTAATGAAGGCTAACCAATAATATTTTCTTTTTTACTTCGATCTTATTTGCTCACCTTCATTACGTGAAGCTCCCATCAGCCAATAAGCAAACATGGGACTCTAGCGCACCACCTGGTACGAGGATCAGTCTATTGTAAAATATTGTTAAAAATTCGCCTCAGTTGATGTCTCCATAGGCAGCAGCAACATTGTAAATTGTTTTGGTGGGGAACAGAGTCTCCTCCCTAGATGTACTAGGTTCAGTCTTTGCTCAAGCCTGTAAGGTAGAGGACGTTATCGTTCTCTAATTTAAAACTGCAGCTTCTGCTATTTTATTCTGAGTGGGCGTTGCTGAGAAATGTCATCTAAAATTTATTTATTTACAAATTGTAATTTAGTTATTGATCCTTTTTGTCCGTTATTGAAAACAACTAGACACTGTTTTCAAATATAAATTAAACCTAAAGTAAATTTAAAAAAAAATACTTAAGGGGTTACGTGTTTCACCTCTTGAAAAAATCGAATATTTTTTTATTGTCTTATTAATTTCTACAACATCTCGAGAATATTATCCTAAATTTTCAAGTCGATTCAAATAAAAGTTTCGGAGACATTACTTCAGATGATCTTGTCATGAGTTCTACTGTCAGAAAATCTTTTTCAAATATATATCTTTAAGACAGTAAAAAGTTTGAATAAAATATTTTATTTTTTATATAAAAAAAAGTGGTTGATTGAAGGTCTTCTTTCCCCTGAGTAAACCCCTTAATTAATGAGCAAAATTATTAACACAAAACATAAATTGGAAAATTTACTACCGTTTAGTTTTATGTCTGTGGTATTGACTGTTCTTTAATAATGTGAGAGACATATTTAAAGCCACTAGGAGCGTTATAAGAAAGTTAAGCAGTTGTAGTGGTAGACGATGTACAGTAGGAGAAGACAATCATGAGTGCAGTTGGAATTCGTGCATCGAGGGCAGTGTGCGGATGAGAATCTCGCACATCGTTCTTCCTTTTCTACAATTAGTGGCCTATTGTAAGGTATGCTGTATGCTCACGTCTATAGAAAAAAAACGACAAAACCTCATAAAGCAATTTATGATTTAATCAAAAAGCTTCTATTACTTCGAATTGAAAGAAGAATCACGAAGTCAGAGAGGTAATCAAATTCGATGACATTACGCTGATTAGGGTAACAAGCAGTAAAAAATTTTCGTTCCTACAATTATTGCGTTTAAACTAAATTGAAGTGTGGACTTTTTGCAGAAACTTTCCGAGGCAAACCTCATAAGTATTACCACGTAAAGTTTACAAATATTCTCTTAAAATTTTCTGAATTTCTTCATCCTCATTAAAAATGGAGGATGTTTCTTCTGCCTCTGGAGTATGATTTACGGGCACCTATGCGCTATAGCACGTCATGCATGAAGAATTAAATAGCGACTTGGCAACGTTTCGTGCCAAAAGCTTGCTTGTTCGGGAAAAAGTAAGGGGTGGCTATTACATGTATAATTACAATAAAAAAAGAAGATTAACCCGCAGTAGAAAAAGTGAGCCTTTTAAGATACGTGACCCGTCATTGTAAAAGTAAATTTTCAACCTACATCAAATGAATGCGTAGAATGACAAATCCAGTTTCAAATCGGTCGGAATCCACTTCAGTCGTATGTCAACCGTCACAAATTCGATTTATCGTTGAACAAAATGTGAGAGAAGCAAGACCAGAGACGAGCGTCGGGATTGTAAATTTTAAGCTCTGCTTGCGTTCCAGGAATTCAAAGCTTTCAATTTGCAATAATTTTTGTTGGATATTGTGCCAAATGGTTTTTCATTTTTCAATTTAAAGATGAGAAATATGTTGCCCTCTAATTTCCTGTATTATTTTAATAAACCTGTATCAATTTAAGAGAATAGGATACATAATGTTTTCAATGCACAGTTTAAATAAATCTACGGGATTATTTTGTGTCAAAGTCTAATCTTAATTTAGAAATAAAAATATTGAGAATTACGAATTGTCTTTCTTGTTCTTATTTACAAAATATATTTAAGATTATGCGGAATAATTGGGGATTAAAAGTTCAGAGTCTTGTAAGTCGGGTTATTAGGAGATATCTATTGAGAGATTTAACATGAATTGAGGGTTTAACTGGGGAAGGATTTAAGCTGAGTTTATTAACAAGGATCTACTCCAATCTGATATTAAAAACTGGTATTGATTAAATTTTTAATAAATAGTACCAGTGACAATTATTTTTCTCCGAACATGTTCTACTATTTCCTAGGTTTTAATTCAATTAGTCTAATTGTTAATTTTATATTTTGAGATTGTTTCTAAATTTAGAAATTATTCTGCTTCTAGTTGCTGGAACGTACACGAGGACGTCTTTTGGATTCCGGAGAAGCAGTAGATCCTCGAGAACGACATTCACTGTTCTATCTTCAGCAAGTTCAATGGATCCCAGAAGTAAAAGCAGCGCCAAAATGGAGCACTTCGAATCAAGTACCGAGAACGATCTGACTGACAGTTTTGGTTCAGAAACACGATTGGATTTGGGATTTCCTACGGTCACGGCATCGAGGGAGGTTAGGATGCTTTGGCATCAGGCGGAATCAAAGAAGAATAAAGGTGACAGGGACTTACTAGTCTCTGATGTAAAAGTCCATGAGATTTCCAGCTTGTCTTCTGCGACGTCAAATCCTCTTCGAGCAGAATCAACTGAGAGCTTTTCAATGAGTCCATCCAACCTTCGAATTTCATCACAATCACTTCCAAGCCAATCAACTTCTCTCAATTCTTCATTTATTCTTGATTCTAAGGTAGGAGACTCTCAATTGAAATTTAGTCAAGGAATATTAAAATTTGTTTTTATATTTGAAGAGGGTATTTTTATCATTAAATGTAAACAAAACAATTAAATAATTTTCTTGTTTAAAAAAATTTCCGAATTCAAATAGGAAATTTATTTTTGTCAATAAAACAGCCTGACAGAAAAACAGAAGTATCGAGATTCACCATCCGATCATTTCAGATCTAAGTTTTAAGTCTTATGCTTAAGTCTAATCGACATAAATTTGCCCTTATTCATATGGGAAACATCTGGAAATTCCTAAAGATTTTGCAGAAATTACATGGAATTTTTAAAGAGTTCCTAGAAATTCCCCAAAAGTTTCCATGATTCGTAGAAATTCCTCAAGAGTTTTTAGGAATTTCCAAAGGATTCCCAGGAATTACCAGGTATGTCCACAGATTTTTCAGGAATTTCCTAAGTGTTTTTGGAAATTTCCAGGAATGCCCATGGATTTCCTAGGAATTTCCCAAACGATCCGAAGAAATTTCAAAAAATGCCCAGGAATTTCCTAAAAGTTTCTCAAAAGATCCCAGGAAATTCCGAGAGATTCTTAAGAGTTTCCCAGGAACTCCTAGGAATGACCAGGAATTTCCTAGGAATTTCACAAGAGTTCTCAGAAATTTCCGGGAATACCCAGGTATTTCCTAGAAATTTCAAGAGATTTCCCAGTGTTCTCAGAAATTCCCAGGAATTTCCCAGGGATTTCCAGGTATGTCCAGGGATTTCCCAGGAGTTACCCAGGAATTTTTTATGAGTGCCTAAGAATTTCCAAGGGATTCCCACGGATTTTCCAGATATTTTCCAAAAGTTCGCAGGAAATTTCGAAGGATTCCCAGTAGTTTCCCACGAATTTTCGGGAATGCCCAGGGATTTCCTAGAAATCCCCAGTAATCTCCAATTTTTTCCAAATGTTACCAGGAATTTCTAAAGAAATTAAGGCTGAATTGATTGATTTTGGCTGAATGCATTTTAGGTTAAATGGATTTTAGGCTGAATGCATTTTAGGTTAAATGGGTTTTAGGCTGAATGCATTTTAGGTTAAATGGGTTTAAGGCTACATGGGTTTTAGGTTAAATGAGTTTTAGGTTAAACAAGTTTTAGGCTAAATGCATTTTAGGTTAAATGAGTCTTAAACTGACTGCATTTTAGGTTAAATACCCAGAAAAAAAATTTATTGATAAAATTCCTGCGTGAATCAGAGATCACGATGCGTTTAAACTCGGTTAAACCCAAAGGTTCTTATACTCCTGATTTTTTTGTGCAAAAGTGTTCTCTGAGATTTAAATAGTAAGACATTTTTTTTTATTAAATCGTTTAACGAGCTATTTCAATATGCGCGACAAATTTTGAAAATTAGATATAATTTTTTTTTAAATGCATATAAACTGAGGCTATCCTTTGTTTACTTACTCTCATATGCATTATAGAATAGTTACAATATGTTAACAACTTCATTATATACAGTCATTTAGCATGTGATAATTTTTTTATTTTTTACATTTTGTAATATAAAATTAAACAAATCATGAAACTAACTGTATATAATAAAGTTGTTAATATATTGCAAATATTGTAAAATATATATGAGAGTAAGTAAACAAAGGACAGCCTTGGTTTATTTGCATTTAATGAAGAAATGTAAAGTAATTTTCAAAATTTGGCGCCCATATTAAAATAGCTCGTTAAACGATTTAAAAAAAATTTTTTCCTACTATTTAAACGACAGAGAACACTTTTTGCACAAAAGAATCAGGAATGAAAGAACCTTTGGGTTAAACCGAGTTTAAACGCAGCGTGAGATTTTAAGAATGCGGTTTGAAGATTGAAATTTTGAATGGTGTTGAATCAGTGTTGTTTTGAATTCGTGATTTTCTATGGCTGCCGTATTCATGAGAATTTTTTTTAAAATCTTTTTTAACAATTATGAATGGGATCAAAATTTTGTCGGTTTGTAATTGGAAAAAGTGAATTGGAGACTTTCTTTTAAAAATATGATATTACAAATTCTTAAAAGTAAATCTCCGATTCATTTTTTCTGATTACAAACTGACAAATTTTTGATCCCATACATAATTGTTAAAAAAGATTCAACAAAATTTATCATGTATAGGGCAGCCTTAGAAAATCACTAATTCAAAACAACACCGATTAAATACCATCCCGTGCAAAAATTTTAGTTCGGGCATTATAAGGTTCGGATAAGGTTGCCTTATTAGGCTGAGTGCATTTTAGGTTAAATAACTTTTAGGCTAAATGCCTTTTAGGTCAATTGGGATTTATGATATCTGAATTTTATGTTAAATGGGTTTTAGGATGATTGCATTTCAAGTGAAATGAGAGTTAGGCTTAATGAATTTTATGTTAAATGGGATTTAGGCTAAATACATTTTTAAATAAATGGGTTTAAAGGTTAAGTCGGTTCTAGGCTGAATGCATTTTAGATTAAACGGGTTTAAGGCTAAGTGCGTATCCGATTAAATGTGTTTTAGGCTGAGTGCATTTAAGGTTAACTGGGATTGCGGCTTAATGCATTTTATGTTAAATGGGATTAAGGCTGAATGCGTTTTAGTTTAATAAGTTTTACGCTGAATGCATTTTAGGGTAAATGAGTTTCAGGCTAAATGCGTATTAGGTTTAATGAGTTTTAGGCTGAGAGCATATTCCGTTAAATGGGATTTAGGCAAAATGCATTTTAGGTGAAATGGGCGTTAAACTAAATGCATTTTATGTTAAATGGGTTGTAGAGTACATGCATTTTAGGTTAAATAAGTTTTAGGCTGAATGCCCTTTAGGTCAATTTGGATTTAGGCAAAATGCATTTTAGATTAAATTGGTTTTAGGTTGATTGCATTTTAGGTTAAGTGGGTTTTAGGCTGAATGCGTTATAGTTTAATGAGTTCTAGTCTGAATGAATTTTAGGTTAAATGGGTTTCAGGCTGACTGCGTTTTAGGTTCACTGAGTTTAAGGCGAAAAGCGTTCCAGTTTAAATGAGTTTTAGGATAAGTGCATTTTAGGTTGAATAAGTTTTACGCTGAATGCCTTTTAAGTCAATTGGGATTTTGGTTAAAGGCATTTAAGGTTAAATTGGTTTTAGGCTGATTGCATTTTAGGTTAAGTGGGTTTTAGGCTGAATGATTTTTAGGTTAATTGGGTATTAGCTTAAATGCATTTTAGGTTAAATGTGTTTTAGGCAAAATGCGTTTTAGGTGAAGTGGGTTTCGGACTGAATGCGTTTTAAGTTAAATCTGATTTAGGCTGAATGCATTTTAGGTTAAATGGTTTTTATGTTAAATGCTTTTTAGGTTTTAGGCTGATTGCATTTTTGGCTAAATAGTTTATATGTTAAATGCGTCTAGACTTTAGGCTGATTGCATTTTAGGTTAAGTGGGTATTAGTCTGATTGCCTTTCAGATTAAATAAGTTTTAGGCTGAATGCCTTTTAAGTCAATTGGGATTTAGGCTGAATGCATTTTGAGTTAAATGAGTTTCAGGTGAAACGAAAGGTAGGCTGAATGCACATTAGTTTAAATGGGATTTAAGCTGAATACATTTTTGATTAAATGGGTTTAAGGCTATATGCATTTTAGGTTAAGTGGATTTTAGTCGAAATGCGTATTAGGTTAAATGAGTTTTAGGCTGAGTGCATATTCCGTTAAATATGTTTTAGGCAAAATGCGTTTTAGGTGCAATGGGCGTTAGGCAAAGTGCATTTTATGCTAAATGGGTTGTAGGCAAAATGCGTTTTAGGTGAAGTGGGTTTTAGGCTGAATACGTCTTACATAAATGTGTTTTAGGCTGAATGCATTTTAGGTTAAATGGGTTTTAGGCTAAATGTATTTTAGTTGAAATGGGAGTTAGGTTGAATCCATCCTAGGTTAAATGGGTTTTAGGCTGAGTGCATTTTAGTTTAAATAAGTTTTAGGCTGAATGACTTTTAGGTCAATTGGGATTTAGGCTCAATGCATTTTAGGTGAAATGGGCTTTAGGCTAAACGCATTTTAGGTTAAGTGGGTTTTAGGCAAAATGCGTTTTAGGTTAAATGAGTTTTAGGCTGAATACATTTTAGTCTATATTGTTTTAGGCTAAATGGGATTAAGGCTAAACCATTTTTAAATAAGAAATATTATATCTTGGTTAAAGATCATCGTAGAACAGTTTTTTAAAAGATTTCTAAGGATCTTATAGTTTAATCTTTCCATTGGCCTTAGATACGTATCAATTCGGGTTTGGCCGTAGTTTCTAGTAGACAGAAAGTGGCATTTTTAGGTGTATTTAAAGTTAGGGTTAAATCTAGACGTACTGGGCCAATTCTGACGAAGGATTTGGGTTCAGAGCATCGAAATACATAGGTATACTTGGATCTCATACCTCAACCCCGATAATTTTTTTTGTGTGGCTGTGTAATGTTTAGTTCAAATTGCTTTGATTATTTTAGAGTATTTGAAATTAATATTAGATTTTTAAAAATTTGTTTTTGCATGTATGTAAGTTGGGAAATTGGCTCTGTTTGTCCTGCTCCAAAATATTTCTAAATCCAAATTGCAAATTTGTTTTCGTCAATAATTTTTAGTTTAAATTTATTTTTAATTATTGGCAAAGCATTGCTTTTTTGTTGCAAACTTGATACTGGTCTTTTAATTTCAAATAAATTAAATAAACGCATTTTTCATAACAAATCCAAATAGAGAATAATTATTTAATTTTGCTTTCGCTTTCAAAAAATATTTACACACTTTCTTTAAATAGAAAATAAAAATTTTTATCTCGAGAACGGTCAGAAGAGTTCTCGGCTTTTATCGTTTTCTAATCTTATTCGAATTCTTTCTTCTTTCATGTTTCAGGATACTCTTTGAAGGATAAAAAACTAATCTTTTTCTAATTCTTTTTCATTTCGTGGTGCACTGCGCCCTTTTAAAGGATCTCTTTGTAAACTTATCTTTTTAGAATTGTGATGTGGAATCTAACATGTAGAATCTGTAATGTAGAATCCAGAACGTAAAATAGGGTGGTCAAAAAAAATTTTTTTTTGTATTTTCATTTTCTTACCTTTTAAGATTATTCTCTATCGGGAAAATACCACTTTAAATATAGTATATTTAGTAGTAGCTCAAGATCCATAAAGTTTCTAGTGAATTTTTCATGGAAAACATGACTTTCTTATATCTTTAAAAGTTTCTTGCAGTTTTTTGAAAAAATAACTTAATTGTGAACTTTTCCTAATTATTTCATTTATTTCTTCATTTTGTGAAGCAAATTATTATCATTATATATAGAATAATATATAGCAATTTTTGAAACAATTAAAAATTGTTAAATTGATTATATTTTTAAAATGGAGCTATAGGGGCTTAGTTTTTTTTTTAAATTTAAACAATTTCTAAACAGTTTCAAGTTAAAGAAATAGCAAAATTAAAAGAAAAATTGCAAATCTCTAGCTTTATTTTATCAAAATTAAATAAGAAATGAAAATAATTTGTTTAAATAATTATTATAAATAAAATTTTAAGAAATTGTTTATTTTTCGGTTAATTTAAACATAAAAACTTTCGAAATTCAGATACAATTACAAATTTCTATCTAAGTTTTATCAAAGTTGATAAATAACAATAATAATTTGTTTTAGAAAATTGACAGTCACGTGGAATAATTAAAAAGTTTTCATAATTAGATTATTTTCTAAAAATATTGCATGAAATTCCAGAAAAATCTACGAAAAAGATTTTTTAACAATTTCTATGAGAAAGTCCCATCAACTCTTTAAAAAAAAAAAAATCTTGGGTCCTTATAACTACGTTTCAAAAAATTCTATTTTTTGTTATTTTGATCATAAAGGTCTTAAAGCACACGCTGCAAGCCTTAATTTAAGACTTTACAGACGTTTGTAGCAGCTCAGAATCAAAAGAAAAAAATCCTGAAAACAACCAAAAACACTTTTCTCTGGTATTTTACCCCCACTTTTCTCAAAAACCTGACAATTTTGCTCGTCCTTCGTTCTCAGTCAATGGCAGCTCATTTGTTGGTTTTTTGGTTATGCAAGGGCATTACAAAAAGTTTTATATCTTTATTATTAATGAAGATAAAACCTTTATCAAAGATTTACTTTAAAGCTTTAATATTTGACTTAAAACGATACCTAAAAAAAATTAAATTTTTTTATTGTTTAATTGCTTAAAATAAAAAAATAAAAATTCACTTTCTTTGAAAAATTTCAAATTGATACAATTTTCGAAGAAATCATCACATTTCAATTCTATAAATGACATTTGAAAGCATTTTTTGTCACCTTTAAAATGATATTTTAAAAATTGTTCTACAATAATTTTTAATGAAGTTGTTTGTTTATAAAATAGCTTTTTTTCAATTATTGTTAACTTGAGAACAACTGACTTTTGGAAAAAATTGTTAAGGAAAAAAATGTGCCTTTTTGTTCGTAAAATTAAGAAAAGAATATTTAAACATTAAAAAAAAATTTTTTCACACATTTTTTCCTTTTGTATTTCTGTTTTAAGATGAACAACACATACATCAGTACATAACGATGAATTTTTTTTTTTAATGTTTAAATATTCTTTTCCTAATTCTACGAACAAAAAGGTACATTTTTTTCCTTAACAATTTTTTTCCAAAAGTCAGTTGTTCTCAAGTTACCAATAATTGAAAAAGGCTATTTTATAAACAAATGACCATATCTTCATTAAAAAATATCGTAGAGCAGTTTTTAAAACATCGCTTTAAAGGTGACAAAAAATGCTTTCAAATGTCATTTATAGAATTGAAATGTGATGATTTCTTCAAAAATTGTATCAATTTGAAATTTTTAAAAAAAAGTGAAAATTTTTATTTTTTATTTTAAGCAATTAAACAATAAAAAAAAAAATTTTTTAAAATTTTTTTTTGGTAATATTTCAATTCATATATTTAAGCTTTAAAATAAATATTTGATGAAGGTTTTATCTTTATTATTAATGAAGATACAAAACTTTTAGTAATGCCCTTGCATGCCGTAGGGTGGACAAATCCTTTTGAGCGGCACTGCATGTCGAATAGGGTGGGGTCTGATAGAGTCGGGTAGGGTAGAGAAAGGTAGGGTCATGTCGGATAAGGTCGGGTAGGCTCAGGGCGGATAGTGTGGGGATGGGTTGTGACGGATAGAGTCGGAATGGGTCAGATAGGATCAAGGTAAAGTCAGGTCGAGTGAGGTCGTAGGGTAGGGTCAGATCAAATAGGGTTGGATAGGCTTAGGTAGGGTCCTGTCAGACAGAATAGGGTTGGTTCAAGTTATATAAGGTCAGGTAGGGTCATGCCGAATAGTGTCAGGATGCGTTGTGATGGATAGGGTCGGGTAAGGTCGGATAGGATATGGTCAGATAGGATCGAGGTATGGGCAGATCGAGAACGGACGAGCAGGGTCGGTACGGGTAAGGGCGGATAGGGTTGGGTAGGTTCATGACGGATAGTGTCAGGATGGGTTGTGGCGAATAAGGTCGGGTAGGGTCGGATAGACTCATGGTAAAGTCAGGTCGAGTAAGGTCGTAGGGTAGGGTCGGATAGGTTTAGGTAGGGTCTTGTCAGATAGGGTAGAGTTGGTTCGAGTTAGATAAGGTCAGGTAGGGTCATGACGAATAGTGTCAGGATGGGTTGTGATGGATAGGGTCGGGTAAGGTTGTATAGGGTAGGGTCAGATAGGATCGAGGTATGGGCAGATCGAGAACGGTCGAGCAGGGTCGGTACGAGTAAGGGCGAATAGGGTTGGGTAGGCTAAGGTAGGGTCCTGTCAGATAGGGTAGGGTTGGTTCAAGTTAGATAAGGTCAGGTAGGGTCATGACGAATAGTGTCAGGATGGGTTGTGATGGACAGGGTCGGGTAAGGTCGGATAGGGTATGTTCAGATAGGATCGAGGTATGGGCAGATCGAGAACGGACGAGCAGGGTCGGTACGGGTAAGGGCGGATAGGGTTGGGTAGGTTCATGACGGATAGTGTCAGGATGGGTTGTGACGAATAAGGTCGGGTAGGGTCGGATAGACTCATGGTAAAGTCAGGTCGAGTAAGGTCGTAGGGTAGGGTCGGATAGGTTTAGGTAGGGTCTTGTCAGATAGAGTAGAGTTGGTTCGAGTTAGATAAGGTCAGGTAGGGTCATGACGAATAGTGTCAGGATGGGTTGTGATGGATAGGGTCGGGTAAGGTTGTATAGGGTAGGGTCAGATAGGATCGAGGTATGGGCAGATCGAGAACGGTCGAGCAGGGTCGGTACGAGTAAGGGCGAATAGGGTTGGGTAGGCTTAAGTAGGGTCCTGTCAGATAGGGTAGGGTTGGTTCAAGTTAGATAAGGTCAGGTAGGGTCATGACGAATAGTGTCAGGATGGGTTGTGATGGACAGGGTCGGGTAAGGTCGGATAGGGTATGTTCAGATAGGATCGAGGTATGGGCAGATCGAGAACGGACGAGCAGGGTCGGTACGGGTAAGGGCGGATAGGGTTGGGTAGGTTCATGACGGACAGTGTCAGGATGGGTTGTGACGAATAAGGTCGGGTAGGGTCGGATAGACTCATGGTAAAGTCAGGTCGAGTAAGGTCGTAGGGTAGGGTCGGATAGGTTTAGGTAGGGTCTTGTCAGATAGGGTAGAGTTGGTTCGAGTTAGATAAGGTCAGGTAGGGTCATGACGAATAGTGTCAGGATGGGTTGTGATGGATAGGGTCGGGTAAGGTTGTATAGGGTAGGGTCAGATAGGATCGAGGTATGGGCAGATCGAGAACGGTCGAGCAGGGTCGGTACGAGTAAGGGCGAATAGGGTTGGGTAGGCTTAGGTAGGGTCCTGTCAGATAGGGTAGGGTTGGTTCAAGTTAGATAAGGTCAGGTAGGGTCATGACGAATAGTGTCAGGATGGGTTGTGATGGACAGGGTCGGGTAAGGTCGGATAGGGTATGTTTAGATAGGATCGAGGTATGGGCAGATCGAGAACGGACGAGCAGGGTCGGTACGGGTAAGGGCGGATAGGGTTGGGTAGGTTCATGACGGATAGTGTCAGGATGGGTTGTGACGAATAAGGTCGGGTAGGGTCGGATAGACTCATGGTAAAGTCAGGTCGAGTAAGGTCGTAGGGTAGGGTCGGATAGGTTTAGGTAGGGTCTTGTCAGATAGGGTAGAGTTGGTTCGAGTTAGATAAGGTCAGGTAGGGTCATGACGAATAGTGTCAGGATGGGTTGTGATGGATAGGGTCGGGTAAGGTTGTATAGGGTAGGGTCAGATAGGATCGAGGTATGGGCAGATCGAGAACGGTCGAGCAGGGTCGGTACGAGTAAGGGCGAATAGGGTTGGGCAGGCTTAGGTAGGGTCCTGTCAGATAGGGTAGGGTTGGTTCAAGTTAGATAAGGTCAGTTAGGGTCATGACGAATAGTGTCAGGATGGGTTGTGATGGACAGGGTCGGGTAAGGTCGGATAGGATATGGTCAGATAGGATCGAGGTATGGGCAGATCGAGAACGGACGAGCAGGGTCGGTACGGGTAAGGGCGGATAGGGTTGGGTAGGTTCATGACGGATAGTGTCAGGATGGGTTGTGGCGAATAAGGTCGGGTAGGGTCGGATAGACTCATGGTAAAGTCAGGTCGAGTAAGGTCGTAGGGTAGGGTCGGATAGGTTTAGGTAGGGTCTTGTCAGATAGGGTAGAGTTGGTTCGAGTTAGATAAGGTCAGGTAGGGTCATGACGAATAGTGTCAGGATGGGTTGTGATGGATAGGGTCGGGTAAGGTTGTATAGGGTAGGGTCAGATAGGATCGAGGTATGGGCAGATCGAGAACGGTCGAGCAGGGTCGGTACGAGTAAGGGCGAATAGGGTTGGGTAGGCTAAGGTAGGGTCCTGTCAGATAGGGTAGGGTTGGTTCAAGTTAGATAAGGTCAGGTAGGGTCATGACGAATAGTGTCAGGATGGGTTGTGATGGACAGGGTCGGGTAAGGTCGGATAGGGTATGTTCAGATAGGATCGAGGTATGGGCAGATCGAGAACGGACGAGCAGGGTCGGTACGGGTAAGGGCGGATAGGGTTGGGTAGGTTCATGACGGATAGTGTCAGGATGGGTTGTGACGAATAAGGTCGGGTAGGGTCGGATAGACTCATGGTAAAGTCAGGTCGAGTAAGGTCGTAGGGTAGGGTCGGATAGGTTTAGGTAGGGTCTTGTCAGATAGGGTAGAGTTGGTTCGAGTTAGATAAGGTCAGGTAGGGTCATGACGAATAGTGTCAGGATGGGTTGTGATGGATAGGGTCGGGTAAGGTTGTATAGGGTAGGGTCAGATAGGATCGAGGTATGGGCAGATCGAGAACGGTCGAGCAGGGTCGGTACGAGTAAGGGCGAATAGGGTTGGGCAGGCTTAGGTAGGGTCCTGTCAGATAGGGTAGGGTTGGTTCAAGTTAGATAAGGTCAGTTAGGGTCATGACGAATAGTGTCAGGATGGGTTGTGATGGACAGGGTCGGGTAAGGTCGGATAGGATATGGTCAGATAGGATCGAGGTATGGGCAGATCGAGAACGGACGAGCAGGGTCGGTACGGGTAAGGGCGGATAGGGTTGGGTAGGTTCATGACGGATAGTGTCAGGATGGGTTGTGGCGAATAAGGTCGGGTAGGGTCGGATAGACTCATGGTAAAGTCAGGTCGAGTAAGGTCGTAGGGTAGGGTCGGATAGGTTTAGGTAGGGTCTTGTCAGATAGGGTAGAGTTGGTTCGAGTTAGATAAGGTCAGGTAGGGTCATGACGAATAGTGTCAGGATGGGTTGTGATGGATAGGGTCGGGTAAGGTTGTATAGGGTAGGGTCAGATAGGATCGAGGTATGGGCAGATCGAGAACGGTCGAGCAGGGTCGGTACGAGTAAGGGCGAATAGGGTTGGGTAGGCTAAGGTAGGGTCCTGTCAGATAGGGTAGGGTTGGTTCAAGTTAGATAAGGTCAGTTAGGGTCATGACGAATAGTGTCAGGATGGGTTGTGATGGACAGGGTCGGGTAAGGTCGGATAGGGTATGGTCAGATAGGATCGAGGTATGGGCAGATCGAGAACGGACGAGCAGGGTCGGTACGGGTAAGGGCGGATAGGGTTGGGTAGGTTTATGACGGATAGTGTCAGGATGGGTTGTGACGAATAAGGTCGGGTAGGGTCGGATAGACTCATGGTAAAGTCAGGTCGAGTAAGGTCGTAGGGTAGGGTCGGATAGGTTTAGGTAGGGTCTTGTCAGATAGGGTAGAGTTGGTTCGAGTTAGATAAGGTCAGGTAGGGTTATGACGAATAGTGTCAGGATGGGTTGTGATGGATAGTGTCGGGTAAGGTTGTATATTGTAGGGTCAGATAGGATCGAGGTATGGGCAGATCGAGAACGGTCGAGCAGGGTCGGTACGAGTAAGGGCGAATAGGGTTGGGTAGGCTTAGGTAGGGTCCTGTCAGATAGGTTAGGGTTGGTTCAAGTTAGATAAGGTCAGGTAGGGTCATGACGAATAGTGTCAGGATGGGTTGTGATGGATAGGGTCGGGTAAGGTTGGATAGGGTATGGTCAGATAGGATCGAGGTATGGGCAGATCGAGAACGGACGAGCAGGGTCGGTACGGGTAAGGGCGGATAGGGTTGGGTAGGGTCATGACGGATAGTGTCAGGATGGTTTGTGACGGATAGGGTCTGGTAGGGTCAAGGTAAGGTCAGGTCGAGAACGGTCCAGCAAATTCGTCACAGGTAAGGTTGTAGGGTAGGGTCGGGTAGGATCGTATAGGATCGGAATAAAGTCAGGTCACGTAGGGTCGGGTCGGGTTAGGTAGAAAAAAAGTAGTGTGAGGTAGGGTCGGGTCGAAATAGAGGTTAAATAGGGTCAAATATAGTCGAATAGGGTAGGATCTGATAGGGTTGAGTAGTTGGGTATGGTCGGGTAGAGTAGGGTCATGTCAGATAAGGTTGGGTAGGGTCGGGTAAGGTCAAATAGGATCGGGTAGGGTAGTGTCGGGGAAAGTTGGGTCGTGTAGAGTTGGGCAGGGTCTAGTCGGACAAGGTCGTCGTTAGATTCCGGTAGAGTAGAATAGAATAGAGCCATCTCTTTCTCTCTCATGTAATACCTCCTTCAAAAACCTTGTCTGGCTCCGGCACTAGAGTGGAATAGTGCTGTATTCATTGCACTAATAAGCAAGCAATTTGAACATAGATGTCAAAGGATATCAGAGAAAATTTTAAAGCCAACTAAATCCTCTGATGGAAACTTGTCTGTCTAAAGTACATGAAAGCCAACGACTTCGCAAATTAGGTTTCCCTGCAAAATAGTTTCGTCAATTCGCTCGTTAACTAATTAGGTTCTAAAATTGTAGTGTTTAAGAAAGATCTTTCAACTTTGATTCATATTGTGATTTTGTGAGAGACTGACTTCAAAGCGTGCTTTAAGGAATTATATACGTGCGGTTTTGTCATAATTGGAGTTAATAATATCAAAATATAATATCCACATTAATTTCTAACGTGTTTCTTAACGTGCATTTTGCACACGAAATTTAAATTCTGAACTAGCTTCAAAGATAAAATTATCATTAAATTTATAAAATTAGTATGGTGTTTTTTGTTCCCATGATTAGACTTTGCTTTGTTAAAATGTTTAATCTTCTTTGATTTACATAACCTAAAGGTTTCTTAGAACATAGTTTAAGTTGTTTTAATTATTAATAAGTAAACTGTTAAATCATTGCTTAATTAACCAAATAGCAAAAAAGAGATTATGTTGAAATAACAAACTAAACGTACGTCGGTTTCGTAATTAGAATTTGTTTAATAAAAATGTTATCTCTTGAGTAATTCATGAGATATAATTTTTCATTAAACTTGCACAATGGACAAAAGTAATGTAAAAATAATATAAAATGTATGTAGAAGAGTAAACGATATAGTGTAACATTTTAATGAGAAATACCTGATAAATTGAATATCAAATCTAGTAAAAAACTGAATTGGATATTGGAAAAAGGTAACTGGAACTTTCAAAGTTTCATTTTCCATTGATACTTTTAGGGAATTTAAACTTTCTGATTTTTTTTTAAAGAACTATTGAAAAGAGGCATTAAAAAGTATAAAAATAAGAATAACGATATTCATATATTATTATCCGTTTTATGTCTTTTATATATAAAAAAAAATTTTAGTTTTACGCGTCGTTTCACTTCAAAATATTTTATTTTTATTTTGCTGAAGCAGATGGAGCAAAAAGAGGTTATGTTTGTTAAAAATTCGAATATTTAAAAATTATGATATTGATTTAACAATCAATAAAAAAGGAATAATGTTCTTTTTAATTTCAGCAAGTTTCCACGACATTGCAACCAAAAGTGCCCTTCGAAAATTGGATAAGCAGACATTTGCCTACGACTTCTGTGTATTCCAATGAAATTGGTGTCTCTAGACGACTTATGAGAGACGCTGACAAAAATCAAGAATGCGTAAAATTTGTTGAAAACAATGAAAAACAGGAGTTTTTTAGTCCTGGCTATCCTGGGAAATACCCTGGAAGGATCAAGTGTGTCCGTGTACTGGAAGGTTAGTATTTAAATCTAAACTTAAAGTTAGGCGAGTAATACCATCTTTTATATCACTATTTAAAAATTTCATTTTTTGGTTAGCTTCCTAATTTCAGATTCTACAAACCTGATTCCACATTCCAGATTTCCTATTCCTAATTCCACATCTTAGATTCTTTTTAAATGCTCAGAAAAATATCAGGAATATTTCTATTTCGTGGAAATTATTTATAATTTTAATATTAAAAAAGTTATTAAAAAAATTCTATAACTATTAAGCAGCAAGATAAAACTCAATGACCCAAATGCTAAAACGAAGTTACCAGTATTCTTTTCAAGATTCCAAAAGAAATGAACTTCACAGATACTTTCTTGATATTTAATTTTAAGTAATTATAAATGTAAACATTGGAGATTTCTGTTAGTAAACAAATCAATTTGGTTGCGCGCGTATTTCCAATGTTTACATTTATAATTTATTAAAATTTAATATCAAGAAAGTAACTGTGAAGTTAATTTCTTTTGGAATCTTGTAAAGTACACAGGTAAGTTCGTTTTAGCATTTGGGTCATTGAGTTTTATCTTGCTGCTTAAAAGTTATATAATTTTTATTTAATAACTTTTTTAATATTAAAATTACAAATAATTGACCCAAAATAGAAATATTCCTTATATATTTCTGAGCATTTAAAAAAAAATAAAACCTTGATACGACTAATAGAACGGAAAATATTGCTATTTCAATTTTTTTTCGAAATTTCTTTTCTCGTAAACTAATTAATATTTTGACCTAAATATATATGTAAAACATTAGTCATTAAATTTCAAATAAAATAATTTTCCACTGCTATTTTACGGACACCCTAAATGTGCTCTCATCAGAAAGTTTGTCTTTTGTATACCTGTGGATGAAATACCTCTGAAGTTGAGCTAAATATATGCTCCTTTTATAACAAAGAGTCTCGCTGCTTGTCAAAAGATGTAAATTGTCTTGAACAATTTACATCGAATTTGAAATAAAGATTAAAAATGTGCCTTTAAAGTTTTCTATTTTGTGGCCGCAGAACAATTCGTTGTTAGAAAGCTTCCTGTTTTATTATATGTAATGTTTTATTCAAAGAGACGCCTATTTCACTCTGACTCAGTGAATTAACTTGTACAAGGCAGAACCATTGAAACTCAGATTCATCATCACTTGTTTCGAACTTCGGAGCAACTCTGCTTGAACTCGACTCAACTTTTGAAACCGGAAGTACTTCCTACTATAGAAGTAGCGTAGAAACAATTTGTAGAGTTGCATTAAAATTTCCAACTTCGATGAAACATGAACGAGCTTATAATTGACTGAGAAAATGCTATTATCTCTAATAATTGAGCCACTCGATGTTAAATGTCAAATCCATTTTATATACTTTGACAACTTTCACTAACCCGAGAAATTTTAAAAGGTTGATACTTTATTAATTATTCAATCTACACCTCCTCCTCCTCCTCCTGTCTCGTATAGAAAAAAAAAACTTTCATAAAATTTTTTATCACCATAAAAATACTATACTTTTTAGTTTATTTTAATATTTTTTTTTATAATCGAAAAAGTAAAATATTCGTTCACATTATATTGTTAAAAGTTCTTTCATCTTTTAATATTTATTTTGAAAGCCTTCATCAATTTTTGATTTTTATTTCTTTTTAGATGGAAACGCTTTCAAGGCTTTATGGAGTAACATAAAAATACATTTTACATTCAAATATCAAATTATAAAGAGTTTTATTATAAATATTTAAAAAGAAAACGCTCAACGTTTTAAGCTCTTTGCCAAGTTTAATTACAATTTTGCTTTAATAATATCATTGCGTGCAAAAGTAACAAAAAACTAATGAACATAAATTGTTGTATTTTATTTTTAATGTTTGCTACTCGATGCTTCTATATAACGAATCAATATATTGATATTGTTTGAAAAAATGCAAACCATTTACCGTTGTCGGTTCATTGGTTCGTAAAGGGTTCATTGAATAATATTCCTGACACAACTCGCAAAAACTCTAGAGTTACTTTAAGCTAAGTTTGAATTTCATATTTTATGGTAAAACGTTTCAATAAAAAAATGACCTAGACAAGAATAAAGGGACGAGTAAATTATCTTTTACGTGAAATAATCTTTGATGTTTGAAGAATAGAAAATTGTACTTTCTATACAATGTTTGTACAATGAAAGTGAAATTATTACTAGCTGAAAAATGCGTTCATTCTTCATACTCTAGAAACGGCTGAGTATAGAATTTTATACTTTAAAACCGTTAAAACCCTAGAGAAAGAAAACCAACTAAAAAATAAAGAAAAATAGCCAAAATATGAAAAATATTTACAAGTTACGTAAGTTTTAGTAAAATACGTAAGTTAGCGCAAATTACGTAAGTTACCGTGAAATACGTAAGTTGTCATAAGTTACGTAAGTTACCGTCAATTACGTGCGTTACCGCGAGTTGCGTAAGTTACTATGAGTTACGTATGTTATCGTGAGTTACGTAAATTGACGGGGTTACCACAACTTACGTAATTTACTGTAAGATGCGTCAGTTGCCGTAGAAGTTACTTTGAGTTACGTGAGTTACTGTAAGATACGTAAGTGACGTAAGTTATTGGGGTTACCGTGCGCTACGTAAGTTACGGGGTTACTGCAAGCTACGTAAGTTACCGTAAGTTAAGATAGTGGGACTTTGTCGTCTGTCCGCCTGTCCGTTCGTCGTTCACAGCGAATCGCTGTCAATTTGCGGTTGTGTGTGAGAGAGAGGGAAATATTGAAAAACAGAGACAGAGGTAATCGATTATCGATAAAAAAGTTTGTGAGAGGGAGAGAGAGAAATTTTGATTGAGAGAAAGCCACGAAAAAAAATTAATAAAGTTACGTAAGCAACTCCTATTAATATCACAGACTAGCAAAACTCCTAAAAGTGATTAAATAAAGAAATGAAAAGTGATAAATCTTTAGGAAACTATACGATCTAAAAATATTGCTGAATCTGCAGAAAATTCTGATATTAATAAAAGTGTAGCAATTTGTTTTCATCGAATCATTACTTCCTTGATTTCTTAGTGATTACCTTTTTACTAAGGTCATTAGGTCAATGTAGTTGTCGCTTTTTTTCTTCCACCTCGGGTTTCTTTTTTCCTCTTATGCGGCTCTCGTTATCGCCTTGAAAACAGAAGAAGCCAGGGAAAGGGTGTAGTCACTAGAATCAGTTGGAGGAAAGAAGTCTGAAGTAAAAAAAAAAAAGAAATTACGTTTAAGAGGAAAGTCGTTAAAATATCTGATATGAGGTTTTGGCATTAGTGACACTCAACAAAGGATTCTTAATTGAGAAAATTCAATACATTCGGCCCACCAAATAAATATCTGTTTTTACGGCTTTTTCCTAATTATGAAAAGTGAAAAAAATTGAATTTATTTTTCTTTTTAATTTGCAAATCATATTATATGTAGAATACTTATAAGCAAAAACATTGTTCTTAAATTTTTAGTATTTTTGGAAGTTTAAAATATTCTATAGATTCAGAAAGTAAGGAATTATATAATTACATTATATACTTTATTAACAATGACATTGTTAATTAGACGGAGCAGAAGTTTCAAAATTTATCCTAGAATATTTAATATTCAAAGGACTCAGAAATTGTTTAAAGCGTACATAAACTACTTATCAACTGAAGATTCAGGTTACAAAGTGTCTTCATAAAGGGATAAATTTCAACTTCTAATTAGAGGACTACTTATAAATTAATACCGTGTTGTTATTATGATATAGAAATAATATAACAAAAATAATAAACGTTAACTTTATTTTAAAACTTAACTCGATTAATTATTTTAAAATAAATTTCAATTTTCCAGCCCGACTCTGCTTCAAGCAGTCTAGTTTGCATGAAATTCCAATTAAACAATTAAATTAAGTAAGCATTAATTCATTATAATTCATACAGAATTTATAGTTCATTAGTTATAGTTAGTTATTTTTAGTTCATTATAAATTTTAGAAGAGCTGTTTATTCGAATTAAAATAAAGATATTAAGTATTAAATATTTCCAGCACGAATAATAATATTAATTTCTTCTAAAATAGTTTTTTAATTCAATAAATAGTTAAACAAGCAAATGAGTTTTTAACTAAATTGAAAATCTTTTCGCCTATTTACATGTAGATTATTGTACAATTATACTATTATACACTCCAGTGTTGAAAAAAAGCAAAATTATAAAAATCGAACTATATATTTTGATAGGATTTTTTTCGCTTTATAACTTTGGATAAAAGTATTTTTCACCTAAAATGCATAGTTTTTCCGTAAAATAAGAAAAAACAAAAGTCCACACTCGGCGTTCAGTCATCCTTTAGTGTCTAGCGTGCAATAGTTCACTTTCAACTCAGGCGTTGGACAAAACAGATTTCTAGTTGTGTAGCAGCAAATTGGAGACATTTGTTTTGAACCGTTTCCAATTTCAAAGAGATGAAGGTCCTAACATTTTACAAACACGTATTTTAAAATCGACCTAATAAGGTCAAAATACAGGTGTTAGAAGTGTTTGATGATATTTCACATAAATGAACAGTACCATTATCGTTATCGAAGGATAGTTTATTTTATTACAAATTTAGAATACGTCACATTTGTTCACCCGTTATAAAAACAAATTGGAGCACCTATAAGGAAACCGTCGAGATGGAGATCAGTGTTGAGTTGAGAGTTTTATCTCAACCAGTGTTTTAAGTGTTTGATGGTATTTCACAAAAATTCACAGTACTTTTGTAATTTACAAAGGATAGTTTATTTTTATTACAAATTGAGAATACGTCACATTTGTTCACCCGTTATAAAGACAAATTGAAGAACCAGTAAAGAAACCGTCGAGCAATGCACTTTAAAATCCGTCCGATGTAGACTATAAGAAGGCCAAAAAGGAACTGAACTGCATGATCATATCAGGCCCCAGATCACTTTCAAAAAGGGAGGGAGAACTCCTACCAACGACTAAAGCTCCGCCCTGTGGAGAGAGAAAGAGATCACTCAATTATGTAAACTCACACTGGATTTCGATTTCGCATTCGCTTTTGCGTTCCATTGATATCAATAAAAATTTTTTTTTTTAAATATTAATCGTTCTAGCCAGCTTCAGTTTTTCCATTTTTTAAATATGATATTCGGCAGTTTTTCTAAATTGCAGTAAAGGTAATAAATAAAGCGTAAAAAAGTAAAGAAAAGTGTGTAGAGAGTAAAAATATATGTTAAAATGTGTCATGGATTATAATGTACTGACGTATTGACAAATATTTGGAGAAGAAAAAATTTTTGGTTACAAATGAAGGTTTCTATCATGTTTGTAAAAAAATAATTAATTGTTTGAGACGTTTTTAAGAAACAAAAAAAAATAATAATGTTTTTTATTAATATAGCTTTAAATTTAGTATTCAAATAGTGATTTATTCTTCTCTAATCAACCTTAAAATGTAAACAATTCGCTTTCGATTATTTTATTAATAAATTTAAAATTCTGTCAATAAAAGCCATTATTAAGAATTTAAGTTTCTTAATAACATCTGAAACAATTAATCAACCAAATATATTTAAATTTTTATAGACCTTACAGAGATATGAATAGATGATAAACACTTGCGTTATGCTTTATATTCATAACGTAATAAAAAACTGGTCTTTCTACATGTTCGCTCCTGTCATTATCGATCGGCCCCTCTTCGCGCTTCATTAGAAACTTCACTAACGAGTTCTTAAAAAATTATTAAAGATATTGAAAAAACGCACATAACAAAATATATGTATTTTTGGAAGGCCTACAAATTTTGTAAGAAACATTTTCCGAAATTTGTAGTCTTTCTTAAAATAATTGCAAAAAACTATGTTTTTATGGGGGTTTTCAGGTTCTCACCATGATAATAAAATTTGAGACAATTTTTACAATGATTTTCGTAATTAGCGCATCGAAATACGTAAGTATACCAAGTTTTATGAAAATCGGAGATACGCTCAACTTGATATCGTTTATACTGGCTAAGGTTTCTATTTGGTCGCTTCTATGGTGATTTCTGGTTTTTTGCATTTTTCTCCTAAATAAGTCAGTTTAAGTAAAAAATGATAATGATATAAAATGTGCATTTTAATGAGGGCTATAACTTTTGTATAAAACATTTTTTGATATTTTTAATATTTAAAGAAGTAAATGTAAAAAACTTAAATTTTCATGGTTTTTTAAGGTTTTTACCATGATAATAAAATTTGCGCCAATTTTCACTATCATTTTCGTAATCAGCGCATCAAAATACGTAAGTATACCAAGTGTCATTAAAATCGGTCAGGGGTTCTATTCGGAAGTTTATCCCTTTATTTGTTGCATTTATTGCAGTTTAAGGAACCACCGTAATATCATATTAAAAAATATGTAAACACTGAAACTGGCTACAACAATTAAAATTAAAAAAAAATTTATTGATAACAGTTGAAGGCGAAAGCGAATGCAAAATTTGATTCCAGTGTGACTTTACATAATCTAGCAGAAACGAATCCAAGACAGGAAAAAATTCACCTTAATAAGAACTTTAAACTCTATTAAGGATTTTATGGCAGATTAAGCATTGTGGCAGAAAGCCATAAACCATCTATTTATATCTTGCAAGAAATTTTCTTTAAAAATTCAAATATTTGAAACAACAGGTGAATTTTGTTTCTCTAGGTTTTCTTTTTCCTTCAGGATACAAGAATACTTTTCTGATCTGCCTTATTTAGATTTTGCCTTACCTTGTGACCTTCAGTATTACGCAAAATTTTGAACCGCAGCAGCTGAATGTTTGTTATCCGCTACATAAAAATAAAATCCATTAGAACAAACCCTTATCCCTCTTGAGGATTTTTAGTTCTCACTTGGAAATTTTTCTATTTGGAAAAAATTAAGACAATAACTCCAACAGAAAGGCAAGATTATTAATTTCGAGAACTTATATCGAATTTTAGTTAGCCATATTGATAATGTACAATTGAAGCATCTTTAGTAATAAATTTCTTCAGAAATAAATCTCACCATTACATTAGGAAAGTTGTGAACAAATACGAAATATAGATAATACAAGAGAAAAAGAATAGTTGCAACAGAGCCTGAGGTGTGCAATAACCGCGAGGCACGAAAAAGCAATCTCGCGGTTCTTGGGAATAAAATCAACGAACCATATGACCGCAGCGAGTGTGACTGGTGTTATTCAAACGGATTTTAGAATATTCCTCCATTCAAAGAGAATAAGCCGATCAGAGTGATCTGATTCGGGACAAGAAAAATGCTTGAAAAGATTTAACATGATTACGTGTGTGAATCTTGACGATAAAATCGTGTTAGAAACACTTTTGGATCTATACCAATAGAGAAGATTTTTTTATTTTGAAGCAGTATTGACGAATTACATTTACCATAGTTCAATTAGTGTCATAAACTCTCACGGCGCTGTTATCGAGGACAGAGCGTGCTCGTTAACACATAATGCTTTACTCTTCATTCGTCGTTTGATAATTGAACAATATTGTTCAGTTAGCTCTCAACGAAAAATTAAAAATTTCCTTTTCTTTCTAGTTTTAAAATAAAAGATATAAATCAAAAAGAGCGTCACAAGCTACATACAGATAAAATGTTTAAATAAAACCGATAGGATTTTAAATCTAAGTATCATTAACGTTTCTTATATGGAATCTTTAAATAATTTTGCTTTTTCTCTTTTGCATTTTAATCGTGAATTTAACGAAAATGCGGACAAAATAGATTCTGTAGCGTGTTTTCTAAGATACTCTAGGTTACAAATTCGATTTAAGAAAACTCCAATTTGCTCCCATTTTTAAGAAATCCATAATTTCGAATTACGCAATGAATTCATTTTTTTCATAATTCAAAATTACAGATTTCTCAAAAGCAGTAATAGATAGAATTTTATTTAAAAATATTTTGAACCTTAAACAAATTACAAAACTCGCTACAAAAGCCATTTTAGTTTGAATTTTATAACACCTGGGTTAAATTCAAGAGTACCGTGAATGGAAAATACAAAATACACACTTGAATGTCTGCAATTTGTATCGTCACAAACTATCCCCTCTGTTTGAAGAAACAAATCGAAAAATTGGTTGAGTTTTGTGTTTGTATTTCAGAAAAATAGAAGCAATTTGTTATAACGTGAGAATCGCAAGATATAGAGGTTTGTAATGTTTGAAAACATCGGGTTCAAACCACACGGATATCTGTTCTCGGCAGTGTGAAGGTAGTGAGATTCGTCTGGGTAATATTTGCCGTTGGAAATCGTTGGTCAAACCTTAACCATAGTTCCGGGAAGACGCGTGCCCAGAATTCATGAATTTATACAACTCGCAGTATATCGCGAAAGGGGTTATATATCAGGCGGTCTAGAGATTTTCCAGGCAACCAAGAATTCTGCAAGCAGTGATGTTCAAGTTCGTAACAAGGCATCTCAAATTTGAATTGACTTTGCAAATATTTAATGTTTAAATGGAGCTCCTTAGTTTGACACTGAGGCTCCAGTTTCTCAGTTACAAAGTCTAAGGCTGGTATGTGTGGTTTGTAACAAATTTAACTTCGGTAATCGATATCTCTGAGAACAAAACCTGTCAATAGACATTCGCTAAGTTTCATCTGTTTTTTATGTTAAACTTTAACAAAAATATGCGATAGTTTTAAAAAGTTTAATAAGAGCTGAATAAACTAATTTTTTTTTTTTAAATATTTAAAGGTTGCTAAAAGCGTTCAAAGTTCCCCATGCATTTTTAATATTTTTTTTATGGGTATCCCAAAGACCCAGAAAAATTCAAATATCCAAAAACCAAACATAAATTATTTTTTTTCTAATTTATTGATAATTTTTAGGTCACCGAATTCATAGTTAACAGAATTTTCGTTTTACTGAAATCCTTTTAACCAACTTTTCATTTTAAAAAATTCCAATTGAAACGGATTTTAATTTAGAAAAATTTTTATTTTACATAATTTTAGTTTAATCGAATTTTCAAATACCAGAATATTCTTATGACAGAATCTTCATTTGTCCGAAATTTTATTAGTACCAATTGTTTGTATTTTTGCATTTTTGGGGTTTTTTTGAGGGATCTATAAAAAATAGTTAATATTAAAAAGTTCAGTGTATAATTTTCTTTGTAATTCGAAAACGGAAATAGAATTTTCCAGCTAATCAAAATATGAATTGGAAAAATGTACATGAATCGGTCTCGATAAGACATGGTAAAGGAAAGCTATTATCTCAAAGGTTTGTGTTTCGGAAATGTATTTTTTATTTCTGTTTTCATATTCCAGTTTCTTAAAATCTTACTTTATTCTTTCATTCTCGAATTTTTAAAAAGAAATTACCGTTTTGAAAATAATTGCTAAGATTGCAAGGAATGCACGTGCTCTATCGAAGGAGCAGATAATGTCTCGTCCCAGAAATCGATTCAACTACGATAATTGAGACCCAAATTTACTGTTCACACGTGTAAGTATTACGAATTTAGTCTCGAAAGTGCGACCGATAATCTATTTTACAAAAGTCTTTTCTATAATTGGGATTTTTTAATAAATTGTATTTATAGTATATTTATTCTTTTTCACTTTTTCCCTCCTAATTATTGATAATTAATTTATTACAAAATTATCAAAATCTTATTATTAAATTTAAAATAAAAAATTTTGTAATTATTTTTGATTTATTTGAATATTTTCTCAATTTTTTAAAATTCAAGACATTAATAAAACTTGAGTTAAATTTATAAAGCGTATCTTTATTAATATTCTGGAATTTTTCGACTAGTAAATTCGGTGAAAATACGATTGTAAGGGAGCCAACGAACGAGAGCTCAAACCTTCGTTTTATCTTTAAAGTAAAATATAGAAGATATTTCTCTCTTTTGCTGTGAAAGGCCAAGCGAGATGAAAGACTCTAAAGTCCAAAGAAAATCGAATAGCCTCAGGCGTGAATTACAGTATTCTGATAAAAAGTACCACTGGGGTAGATCAATATAATTTTGCCGATTGAGAAAATAGAACCGGATGGAAGTTATCTTTTAAGCTTCAAATTGCACTTTATTAATTAACTCTCGTTTTAATTTTCTGGTTTAATCAAGATTTTCTAGTGGTTTAGTTTAAATAAATGTGTTTTTTGTAAAAAAAAAAATAAAAATTTTAATTCACAGAAGGATTTTAGTTTTTTAATATTTTCTAATTGATAGAAACATTTTTGGAGTTAGTTTGCAGACTGTATTTTACAATTTTGTGCAATTTTCAGCATTTTAGAGCTACTTGAGTTTAAACTACCTTATCTGGAAATTATGCATTTAACATTTGAAATTCTCATAAAGTGCTAGAATCTCAGATTATCCCTCTGGAATTTGTAATCACTTGCGAAGTCATTTCTAACACGCTAGTTTGGTTGATTCATCACTTCTAAAAATAAATTAAAGACTAATTTAAAAAATTTTAATTGTTTGCATTTTAGCCTTTTCTTACATAAGGGTGACTCTTTAAAAGCAGGTTTCAAGAAAGTAAAAAGTTTTTTTTTTTTAATTAAATAATATTTAGAGGTAGCTCAAAGCCGATAAAATATTTTTGTGTGGAAAATTGTACTCCAAATTTTTTTTTCAAAATTATTGTTTTTTAAAAGGAAACATAGTGAAAGGAATCTTTAGAAAGCATTTTTATTTCAAGTTGGTAAAGTTTAAATGACATAACGCAAAGACTTGAAAATACCCTTTTTAAGGAGAATATTTTATATTATGTTTAACCACTAGTTTTGAGGTTTTACAAAGACGATTAACAAAGGCTTATTAAATTAATCAATTATTTTACAATTAGTCAACTTTCCAATCAATAAAACAATTAAATATGCACAGGGCTTATAATGTGCTGCTTTCAAGAAAGTTTCCTTCTTCCTGATCAAAGTTTCACGAACGCTTTTAATAATAAAGTAATATAATAAAAAAATAATAATGTCCTTAGACAGATTCATTTATAGTTAATTGAATCAGGATTACGTTTATTCGGGAAGTTATGAAGCTTTAAATGGTATTAAAAGTTATAGGCTATAAAAAATGGTCTCTTGATTTTTCATCCGCAATCTAGAGAAAAGTTTCTAAAGTATGAATTCGCGGATTAAGACATCTTTAAGGACAGAGAAAAAATATCTGATTAATTAATTCCAATACAGATTAATATATTTTAATCCTGTGAGAATTTGGTTCAAGCGTGACTTCGACCCAATTGAAAATTTGTTCTAGAAAATGTTCAGTAAGTAGTTCAGTAGTTCGTTGAGGAAATGTACAACTTATTTATTATTACAAAACAATTATTTTCTTAATATAATGTATGAATTTTTGATTTATAAGCAACATTTGTAAAAAGATAATAAGATAAGGAAAGCCTATAATACATAAAGCCCCTATAAGAGAGCATGTAAAATGTATAAAAAACAAAAACATTTATAATTTTTGTTGTAAATGTTATACATCTCTGAAAAATTGCAGACATCTATATAAAAGCAATTTTAATAAGAATGCAAACTTCTATCAAAGCAGGATGTAATTTTTGAAAAAAAAATGTATTTTCTTCATTTCTTTCAAATGAACATATATTGCAAAATTGATACACATTATAACCCTCCATTATAAAAATTTTTTTTTCTATTGCTTTCATCAAAAATTACTACGCAGTTTTCATTCTTCTAATTGTGAGAAAAAAATTCTTTCAGTGGATGAGATTTTTTTAACTTTTTTCCTATTATCGAAAAACTATATTCCATAATTCATTAAACACTTTTTTATAAAATTTTTTTTTTTTAAATGTTATTTTTTACCGTACCCATTGTCATTTATTCGACCCGCATTTTTGAAGTTTTAGTACTCAATTAACCCTTTAAGGACGGGCGGACACTTTTTTGTACACATTTTCAACATTAATTTTCTCTGTTTTTGGAAGTACACAAAATTATATGAATCACCATTTATGACGTATTTTTTATCGCACTTTCAGAATCTGTTGTCAAAATTTAAAAAAAAAAAATTTTTTAAAAGTTATGGACTCTTTTTTGAAAAAAATGTAAAATTTGGACAATTTTACTTAAAAAATTTTTTTTACATATTTTCAATATTCGGAAAAATGTTTCAACTCCAAATATCGAGTCCGTAATATACAAGCTTGAAAATGACGAACCGTACTTTTAAAAATATTAAGATGGCAAATCCAAAATGGCGTCGAGAGAAATTTTTTTTCAATATATGAGAACCCAGTGTACGCTTTATTCATTTTTTTTATTTTCATGACTTTAAGTGTCTAAATGTTTTCTTGCCTCTCTAATCACGAATCTAAAGTCAGATTTTTAAAAATTCAAAATAACGGATCCAATATGGCGGACGATATTTTGAAAATCGATCGAATGGTACGTCTGCAAATTCAATAGAGCGAGAAAGTTGCCTTGTGGAATTCCATATGGGCGAATCCACAGAACCGGTCGATTTCATGTTACTCACAGATTTTTCTATTTTAGAAGTATCATATTAATCTTTTTCAAATTTCTACCAATTTATAGTATCCCTGATAACCAATTAAACTAAGAAAATTGTGTAAATGCAAACCTTTTCGTCTTATATAAAAAATAAAATAGAGTTAAGTTACTTAAAAATTCAAATTTGTCGTGTTATTTTAGGTATCAATTTTAATTCTTATGGGTATAACTTGTTCGGCATAGATTGAAACAATTCCAAATGATGGTGAATTATACTTTACTTAGTGTAGAATCTATTGAAGGCAGAAAAAAATATGTGCCCTTAATTAAAAAGAAATGGTAGTCGCTGAAAGTAGCGTTACTCATTGTTTTAAAATAATGAAACACCTATACATTTTTATAAATATTTTTTACGGCGATTATTCGATTTGAATTTTTCAAATTGGTACTTGTTGTTTTTTAGCAGATGAACAAATCTAGGTATAATAGAACAGTGTGCGATTAGAATTAAAGAAAATATTACAAAAATTAACACTCTATGTTTGATCGTGAACGATTCAAAACTTAGCCTTTTTTCAGGAGCATAACTACAAATTAAAATATAATGAATTAAAAACATGTGTGATTATTTAAAGACATTATTATAATTTTTATATACAAACGCCAAATTCTATTTTCAACTTATAATGTCTAAAAGTTAAAAATAAAACTAAAATTAAAAGAAATTTAACTGCATGAAGGTATTTATAAATATGAAAAATGAAATAACCATTCAGTTGTTTTATTTTCAAACTTGAATCAAAATCCATGTCAATAATGTCTGTTTATTGGTTCAGATAATTTAATTTGCAAAATAAAAAAATCAATGCTAAAATGAAATTATAATTTATTAATTATTATGTTAATTGTAAATATGAATTGTATATAAATAATTGTATTTTATCATATTTTATTATTCAAAATGTTTTGCAAATATTACAAATATATATGCAAAAAACAAAAGAATGAAGTACACATTTTTCATTAAAATTTTCTGAACAAAGATTACATAGGTATTTTCGTTTTTGGCTTTTAACTCAAACGGCATTAAAATAAAATGGATCACGCAAGAAGGTAATTGTTCTTAAATACTTTTCAAATAAAATAAACCATAAATGAAAGGTGTGCTCGTAATTAGAAAATTTTTATTTTTATAAATGATTAAAAATTTAAAATTTATTAAACAGCACAAAAAGCAGGCGCAACGCGCCTACAATTGAGGGTTTCGTGGATTTCTCAACAAACCTATTTCCCTCTCTCTTACACACACAACCGAAAAAACTAAAAAAACTAGTTTTCTCTCTTTCTCTCTCAGTCGTTTTCTTACTCAATTTGAAATACTAAAAATGTCATATGTGTCATATTAATCATATATGACATATCTGACATATGAGTCATGTGTGACATGTGACATATGTGTCATATGTGACATGTGTCATATGTGTCATATGTGACATGTGTTATATGTGACATACGTGACATATGTGTCATATGTGTCATATGTGACATGTGTGTCATGTGTGTCATGTGTGTCATATGTGTCATGTGTGACATATGTGTCATGTGTGACATATGTGACATGTGTGACATATGTGTCATGTGTGTCATATGTGACATATGTGACATATGTGTCATGTGTGTCATATGTGACATATGTGACATATGTGTCATGTGTGACATATGTAACATATGTAACATACGTGACATGTGTAACATATGTGACATATGTGACAAGTGTGACATATAAGACATGTGTGACATATGTGTCATGTGTGACATATGTGTCATGTGTGATATATGTGTCATGTGTGACATATGTGTCATATGTAACATGTGTAACATATGTAACATATGTGACATGTGTGACATGTGTGTCATGTGTGTCATATGTGTCGTGTGTGACATATGTGACATGTGTAACATATGTGACACGTGTAACATATGTGTTATGTGTGACATATGTGACTTGTGTGACATATGTGTCATGTGTGACATATGTGTCATATGTGTTATATGTGTCATATGTGTTATATGTGACATGTGTGTCATGTGTGTCATGTGTGTCATATGTGTCATGTGAGACATATGTAACATATGTGACACGTGTAACATATGTGACATATGTGTTATGTGTGACATATGTGTCATGTGTGACATATGTGTCATGTGTGTCATATGTGTCATGTGTGACATATGTGTCATGTGTGACATATGTGACATGTGTGATATATGTGTCATGTGTGACATATGTGTCATATGTAACATGTGTAACATATGTAACATCTGTGACATATGTGTCATGTGTGTCATATGTGAGGCATTCTCTGAGCAAAAAGCCACCCTAAAAAAAAAGTAGCCTAATGTTTTGGTCAATGATATGTAGTCAAAAAACAAAAATTTTGAGTGGGTTCTTATGTCTGTGTAATGCGTGGTTGCCATGTTATCAGGGGCCCAATTTTATTGCAGCGTAATTTTCAACTGCCAATAACTTTTAACCGGATAAATTGATTTAAAAATCTTATGGGTGTTTTTTGTGCAGAATTTCCTAAACTTTCAAATAAAATTACTCATTATTTTTATAATTTTATTTTTGACAAGAAAAATGCAAAAAAATGTTTGTTTTTTAATTTTTGACCAACACTCCCCCCTAGGAACTTTTTCATAGCTACCTAGAAATGATCCTTATTTTATAAGCTTTTCAACCCCCTAAATGCCATTTTGGGAGAGCAAGATTCGTAGAAGCTATAGGTGAATGTGTGCTACAGTACACCTTACAAATCGTTCTTTTTGTTGTAGAAAAAACAATATATACTATTTTTTCACTTTTTTGTTCAAGTATAGAAATTTGGTAACATTAAAATCATTTAAGACTATAAAAGAAAACTGGATGCAAATTTGTAAGGTGTACTGTAACACACATTCACCTATAGCTTCTACAAATCTTGCTCTCCCAAAATGGCATTTAGGGGGTTGAAAAGCTTATAAAATAAGGATCATTTCTAGGTAGCTATGAAAAAGTTCCTAGGGGGGAGTGTTGGTCAAAAATTAAAAAACAAACATTTTTTTGCATTTTTCTTGTCAAAAATAAAATTATAAAAATAATGAGTAATTTTATTTGAAAGTTTAGGAAATTCTGAACAAAAAACACCCATAAGATTTTTAAATCAATTTATCCGGTTAACAGTTATTGGCAGTTGAAAATAACTCTGCAATCAAATTGGGCCTCTGATAACATGGCAACCACGCATTACACAGACCTAAGAACCCACTTAAAATTTTTGTTTTTTGACTACATATCATTGACCAAAACGTTAGGCAACTTTTTTTTTAGGGTGGCTTTTTGCTCAGAGAATGCCTCATGTGTCATATGTGACATATGTGACATGTGTAACATATGTGACACGTGTAACATATGTGTTATGTGTGACATATGTGTCATGTGTGACATATGTGTCATGTGTGACATATGTGTCATGTGTGACATATGTGTCATGTGTGACATATGTGTCATGTGTGACATATGTGTCATGTGTGACATATGTGTCATATGTGTTATATGTGACATATGTGACATATTTGTCATGTGTGTCATATGTGACATGTGTGTCATATGTGACATGTGTGTCATGTGTGTCATATGTGTCATGTGTGACATATGTAACATATGTGACACGTGTAACATATGTGACATATGTGTTATGTGTGACATACGTGTCATGTGTGTCATATGTGTCATGTGTGATATATGTATTATATGTGACACGTGTAACATATGTGACATATGTGTTATGTGTGACATATGTGTCACGTGTGACATATGTGACATGTCTAACATATGTGTTATGTGTGACATATGTGTCATGTGTGACATATGTGACATGTGTACCTTATGTTTTATGTGTGACATGTGTAACATGTGTGTCATGTGTGACATGTGTAACATATGTTACATGTGTGACATATGTGACATGTGTAACATATGTGTCATGTGTGACATGTGTACCTTATGTTTTATGTGTGACATGTGTAACATGTGTGTCATGTGTGACATGTGTAACATATGTTTCATGTGTGACATGTGTCATGTGTAACATATGTGACATGTGTGACATATGTGTCATGTGCGACATATGTTACATGTGTGACATATGTGACATGTGCGACATATGTTACATGTGTGACATGTGTAACATATGTGTCATGTGGACATGTGTAACATATGTGTCATGTGTGACATGAGTAACATATGTGTCAAGTGTGACATGTGTAACATATGTTTCATGTGTGACATGTGTCATGTGTGACATATGTGTCATGTGTGACATATGTGTCATGTGTGACATATGTGCCATATGTGTCATATGTGACATATGTGTCATGTGTGACATATGTGGCATGTAACATGTGGCACATTTGATATATGTATGTGAAATTTGTCTTATGTGTTTTGACTATCTCTCTCTCTCTTGCACACAACTGCATAGCTATTGGCTGTGTACGACGGACGGACGGACGGACGACAAAGTCTCACTATAAGGGTTTCGGTCCCGAACCACGAAACCCTAAAAAACAAAAAGCATATTTTGCAAAAATAATTCAAAAATGACGAAAGAAATTGAAAATTAAATTATTAATAAATAATGAAACTAATTTGATATTGAAGGAAATGATTAAAAATTAAAAACTTTTATTTTAAAAAATGAAAGAAAAGAATTAAAATTTGCAGAAATTTGGAATTTTAGTTTTAGTGGAAAAATTGAAAAATAAGCAGAATCATTGAAGAAAATTTTTGGAAAATGATAAAAATAGATGGAAATTGTAACAAATAATTGAAATCATAATAGAAAAGAATTGTTAAAAATTGCAGAAACTTTTAAATAAATTTTAATTAATTATTCTCAAAGCGTGGATTAATTACATTTTCTTTATAAATGTTTATTATTTTTTCAATTAATACTTATTTTTATTAATTATTTTTTTTATTAAATTTTTTTTTTCAATTAATTTTCAACCTACTTTTTGTCTTTTTCAATTATTTTTTGAATATTTTTTTTTTTTTTTTTATTATTTATCTCAATTTTTTTCTTAAATTTCCATAATTAAATTAAATTTTCAATTATTGTTATTCTTTTTCAAATAGTCTTGTTTATCTCAAACATATTTTGTAATTTTTACAATTGTTTTTTAAAAAATTTTTATTATTTTCTTCAATTTTTATCTATTTCCATCATTTTTCAATTATTTTTTAATTTATTTTCTAATTTTGTTATTATTTATCTCAAATTCCAGTTTTTTTTTTCAATTTACTATTAGTTTTATTATTCTGCAATAATTTTTTTTATTACAAACATATGTTGCAATTTTTTCAATTATTTTCTTCAAATTTTATTATTTTTATTACTTTGCAAATATTTTCTCCATTTTTTAACTGTTTTCAATATTCTTCAATTAATTTCCTAGATTTTAAAATATTTTTCTCAAATTTTAATATTTTTCTTCAATTTTCAATTATTATTTTGATCATTTGCAATCAATTTCTTTAATTTTTTAAATTATTTTTACTATTCCTCAGTTAATTACCTAAATTTTCAATTATTTATCTCATTTTTCAATTATGTAATTAATTATGAATTATTTTTCAATTATCTTCAATTTTAATTTTCTTTTATCTTTTGCAATTCTTTTCTTCAATTTTTAATTTGATATATTAATTATTATTTTAATTCATTTTCTATATTTTTATGTATTATATTAAATCTGAGTTATTGTATCCACATTTTAATGTTTTAATCATTCTTCAATTATTTTTTTTTCATTTGCAATTATTTTCACATTTTTGAATTTTTTTTTTTAAATTGTAGATAATAATATTCACAAGTTTTATATCATTTTGATTATTTGTTTGTCAATTTTGAACTTGAAATCAAATAAATTGTCAACTTTTGCTTTACAATAATTACACTATTTAAGAAACTTTTTAATTTAATTTTTTTCTCTTCTCCCCCCTCTCTATATCGTGGCAAAACTAACTAAAATTCTACTAGGTCACTTGTTAGTTAATTAAGAAGTTGTCAATCCAATTAACGCAGTAAGAAATGTAGAACAAGGTGTTATAAGTGAAGATGAAACTGCATAAAGTAACATCTGAAAAAAGTATATCTCATTAAAGTATGAAAGTAATGAGCAGATTATTCGTTGAGGTCGATTTCATTAATCCTCGAGAAATGAACTTTAGAAGCTGCATAATGGGAGGAGAACTTTTTAATTATTCATTAGTAAAAAGATTGATAACAGGCTTAAACTATCATCATTAGACCAGTGAACACTTCTAAGATACCCAACCATTCATAAAGTCGATAATGACGAGAACACACTTGATCGAATGTTAAATGAGTTCACAAAAAGGCTTGGGTACAAACTTGTTCCAATGATGGAGTTTTGTGATCAATTTTAGTCAATCAATAAGTTACTTCATTAAATTAATGGAATTTTACAAAATCTCATGGGCTTTTAGGTTTAAAGTTTTCTTGAGGTTGTGATGTAACAGATTCCTTATTATGAGAAAGCAATTCAAGTTTCTAATGCAACTTTTGACCAAAGTGGTTAATCCATAGTCAAGCAAGCGAATAATCAAGTTTGCTTTGGGAGTAATCAAACTATTGAAACGATAAGTATATCTGACGAAGATCAACTATATTGGACGAAACCATATAGTTGAAGATTCTGGTTATTTAATTGGAGAGTACATTTACGTAATTACTCACTATTATTGGATAAAGCAATCCCTTAATTTAATTCTCTTTATTAACATTACACAAGCCACGATCAGAAAAGAGATTCTTTATATTATTTGTAAAAATATAGATCCTATTGACTTTATTTAAAAATGAAGACATTTCTCTTAATTTCTATGCGATGAATAATTTTAAAAATTAATTTTTCGATCGATCAGAGATGCTTTTCATTGTTTCGTTAATTTCTTAGTATCAAAGGTATAGAACAATCCAAAGTTCAAGTCTAATATTTGATTTAAAGTCGTTGTCTGAGTTCTAACTGTCGACAGTGATAACGACTAAGGAGAATCAGTTTTCGACAAGTTTGTGGTTTCTCCTATACGCTCATCTTGTTTCCGAACCAGTAGACTATGCTATGGGTCGTGGAGAATGTACGACAATTTCAAAGTGTAGGATAAATTTTGCAAACTCGTGGTTAACATGAAGCAGAATTTGTGAATATTCAAATATTAAAGTCCACTCTGGGTCGACAAATAGTTATTATATTATGAAACAGAGAGATAATTTCCAAGAGAGCCCTTGCAAGAAGAAACTTGAAATGTACTCAAAGGAGGAGCATTGAACTAGAGGTGCAGAAGTTCCAAAGTGGGCCAGCAAATCAAGTTATCAACCACTCGGGAGGTAAAAGGGCCATCAAAGAACCATTTAATGCTGTCCCAAGTGAATCACTTGCACGAATGTCCCTTCCGGTAATTTAATAAAAATTTTCAATTTCAATGTGTCGGTACTTACAATCTTCCTTTATTACATTAGAGGAAACCCCCAATGGACATTTTCAAAATTACTTTCATTCTTCAGTAAAAAATTGTTAATATAACAATTGAAGTACAATTGTTCGTTTGAATATTTTAATAAGTCAAATACAATTACTAAGTGTTTGAGGGAACCTGAAGGATAATAATAATGTCTGTCTAGCTCATGTTATATTAGAGTAGAACCGTGAGAAAAGAAAAGGACTCTTGAATATTCCATTAGTGACTCTTAAGGGGAATAAAACTCTTAACGATTAAGATAAATATATAAAAATGTGTCCAGTCACTCGAAAGATACTTTATACAACTAAAGATCATATGAAGTATGATTAAGAATACTAATAGAGTTCCAAAAGTTTTTATGAAAAAACTTTTTTTTCAATAGCAGCTATTTCTGTTAAAAAAAAAATAAAAACATTTCATATGAGGGTTTTAGAAAGGTAAAAAGTTTATCTTTAAGATAGCGTTAGCCGTTTTTTAATTCATTCCAAAAAGTATATTTTTTTTAGATTTGAAAATGCTCATTTTTGAAATAACAAAAAAAAGTAAATCTTGTTGTAATATAAATTCAGGGAATAAACCAAATAAAAGAGAACAGTTCAATTTAATACATATATTTAAAACAGTTAAATAAAAACAAAATTTGGGAACATACACAATTTTAGAAAAATCTCTCTAAACACGACGAGATCTATTCAGCCCGAGGCTTTGAACAGCAATGCCTTACAATACAGTCAATTGACCTCAAGTACCTAGGATTGGTACGTGTCCTTTGGTCATTACCTTGCACTATACCTAAATTTTATGATACGGTCGAACCTTCTGCAAACCAGATGATCTGCAACTATCTGAGTCATGAATTCTCAGCCTTTCAAATATTTCCAGAAAGTTCGACAGTTTCAACTTTATATTTCTAAATGTATTTTATTTGCTACAATCTAGAAATCCATTAAAAATATCCGGAATTTTTTTTCTATAAATTTTTGCAACATGCTCCCTGTACATTGTCTGCACATTGGCTCAGAGTCATCTGCTTCAACCTCACGATAAAGCTGTTCTAGAGCAGCTACGCTTCTAGTTCTCGGATGTGGCATCTTTAGAAAAAAATTTAACAATGAATATAAACGAGAGACGTTGGAATAAATATATTCCATGAAATATTTGTAAATACATTGCAAAAAGTGTAAATATATATACCAGTCAACAATAGTGTCCAAAATCCTTTGAAAATATTACAAAGAAGGTCCAATTTTACATAAACACTTCTGCTTCACACTTTAATAAATTGTAATAAAATTTATAAATAATGTTTCTTTATTTTTGGAAACTTTAGATATTACAAAAAAATTTGATATTGTAACATTCCGTACGGACATGGAGGAATTTACCAGAATGAAAAATTTCAACAATACCAGCTTGAAGAGCAAGCGTCGACTGGCTCTGCCAAAGAAGCTACCTTCGGTTGGTAC
Organism: Ganaspis brasiliensis; assembly: GCA_037103525.1. Classification (NCBI taxonomy): domain Eukaryota; kingdom Metazoa; phylum Arthropoda; class Insecta; order Hymenoptera; family Figitidae; genus Ganaspis; species Ganaspis brasiliensis. The sequence continues at coordinate 1,234,857 of JAZKLR010000048.1, read as the reverse complement.
CTCAATTTTTTTTCCCCTCCGGTTCGAGCCCCCTCCATCGACTTCTTTAAAAATGGCGCAATATTTAAAATTCGCATGGGATAACAGTGCAATTGTGCTAAACGATTGAATTAAACAATATTTTGTTTACAAATCGTATCCGCATCAAGAATTTAGTTAACTTAAAAAAACAAAAAAATAAAATAACAAGTAAAATGTTACCTCATCGATTTCCAAAAGTCCGGATTTTTTTTATGGTTCCCGACTGTCGAATCAAGATACTTAGAAATTTTTTCAGATCTTTTGCCGCTGGAGTAGTTAAGGTCACTAAAAAAAAAACACATATATATATATTACAAATTTTGTGCTGGTTTTGATTTCTAGTGCCCCGGCTCTATATAGAAAGTGAGGCCGAAGGTAACTGCTGCTCGTATTCCACCCTTAATCCAGGACAGCGGATATGAACTGTTAAACCAAAACCTTTGTGGTTTCACTCGGTTGTCCGTCTACATTTTCCATCCTTCCTCCTACAGTTACCCCTAAATGACCTAGAAAGCTGTAATTTAGTAGGCGCGATCTTGATGAAATGAGATAGAGGTGCGTGGTGACACGGTTGACTTCCGGAATCCTACAGCTTTAGCAAATTATCAAAATCTAGGATTTATTACTTTTTTGATAAGCTTTTTCGATGCTGTCACGAATGTGCATTTAAATAAACGATAGAAGTATAGATATTTTCAAAATTGTAACGATTAAAAGCTAATAGAATTAAATCTTCATAATCGCACATTTAATTTAAATATAAAAATGTAACAGAATATAACTAAAAATTATGAAATACAACAAAAATATAAATTTAGAACACAAGTATCATTAAAATAAAATAAAAGTCGGAATTAATTGTCAAATAAATAAAATTATATTTTGTCACAGATCAAAATACATCTAAAAACTTATCTTTCCGGTATTATTTTCTTTCTCTCTGAAGAATGGGATGATTACCTATCGTCTCGGTAATTCCGAAATCGTCGCATATAAAAATCTCTACACTGAATAAAAAGGATAAAAAATAAATAATTAACAAAAATTGCACGAATACACTATAGAAAACACAAAATAAATACATGAATAAAATAAAATAGGCACCTTTGTGTTGCTGGCGACCCAGAAAACCGCAACGATTTCGATTATTTGAATGCCGGGAAACGATTGTGAGAACGATGGGTGCGGAAGAAATTTGATTAAATGCGAAATTTACCCCCTCCCCTCGTCAGTCCCTACGCCCTTAATACCTCTTGGCAACCATGTAATGAAGAGACTTGTCATATTTCTAAAATTCAAATTAAATTATTTCTCGTCGACAAATCGAATCCCTTCAAAATTGAATACGTCACATTTGTTCATCCGTTATAAACACTAATGAAATATTAATACTGGTACCATTGTAAAAATGGAATTTAGAAATTCGAAAACAGTAGACCGTTTGAAAGCCAAAAGAAAACTAAACTTAATGACTAGATCAGACCCAGGCTGACCCAGAGTAAGGAAGAGTGGGGGAACTGTTACCTAAAACTCGAGCTCCGCCTTTTAGAGAGAGAACATGAAAGAGATCAAATATGGTCATAAAACAGAAGAAGTTTTAACAGAAATTTTTAATTTTTTTTATTTATAGGGATTGAACAGATTTTTTCCAGATTTTTCTTAAAATCTAACCTGGGGGCTTATCACATAATTGGAAAACAAGAACGAAACGCAAGTTCGATTTTCAAATTTTCTATGAAATGTCAGTTTGTCTTTGTGATAATTGTAAATTATTTGTATATTTTTAAATCATCCAGATTACGTTTGAGGTTAGTACGATTTTAAAAATTTAATAAATTTATTTAATTAAGTAAATTAATTTGATTTAATTCAGTTAAAATTAGTTTAGGGCAACATAGTCAAAATAGAAATTTACAATTCTAAGTAGTAGATAGATTAAAATATTTCTGGTCGTAAAGGATTTCAATTTTCGTTATTTTATAATGATGGTCGCGACTTACTGACGCTAAGAAAACTAATTCAACTTTTTCATGTAACAAAGTTACATCTCTGGTTTTCCAGGAATCATCCTTTGTATTTCGCTGAGACTGCTGTTGATTTATTCCTGTCCCTTTGTGACAACGGTGACTATTCAATTGCAGTTCAAAGGTTCATATGTTCAAAGGTACCGCCACGAGCCAGATTATAGGTTTCATAAGACATAAATTTCCCTAATAAGACAAAGGTAGAGAATGTATGCTTACTGAAATAATAATATACACAATACAATAATTAATTTGTAACTAAATATCTATTACATTTATAAAGTTATTAGCTTATAAAGACCATTTTAATTTAAAATCTTTAAAATTTCAAAATCTTTTTGGTTTGGAAGTACTAGCTAGATATTTTGTATTTAACCGCAGGGCTTTGAAACTCCTTTATTGTAAAAGTAACCAATAATAACCTATGCACACAAGAGTGAGCTTATCGCATTGTCATCTCATCGGCGTTAAGAGCCCAATTTTGAAATTTTTTATTTATCAGATTTTTTTTGTTAAAAAATAAATGTTCTCTTAATGTGTTAGTCACTATGAAGTGTATTCGAATGAAATGTGCCATAAATAACTCTGCGGTGAGATCACGCCATTTTTTTTATTTCATGGATTTTAAAACATATTCTGACAGATTATTGTTAATATTTGAAAGTGTAAAAAAATTTTTCTTTATTGTACCTAAAATTTTGTACACAATTCTCAAACAGAAACGAAAAAGAAATGATTAGTTTATTAAAAATTAATATTGAATTAAAACTTTAATTGAAATTTAATTAAAGATTATCAAGAGTTAAAGAAAAGGGTTGGAGGGCAACGTCCATCTAGTATCGTATATCTAAATTTTGATAAAAATTCAAGGTAAATTTTTAAACTCGATGTTATCAACTTTATAAGTCTAGTAAAAAGTTTACTGTTTAATAGCCAAAATATGAACATCATCGTGAAGTTTGACACAAGTTTAATTACTATGCTGTAACCCTTTAAAAAATCAAAATATTCCTTTACAATTTTTTGTGTTTATCTGCTCTTTCTCAAAAAGGCAAAGCTAAAGTCCCAGAAGGTAACCTCCTCCTTTTCCTGCTCTCAGTCAACCAGTGCCTGATGCGGTCACAGAGGTCAGTTCGATTCTGGCTTTTTAACAGTCTACTTCGTACAAGTTTTTTAATTCTTATCACCACAGTACCTTTATGGGTAGTTCATTAGTATTTATAGCAGTTTTTTTAAAAATTTTTAAAGTTATAAGAAAAATTTCTTGCAAGATTTAAATGGATGGTTTGTGGTCTTTTGTAAGCATTGTGGATATAATAATAGCAGGACAAGTCTGCTTTCTTTCTCTCTCTACAGGATGGAGCTCGAAAGGTTGGTGGGAGCTCTCCCTCTCTTTTTTTAGTCAGCTCGAGCCTGATGTGGTCATCCAGTTCAGTTCCCTTTCGGCCTTCTTACAGTCTACATTGGGCGGGTTTTCAAGTGCATTTTCCTACGATTTCTCTACTGGTTCTCCAATTTGTGTTTATAACGGGTGAACAAGTGTGACGTATTCTAAATTTGTAATAACAAAACAAAATTCTTCTTTGACTATAAAAGTGCTGTGTATTTTTAGGAAATATCATCAAACACATTTTTAACACGGTTAAACAAATGTGATGTGTTCTTATTAAGCAATAATATTAGCCATCTTTTAATAAATATGAACGTGTCTTTAATCTATGATAAACCTATTTGCAGATGTTTTTCAGATATAAATAACCTGGTGGTAAACTTTTTAACATAGAATTATGGATGCCATCGACGGTAGGTTCGGTACATAAAATATGTACACAATCAAAATACGGTTTTAAATAGTAGATGACATATAAATCCCTCTCGTTTATAAATACCAAATATAGTGGTGGTTTACGGTTACATTTTTATCGAAAAATAATTATGGTTTTGAAAAAATTCATACTATATAAAATATGTATCTCGATAAGCATTGCAAATTTGTACAAATTTTCATTATGATATTCGTAATCAGCGCGTTAAATACGCAAGTTTACACGCTACAGAAAAAATAAATTTTTTTTATTATTAGGAAGTACACTTACAAAAATGTATAAAACACTTATTTCTCTATCCTAGGCCTTTCCCTTTAAATCTACCCAGGAATTTTGCCGGGTTATGACAAATTTTCAAAAATATATGACCTCCGTTTAAACAAATTGTGAAACGTTTTTCATTGATATGAAAAATTTACTTTTATAGTAGTGAGCAGATAATAACTTACTGATTCGTATATTGTTGATATTTTATTGACAACAAATGCAATTTTGTTTCTTTGTCACTTTTCTATCCGTTAATAATAATAAACTGCAAACGTGACGTGATTAAAATTGGTTAGTAATTAAGCGTCCTTCGAGAGAAATTGAACTATATATGATACTTATCGCTTCAACACCAGAATCTGTGAGCTTTATGAGGGATTATATCCATTAGAACTTCAGTCATTAGAGTATATTTAGTAAACTAACTTCTGCTGTGTTGGGAAATTATTATAATAAAACTATTACAATTTTCTGTTTTGCAACTACATCACTTTTGACACTAAATTTATTTGTCACTAAATACAGAATCGTGTTAAAATTATTATTGTAGGAAATTTATGTTAATAGTAATCATCTTAGAGTTATAAAACTGAACAAAACTTTAGTTCAATTTTGATAAAATAGCTTTGAATTAAAAATGCTTAAAGTTATGTATGTATAAGGATCAGCGCGGTTTTTTCGTTATATTGATCAATTCATCAGCATCAGAAATAATTAGATTTGGACTAGATTGGACACTCCACGCTAAACGGTTGGACCATAAATCAATCTTCCAGGAAATTTATAATATAATCTAGGTATTTATATGGAAACAGACATATAACTTATCATTTTAACACCGATATTGTTTTCCTTAGTATTTGGTAAAGATGGGTTCTAATGGTTTCACCAAAAGAAGAAGATCAATATCTGCACAAACAAGGTTATTGTTTTCGAAAAGGCGGCTTTTAACAAAGAAAAAAGGTACATATGGAAACATTTGTGGTTGTGTTATCTAAAATTGTGGCGTTTTTGGAGCATAAAAATCAGAAAGAAAAAATCTAAGTCAGGAACATTATCAAACCCGTCTCACGCAATACAAATGTCAACTCGTCCTGCCGCAAAGTTAATTGGCATATCCGTTCAACTTCGTTCGTTTCAACATTGCTGGTGTCTCTACAAGAACTAATTACTGAGGACCTAAATGTCCTTTACTCAATCTCTCTACAAGTGTGAACCATGTCTATTTCCTTCTGTGTTTACAGATTCATTATATGAGTCAGAAAGGCAGAAAGGTATAATTTGTTCCTTTTTAAATTTACTTTTCAAAATTAATTGCATGTGTACCTATTATATATCTTGGGAGTTGATAGGGAAGCTGTAGAGGATACCTTGTAAAGCTCTGAGGAATTTCTTGTAAGTCTCTAAAGAATTTGGAAGAGAAACTGGAAAACTTATGGGAATGCTCTAAAGAAAGTTCGAAAAAACTTTAGGATTAGTGAGGAACCCCTTGAGAAGGATTAGGAAATCCATGGAAAGTTCAGCAGTATGTTTGAGGAGACTTTAGACAATCTTTGGGGAGGATATGAGAAAATTCTTAAGAAGGCTGTAAATTATGTTTTGGCTAACCTTGGAAAGGCTTTTAGGTATCTCTGAGGAATCCTTGGGAAGGTTTCGGGTGTTTCCGGAGGAAGATCTGGAGGATCCTTGGAATGATTCGCAAATGTGTCTAAGAAGGATTTAAACAATCTGTTTTTTTTCCGAGAGGTTCTAAAGTAACACTGGAGAATTTATAGAGCGGCTCTATAGTATGCGCGGGGAGACTCTTTATTTGGAGAGGCTTTAAATTATCCAAAAGAAATCCTTACTGAGTCTCGGGGAAGTTTTGATTAATCACTGATAAGGTTCTGAGAACACTAAGTAAACACTGTGTATCGCTGCTACGGTTGTGAAGTGAACCCGGAAGGACTTTGGACAATCCCTAAAAAGGCTGTGGATCTTCAGAGGACTCCCTGAGTAAGGTCTGGAGAATATGTGGCGAAGCTCTAAGGATTTTGAGAGTATGCCTAAGAAGGCTTTGGATAATCAATATCTCTTTGGAAAAGGCTCCAGGGTTCCTTTAGAAAGTACTTGATTCTATTCCAGGGAGGCTTTGGTTAATCCTGAAGGAGATTAACGATTTGGTCCTTTTTATTATTTTGAGTTTACATTCTTTAATATTCTTAAAATACTTAAAGAGTGCCAGAACGTTAGTGGGAGCTCTTCCACCCTTTTGGTTTGTCATCGAGGGCCTGATGTGATGAGGCATGGCAGTCCCGTTTGGGCTTCTATACAGTCCACATCGGCCGCGTGTTCCCGTGCATTTCCCGACGGTTTCTTAACTAGTTCTTCAATTTGCTTTTATAACGGGTAAACAAATGTAACGTATTCTCAATTTTGTAATAAGAATAAACTATTATTTGTAAAATCGAAAAATGCTGTGAATTTTTGTGAAATACCATCATTCATTTTCAACAGTGTGAGTGTTTAATTTCTCACCCAGTCTGCGGGACGGAGATGGGCTTTGCATTTCCCTCTCCTGCCTTGGTCATTAGGTTTGGATTCTTAGTGGCAGGGGTTAACAGCTAAAAACGCTTAGTGCTAGTAGATGTTGGGAGAAACGGACTCTTCGCGTGTTACTGTAACATGATCCGCGATTCAGAACTCTTATCAGTCACAAAGTGTGAGTTGCGGTCTCAACTCGGGTAGCTGCCTGTAGAGCTGTTAGGGATTGGAAACGTCACAGTCAGTGAAGAGTTCTCCGCTGTTGACGATTTTGGAGATTTTGTAGCTGTTAGGAAACTGAAGGCCTAGGGGGTTCTTAACATCCTGTAGGAATCGGTAGATTCGGACTTGTTCCAAACCGAGTTGGCCGAGCGTATCTCGGCTCCTAGGCGTATTATTCCGAAAATATTTTTATAGGGAGAACCTTTCTCTTAAAACAGAGATAGTAGCTCTGCCCAACAGTTTTTCAGTTGGAAAAGGTTACCGTGTATACCTAAGAAAGTGTTGGACAAACCTTCTCTTTTTGGAAAGACTCTGGAGTATCTGTTGGAAATCTCTAAGAAGACTCTGGAGTATATCCCGAGGAAATTTTGGGTCATCCCTGAAGGGTCTTTGAGGGTTTTCTCAAAGATTTTGAAATCACATTAAGTAAGGTCTGAAAAAAACCTTAAGAGATTTTGGGGATTTTCTGACAAAGCTCTAGAGATTCCCTAAGTAGGTTCGCGGGTATGTCTAAGAAAGAATTGGACAATCCCATTTCTCCTCGAAGATGCTCTAGAGCATTCTTGGTGGATCCATGGATAAGCCGTAGGTTATATTCGGGTAGACTTTTGGCAATCCTTAAAGAGACTATAGAGAATCCCTAAGGGATCATTAAGAAAGTTCTGGGGACTCCCTAAGTAAGCTTTGCGGAATTTATAAGAAGGTTTCGGAGGATGCCTGAAGAGGCTCTGTAAAAAGTCTGGTGAGACTCTTAATTCTGCAATTTTTAAAAATACAACTTTTCCAAGATTTTATTTTTATATCTTCATATAAAATGTGCTTTCAATTACATTAGTCAACATGGACTAAATAACAATAAACAAATCTGTCTTATTTGATGTAGTAGAAGACAACTGTAAATCATTTAATATTTGAAAATATGAATTCAAATTCAGAGAGTGTCAAACCAAAAGTTGTATTAGATTAAAGGCTTTTCATTTGGTTATAATCAACGTTTTGGATGTCTAACAGAATGTTGAATCGATTGTATGTCGGATGGTCATGTAACAGTAGTTTCATCGACTAGACCGCCAACGACTATGAATCACCAGGATAGAAATCATGAGAGCGGAAATCTGTCTGCAGTTCTGGGCCACCGTTGCAAACTAGTGACATTGCTGTCCCAACTTTCGCTAATCCTTAATTGAAATATGTCAAGTGTTAATATATTGTAAATCAGTGTATTGCAATTATCCTCAAAGATCCAAGTTTTCTTGTTGAATTTTCATCCTTCGCTTTATAATTCTCTATTGTTTAAAAACTATTTTTACGTTATATTGCAGTTAAATTTTTAAAAAGATTTATTATGACTTCCGTACGATGTAAACAAAATTTCAGCAAAAAGCTTCTAAATAAAAAACAGATTAAACTTGTAATCGTAGTGGTTTCAAGGAAGTTTAGGGTCTGGAGTGTCTATAGACAGAATTTCCCATGACAGAAACTCGTTGCTTTTCTGCTGTTTGCTTCGGAACTGCAGAAAATTCGCTTATACCCAAGAGAGAGAAACGCATGGTCGTAGAGAGACAAATAAAGGTTGTATGTGCAACGGGACAGATATCTGGGTGGGGTGGCAATCGTTACAAGGAAAGCCACATTTCGACTCCAATAGTTCGCCAGAAAGTAGCATAATTTCGACTAACATGAGTCTCTCAGGATTGTAGACGATGTTACTCGAATTTGCAGAGAATAGAACTGCTGGGAAATATTCTCCTGTGCAAGATCAACTGGGAATTTTGAGTATATACTGTCATGGTCTGGCGCGTTTCAATTTTCCTTTCATGATCCAATGATAGTTAAGCTTTCCCTTTTGAATTGTCTTTCATTATTTTATGGCTACTACAAATTCTCATTTTACTCTTTACGAACCAGGGTATTAGACATTTTTTTGTGCTATTTATGCAATTCACTAAAATGTTATTCTTGATCTTATCTAAATTTCAAAAATAAAATTTATTTTTTCCAGATGTGACGAAAAATATTAATTCTCATTTAATTATTGATCCTTTTCCTTATTTTCGTATTTATTTTCAAATAACTTGTCGTTTGAATTGAATCTTTTCTCTTTTGATTACAAATACAGAAAGTAAATAAATAATCGGTTAAAGAAACTAAGTAATTAATTTTAATGGCAATTATAATTGTTATATATAACAGAACTCCGCAATACACACATGATTAAGCCGTAGAATAATTTTACCTTCATTTAAATTCATGAATCCAATTAACTAATTGTAGAAAGTTTATTAAACGCCGTGTTTATTTTTCCTGTGTGAATAATCCAACTGGAAATAAACTGAATGCGAATAACAAATATATCTGGAAAATAAACAAAGAGAGATAAACAAAGAGAGATATCAAGTAGCAACAGGAAATATCAGGTTAAATGAATTTGGCAGAGGCAAATTTAACACAAGAAATTTGATTGGTCATTTTGTATAAATTTCTCAAAGAAAAGAAAAAGGGATAAGATGTCTACACATAGATTTAATTATCAATAACGCTTAGAAGAATTTCAGCAATAAAAATCAATTGTTTAAAAGATATTCGTTTACCATGAAATAGAAATTTTCAATACTTTAACAATGAAGAAAAGAAAATAATGAAACAAGATATCCAGAAGGTACAGAGGAAAATGAAGAGAAAAGTAAGCGAAAGGAATATTCAAACTCATCTTTTTTCGATTTCTGCACCTGCATCGTTCGCATGGAAATACTGCTTCTTTCACTATGTTCAAACGTGGTATCCAACCTTTAATAACTCACATTTTAAAGTTTTTCAGTTTCTTTGATATATTATACGTAAAGACATTGAATACTCGGCGAAGTTGTCAAACTCATGACTGATTCACAAATAGGCATTCCGTAGAAAATATTTTTAAAGACATTTTTTATAAAATTCTTCTCTTTAATAATCTCTCGTTGCGGCAAAATAAATTGTTCTGGGTATGGATTCTCGACTAGCATTACTCTTATTTAGTGCAGAAAACTCTAATATTTTTACTGGCATTTTTTGCAAATGAAATCTATAAGTGTATTCTGTTTAATGATTTTTAAATATAAAGTAGAATTTTCTATACATGAAACCGATTTCATGATGACAATTGAAAGTATGCACCATGACGCATTCTTTCACATCATGTTTAATGTTTAACATCTAAATAAATCTACAATTGAATTTTTAATCAAAACCATTAAACAAAACAAAAATAAAACCCTAGCGCTAATTTATTTTAATGGGAAACTAAACAAAAAAAAATAACAAAACAATAGACTAATGAAACTAATCAAATTACTCTATTTGTTAAATAAAATTTAAACCAAGAAGCCACGACTAACCAGTTTTCCGGAGAGTTGGGGATAAAGAACAGCACAAATTAAAATTTAAATTTTTCACTTTAAGAGAACATCTTTATTAAGTTTTCACATGATCAAAAGATTACAAGAATGAAAATAGTCGACCGCATGGCACGTCCATTTACAAAGGCGCACTCTGAACACTGACTCTAAATTTAATGTTTATTTGGAGATCGACTCCATAAAAAATAAAACAAAATTAATTATTTGAGCTCACCTGGAATGGCTTACGCCTACTAATGGAGCCTTGTCAGTAATGTTGATTACATATTTATAAAGTCTTAACACTTATTATACAAGAAACCTTCCAGACGGTCGAACACACCCGTTCAGAATACAACGACAGCAAGAACGCGTCGTCGACAAGTTTATGTGCAGCGACACATGCGCCACCGTGACGCTCTCACAAATCACATTTCAAAGTTTGCGAAGTCGCATAACCGGCGGTTCGAAAGATCGAGCGGCAATCAACTGAGAAGTGTGTATCAGATGTAGTGGTGGCGGCGCTGACGTCAAGCGCTAAAACAAGATGGCTGCCACCAGTGTTTTGACAGTTTATAAACAGAAACGGTTTTTACAAAACTGACATTTTTTAATTAAAAAGAAATTCTTCTTTAAATTAAATGGTTACAATTAAAAAAATGTTTTTTTAATAATAACATTAGCTCTTTTCTAATTTTATATTTTACAAAGTATCAATTAATGTTTTTCTTTTGAAGAAGGTTTTAAGGTTACTTTTATGAAAAATCATAAAATAAAACTTTCAGTGTTTAGTTACAATTGCAACATTCATGTAAGAACTGAATTTACAAAAATCAACATTTAATCTGGCTTTATTAAATACTCGACTTGTATTTAAAAAAAAAAAAAAAAAAAAAGAGGTTTGTAAAATTTTGTCGAAATACCTCATGATATACAGAAAATAGAATAGAATTTTATGCCCAGAAATACTTTAAACGAGAAAAACATTTCTTGAGTGTGTTTTTTTGTCTCTGGAAGAAAAATTTGTGAAAGTTTAAATAACGCTCTAAATGAATCTCATGTATTTTGCGAAATCTCCAAGTGCAGAATTTCTTCCGTCGTTCTTGACAAGTTTAATCTCTCTCTAACCTTACCGAAAGGGTTTTCTACTAAAACGATTATAAGGTATAATTGTACATCATTTATTTTCGCTTTTTCTCGCAAACATTTTTCAAATTTTTTCTCTTCCCTCGAAGATTTATTTTACGAACAGTTTTCTTTGAACGTAGCTTTTTGATTTCAACATTGAAAATTTACTCCAGGTAATGGAAAATTGTAGTTATTTCATCCCTTTGACAAGTTACAACATGCTCTTTCAGAATTCTTAGAGAAACCGTTAAGTAATTTTTTGATATTAAAATTTAACCATCAAGAATTATAAGAAACGATTTGAAATGAAGGGAAACCTCTGGATTTCCTGTAAATTGACTTGAATGCCTGCATTTTAAAAATAATTTCTAGTTTTAAATTGAAAAGTAAACTGCGAATAAGTATTTTGTACATAAAATGCTTCATTTTAAATTAGAGTCAGTTGGTTTAATTTTACGATTCAATCTTGGTACGGAAATTTCGATATTTTTTCTCCGACTTTCTTTTCTGTGTTAAATAGATGATGTGATATACGATGCTATGAAGTTAAAGGTAAAGTGAATCTTAACGATCGGTCTTCACTGAATAATTCTTAGATAAGCTTCCTACGTGCAGGGAAAATGAAGTTACTTTTACATTTCGAGTTCCAGTTTTCGAAACAGTTCTTTTAAATTTACGAAACTAAAAAAAAAACTATTCAGTAAAATTTATTAAAATTATAACCTTGGGTCTTAACTCGTAACTTTAGAAACCAAACCGAAAACAAAACCACGAGTATAATTTTCAATTGACATTGATTGTAATGATCAGAAAAGCAAACTGACATTTCAAAACAAATTTGAAAATATCCCAGGTTTTTCTCACTTTGTCTTGTTTGAATCGTGACGCTCTTTTTAATAATTAATTTTATTTTGTTTACATTTATTTATCATACATTTGTTATGTCCTAACCCTAATTAAATATTTATTAATTAAAAATCGGTGAAGTTATTAATTTTAATTTCATTATTATTATTTATAGCTTTCAAAGTTATTGATGGATATGTGGATTCTATTTTTCCACAATTGAAGCAGGAGTTGTTATATTATAATATCGCATTTGTTTAAACAATTAATGCTATTTATTTAAATAAACAATAAATTAAACAACTAAGGGTTATTTTAGTTTATTGTTCCATTATTATACTGAATTATTTATATTTAATAAACTGTTAAATTAATAATATTAATTAATTATTAATTACGTGGACATATTGTATAAGGATTTTGAAAAAACAGATTTATTTACAATGCTTATATTTTATTTAAATTAAAATTATCCTGTACTTGGATCAGATTTATATGAGAAAAATTTTATAAATAAAAAAATCACACGCAGTGAAATAAATTTTGCGTAGTCAGATGCAGTAAAAGAAATTGAAATCGATTGGTTTTGTTTTCTGCCTGCGTACGACTAAACGAAATTTATTCTACTGGCCGCAGCTTTTGCTTATTTTTCTATCGCGTATGACTTCGATCAAATATTCATCTTCTCCAAATATGAATGTTGCTTCGACAGAAAATAAACATCCTATTATTATTATTAGTATGCTTTTCGAACATTTAATAAATTTTATTAATTATATTTATAATTTCTACCCACAGTTTTTGATTAAAAAAAAAATTAATTACAATGTAAAAATAATCTTGTTTTCTTTTTTCAGCTCCACCAGGAATGCTGATCAAGTTGGACTTTCGGGATTATTTTGAAATTGAAAAATCTGACGATTGCAAACACGATTACTTGGAAGTTCGTGATGGTCAACACGGTTACTCGAATCGTCTTGGAAAATTTTGCGGAAATAAATTTCCGGAAGAAATTACTTCAAAAACAAGATACTTGTGGCTAAGTTTTGTCAGCGACGAGTCTATTGAATATAAAGGCTTTCGAGCAATTTGGATCACTGTTCCTCGTCCTACTGGTGAGTTATTATTTTTTTTTTGTAACTAATTTGGTAAATTTATATGCATCAAGGAAAATCTGTAAAGAAATTAAATTAACTTGGAAATTGTATTATTTTTCGCATATTCGATTATCAATGTTACTGCAGATGTTAACGATAAAAAGAAACTTTTGTTTTCAAACTCTTTTGTCTCAAATAAAAAGCTAATTAAAATTCTTGAACAATGGAATCGGAAGTATTGTAAATTCTATGCGTGAGGTAAAAAAAATTTTAAATAAAAAGATTAAAGGCAAATGTAGCAGCAATTTGTGGAGCGTGTTTTTATTTGTCCATATTATTTTTTTTTGCTTTACATTGAGCATTTTTTTTCTGATCAAAAAGTTACATTGCGTATAATTTTAGAAAGTGCTGGGCCAGATTGTGATAACACAGGCCTGTAAAATTTTTTTTTTCTTGATTGTTGTCGGAGTGGTATTTGATGTATTTTTCCCCTGTAAAGAAATCTATAAAATATTTGATTACCCAAAAGGCCTTTTGTTGTTATTGATCCATTTTTGACAAAATAAAGCTAAAGACCTGCAGTATCTTATGAATTTTGCAGCTTTTTATATAAGGAATAAATGAGAAAAAAATCAAAAATTTTTAGACTCTAGATAAAATTTCATAATTTTTTTAAGAAATTCCAGAATATTTAAGAATCTTTTTTAAATTTTTAAATTCTAGGACTTTCTAAGTTTTAATATAAATTACAAAACATTTTAGATTTATTTTAGAATTTTTACATTAATTTAATCTAAAATCTTCTAAAATTTCTAAAATTTATTCTAAAATTTCAAGTATTTTTTAATCTTTTCTACAATCTATCAAATTCTGAATTATTTTTCGCTTGTCTTTCTTCAATAATTACATAGTGTATTATTCGTTTATGCAAAAAGAAAACAATCAGAAAAATTTTGAAGTGTGATTCTAAGTTAGGAAATTCTTTAGCTTTTTTATAATTAACCTTTTGATATCACCTGTTCTAAAATATTGAGTAGCATCAAATTAATAAAAATTAATTAAATACGTTGATTTAAATAAATCAAAGACTTAGGAATTAATTTTGTTCGACTGTGGAATCTCATCTCCAAAATCCTGTGCTCCAGTTGACGGGTTTTTTGATCTCACATACTTAAAAACGATTTCACGCGTTCTAAAATATTCAGTGGCACCCAATTAACGAAAATTAATTAAATTCGTCAGTTCAAAAAAATCACGAGCTTGAGAATTAATTTTTTCGATTTTGGAACCACATTTTCGAGATGCTCCCAGGCTCCTAAATTACATAAACTAAAAAAGTTTCTTTAATATTTGTTAATTGGGTGCCACAAAATATTTTAGAACACGTGAAATCAAAAGACTTGATACTTGGAGCACTGAATCTCAAAGATGAGGTTCCAAAATCGAAAAAATTAATTCCCAAGTCCTTGATTTTTTTTAATTAACAAATTCAATTAATTTTTTTTAATTATGTGCCACTGAATATTTTAGAACACAAAAGATCAAAAGACGCGAGATTTGGAGCACAAGATTTAAAAAATGAGGTTCTAAAATTAAAAAAGAATTATTTCCAAGCCCTTGATCTTTTTTAATTTACGAATTTAATTAATTTCGTTAATCACATACTGTTATGGAATATATTCTTGCGAGACGCTATATAATATATTTTTCGTTTATTGCTAAATTACATCTGATTCAATTAGAAATGTTACCTTTAGGATTCATTCAAATTTGTATGAACTTATATTGTAGTGCCCTTAAATGGTCTATGACCGTGGGCTATGTTAAATGCAAATAAAAAAATAAAAAAAATCCATTAGCCACTGAATATTTTAAAACACATGAGAAAAATAAACGTGACACCTGAAGCATTAAAACGGAAAGTAAATCTTGTTCAACGAAAAAGAATCTTCTTTTTTATTAATCACACCTCGACTAGACTTGATGTGGATCATTTCGGAAATTCTCCTTTTTTCCCAATTTAATTAAAAATCAACAATAATCGCACTATACCAATTAAATTCATGGCTGATGGAATCCTGATGGTGACACAAAAAAATCTAAATTTTTTTTGTTTTCATGTTCGTAGATACGTTCCAATAAAGTATGTTTTGTTTCACCGATATATAAAGTCGAACAATGTTTACAATAAAACTTATAAACAACATTTATACGGTCTCATTTTTTCATAGTATCTTTTTCCAATTTTACAATAGAATTTGTATTTTTTTTAATAAAAGAAGTGAAGAAAACTTGATATTCTTTTAAAATATTCGACATTTTGATAAAATATAGTTTGATAAACGGTAAACAAACTTAAGGAAACTGTATCTCTGCGTTATTATGTTTTTTATTGTTATTCAATCCAGAAAATTGAATTTTATTGAAATGAATTTTTAATTTTTTTTCTATAAAATCACCAGGATAATTGTTCGCCGTTAACATTTTCTTTATCCTATTTAAATTAGTAATATGAAACTTTTTATTTTTGTTTAAATTATTAATAAGAATGTTAAAGATTTTTGCACGTAGTTAATTTTCGAATCGACTAGCATATTTACATGTGAAATCGAGGACACTAAATTTTTTATAGTTTGACTGATATCTTGTTTTGCATTTTCTTTTAATGGGTTACATGGGTTTACTCAGGGGAAAAAGGTCTATTTTTAACAATTTTTGTTTTACATAAAAAATAAATTATTTTATTCAAACTTTTTACTGCCTTAAAGATATATATTTTAAAAAGAATTTCTGAAATTTTCAAAGGAAAATATTTATAACTCTGCCATTGTGACGTCATTTCCGGTGACCCCTTGGAAAGAGGTGCGTCCGCGTTGACAGTAGAACTCATGACAGGATTATCTGAAGATATTGAAGATATTTACCTAGGAATGTCCCCTTAAATATTAAAATTCTTCTACAGAGTTTCCTTTTTATTTTTTGAGGAATAGAACATTTTTCTACTCCTTATTATGTACTATAACGCAGTCTTTCACCTTATGCTTAATGTTTAATTATTTAATTTTTAATATTTAATAAAAACAAATAAACAATATAAAAATAAATATCTCGCGCTAAGTTATTCTATTGAGAAATAACTAAACAACAAAATAATAAAGCAATAGACTAATGAAGTTAATGAAATTAAAAAAATTGTAAACAACAAGCCACGACTAACTAACTTACTGGAGAGTGCGGAGGAAAGAGTAACACAAATACGAATTTAAATTTCACTATAGAATATTAAATATTAAAAATGTTTATTAAGGCCAGCTAACTCTGAAAAACGTGATTTTTTTCAATACATTTTATTTATAATACAAAAAATGTTAAGTAATACATTTTTTTACATATTATAGTACATACATAAAGTTACTTGGTTTTTTTTTTTATTCAAAATGGCGGTCTTGAAAATGGCTGCTGAAAGTTATCTACTTCGTAGATGGATGACATAATTTTTTGGAAAAGAATTATCTGAAAGCAAAAAACAAAACGGTTTCATGTTCTGTATCGAATTGGCTATGGCCTCAAGCAGAATGAAACAAAACAAAAATTTCGATTTTTTCAAAATTATTCAGAGTAACTTGGCCTTAATTGTCCAATGACACACAGTGCTAACAATGCACACCAGAATTGGAATGACGACAAGCTGAACGCGTCGTCGTCAAGCCAAAATTGTATACACATAATCACTCCCTAAAGCAACAAGCCGGGGACACAATTGTTCCAAGTTCAAAGTTGAGCCGAGATCCGTCACCGTTACGTAGCAACCGTGAGCGACTGAACTCTGTCGCGAAGCGAAGTGGTGGTTTCGTTCGCCCACCCCTGTATCGCAATCGTCTGCTACTTAGTTTTGACAGGTGATAAACAAACACCGTTGGCATGCAAAATTAATTAGTAATTGAAATAAATTGAATAATTTTTAGATTCAATATTAATTAACATAAAATTAAGATTTAATTAAAACTAACGAATTACTTCGAACATTAAATTAAATAAACAATTGAAAAATAAATTAAATGAAAACTTTCTTTGATTTCAAAGTGAAAGCTCAAAATAATAAGGCACAAGTCGCGCAGCTTACCCCCTATCGTACAACAGTCAAAACAAAATTGATTCCAGCCTGGTGTGTTAATTAATTGTTTTAGACTAATCTAGAAACATTGTGCGAGGTAACATTTTATACCTACACTTTTTTAATAGACATTCTCTGTAGATATGCAATATGTTGCATAATGCATATTCTGGATCTCTTTACGCCCTGATAATTCGTAACGCATAAACGGAAGCTGTATAATGAGACTTACTGTAAACGTCTCGAGGATATAGGAGTATCTACTGGTCGTGAATATCGCGGTTTCCTGCTCGACATGCAATGGAATTACGAGACACCTTGGGAATGGATAGGTAGCCCCAAGGAACGCACTCTGCTTACGCGGCTAGAGAGCTAAATTAATTCATAGTCATCGGCCGTAGAAGCATGAATACACGAAATACCACTTTGCCCCTGTTCTGCTTAATTCTATGTCTACTAAAACTTTATTTGTTTCACATTAAGTACGCGAACTTATTGACACCTTACGATTTATCTCACACTTTACGAAACTTAATATTAAAAAGAAAGTTCTTTAATGAGTGTTCAACCTACAAAAGAATACAAAGTTTATAAAATTATCAAAGTAATGTAACTCACTTGTGTAATTTAATGTACACAGAGTCTTGATAAACTTTGTAGCCTTTCTTAATATAATCGTTTTGAAAATATCAAGTAGAACTTAACTTTCTCTACTTAAAAACTAATATTAATTTGCATAAAAAGGAATGAGTAATAAATTTTAGAAACTTGTTGCTTTCAAACTTTTTTATATTTTCTAAAGTTACGAAAGAAATATTATCTGCATTTATATTGAAACAAGAGAATTGGATTTTTACTTTTCTTTTTAATGATAAACTGGAGATTTTGGATGAGAATATAATGTAAAAGATTTTGATAAATTGATCAATAATAATCAAATTAATTTACAACTTTTTAAGTACAAAAGCTATGCGAAAGTTAAAATTTGTTAAAGGATTCATGTCTCATATATAAGAAACAAGAGATAGAGTAACGAACGCCATCTTCTTAACATTTTAGCACTTTGGATGATAATTTTTAAAAGTTATGGATTTTGAAATTAGTTTCTAGAAACTTTTGGTTCCCAGTGGATGAGGAAACTTATAAAGGGACGAACTTCCGCATACTCTAATTTTGGAATTCTAAATTACTAATTAAAATTTAAGGTACTGAATGTGAGAAAATGGATTTTCAGAACACGTTTTAATTTAATTACATCAATGTATGATAATTCATAGCTTAAAAAACTTACTTACAAAACGATTTTTTTTAATGTACCTATGTTTTTAGTAGGATTAAAATAAATGTTACTCACTATGAACACTTTTTTTTAAAAATGCTTTTAAAAGGATTTTAAATTTTAAAACGTAGATAATATAAATGAAATTATTTTACTTTTTAAAGGAAAATTTATAGTTCAACATAAATATAGCAATTAAAATGAATAAAATTGTTTTTTAAGGCAAATTTATAGTCCAACATGAATATTGCAAATATAAACTGTATATCGGTTTCTCGTTCTCCAATGAAATTTTTCCGAACTGAACAAGTTTTTCCAATGTTGCAATGACGCTTAAGAATCGTTTATATTATTAATAAATGAAAAAAAATGAATGAATCGGAGTACTTACTGACATAATAAATACAATACGAGGAAGTATTTGCACAAAAAAAGTTTTAAAATTAGAGTGAAGTCGTACGTAAAGCGAAATTTCTCATATAGCTTTGTTTCTGATTGTTTTATAAACGGACAATGTTTTAAAATCGAATAATCAAATTGAACGCAACAAGGGAAATGGCTCTTTCATCTAATTGTACCCTTATAATTGATCAAAAATCCTTAAATGAGTTTTTTTTACTAAAAAATAGAATGAAAATTGATTTAAGATTTAAAATAAAATATAAATAGGAAAATAACTTGCTTTACTTTTTATGAAAATTAGGGTAGAAAATTATAGAGAAAAGTATCAGAAAATTTTAAAGATCAAATTTAATTAAGTAAAAAAAAGAAAAACCTACACAACTTAAAACAACTAAGATTGCTAAACTTACATGTTCAAATGAAATTTTCTACATTCCGTGGTTCTTTAATTCTATTTTGATAAAAAGAAAAAGAAATAAAATTCAAATCTTCAATGAATCTTGATGAAATAAATTAATCTTTAGAATTAATTGTGCAATAAACTCGATCCAAACATCCCTAAGAAAATTATAAAATTCTTACTACACTCGACTCTCGGATCTTTTCCATTCGATCCTTTTACACTCTCGAATCTTTTACATATTTTCTTTTGAATCTTTTGTTTTTTGGACTGCCTACTTACCCCTACCATTTTTATAATTTGTCCAACGAGATAAAGGCATCAACTGTTAATATTTACAAATCAATGCCTACCAAAGTGTCAAAAAATGTTATATAACCTAAGTTATTAAAAATGAAAAGAACGATCTTAGTAATAATGTAATAATACTTTTGAAAACTTTGCTTAAAGATATTAAAGAAATATAAAGAGTTAATGCGCATTTGGTTATTGAATATTATTTTTTATTAAGAACCTAATTATAAGACATAAAAGAAATAAGTGTGATAATTCAATTTCAGTAATTCTATATTTAGTGAATAAAAAAATATTTTAACAGTGAATATCATAGTTTATTTATACTATATGACAACAAAGTGTAACACAGGTTTAAGTACAACCAAGTTTTAAAAATTTTAAGCAATCAAGTCAGCTAAAAAAAATTATGGAGTAATGTTCAAAGGTTTTTTTTAATTAATTTCTTCTATATATATAATATTTTTAAAAATATTGAATTTTTATTAATTCAGCTTTTTGTAGTTTAGTCGCGAACTCTTGTAAAAACCAAAATGCTTGTGAAACATTAGGCACTCATATTTTAAATTCTCTACTTATTTATTTATAATGCAGAAACAGAAATACAATTTTTGTTAAATAATTTTCAAATTATAATAATTACTAAAGATTTTAACTTATTAGAAAAATTTTCAAATCATAGTTTACATAAATATTTTGAACAAGATCTTTAACATACGTAAGGATTTCATTTTCTATTAAATGTGTGAATGTTTAAATACTTGATATTATTCACTAAAAACGTATATATCAAAATATAAATTACAAGGTACTTTCATAACCCATTTGTATTTTTTTAATTTAACATATCTGCAAATAAGATGAAGTCGGTATTGTGTTGGGTTACTACGATACATGAAGAACCAATCACAGTAAAGAATATGTGCCTTGGCTAACCTGCAGGAAGTTAACAACAAAAGATCCAAATAAAATTTAAATGAATACTGTACCAAAGCAAAATCCGAAATTTTGATTACAAATGAGTTAACTAAATTCTTTAAATTATTTAACTTCTTTTTCAATCCAGGATAATCGATCGAATTCTTTTATCTCATAAAAGATATTTCAGAAAAAATAAAATTCGTAAATATTCTAAAAAATACATTAAATGTCCAAACTCAATGACTGATGATTAAAAAAGATTTAGTGTTGATTTAAATTATTTAAAACGTCATTAGTTTTTCTTTTTCTTAGTTACCAACGCAATAATAAAAGAGTAAATGTTCAGAACCTAATTAAAATATGTTAAAAGTGTTTGATGATATTTCACAAGAATTTACAGCACTTTTATAGTTAACGAAGGAAAGTTAGTTCTTGTTACAAATTGAGAATACGTCACATTTGTTCACCCGTTATAAACACAAATTGGAGAACCAGAAAAGATACTTTTGAAAAATGCACTTGAAAACCCGCTCGATGTAGACTATTAGAAGGCCAAAACGGAACTGAACTGCATCATCACATCAGGCCCCCAAAAGGGTGGGAGGGTATCCCACCAACAATTTGAGGTCCATACTGTAGAGAGACAAAGAGAGCAGGCATGTCCACAGAACTCAATAGGAACTTTAAACTATATTAAAGATTTTATGACAGAATAAGTTTTGTTTTACAATGCTTACAGAAATTCATCAACCACCCATTTAAATCTTGCAAAAATATTTCCTTATAATTTTAAATACTTTAAACAGTGTGGAATCTGGATCTTAGAGCATTTGAAATTCCGATTCCTCAAGAATCCCAACAACAAGAAAACCCTATTCACATATTTTACAAAAAAATGTCCTACTAATTGGAGTTCAGAATGTGGAATCCGGGTTAAGGAATACACTGTGTGTTGTCCGGGATATGTAACCCAGGATATGGATTCTAAAATTTAAATTTCGGTATGTGTAATTCGGGTTGTGGAATCCGGTTTATAAAATCCGAGTTTTGGAATCCAGGTTATTGCGTTCAGAATGTAGAGTCCAGAATCTAAAACCCAGTTTTGGAATCATGTATTCGTATGTGGAGTCCAGTATATATGTAATTCTGTATAAAGAATTCCCTATGTGGCGTCAAGAATATTTAATCCAGCGAAAGTTACTTAATCTACCTAATCTCATTATAAAAGTAATTTCCTCAAGTTAATTTACCATGCTGAAAGATTTCTTTGGAATCCAATTGCCTTTTATCGTTTTCTTTCCAGAGTCCCAAATGAGTTACCTTATGGAATAAATTTCCGATTTTCTTTTCATAGCATCAAAATACTTCGGAAAATTTTATTAATATTGTTTTCCCAAATTTTTCAATTATATATAAATATGTGATTTGCAGACGGAGTGCCCCGAGAGCCTGAACCTTGCACGAGGAATGTAACAGAAATGTTGGAATATGAGATCACAAGTCAAGATGTTCACGATCGTAAAACTGCTGCGCAGAAGGATGGCCTGCCCCTGGATTGTATTTGGGAGATTGTGGTGAAGAAGGGGATGAAGGTAATGACTCTAGAATAATTTTATGTTTCCTCTAACATTACTTTCATACAATTTCCAAGTTACTCAATTCTCTTCCCAACAAATGATACCTAAACTTTATTATCCCGAACCTAAACTTTCCTAATTTACCTCCTCTCGCAATAAGTAGAGATACATTTATTCCCATTAATGCTCCAAGACGATAAAGTCATTTGAAAGTTATTTTAAAAACTTTTTTAAAATTAATTCTCTCAAGTTTGTTAAAATTTTCCACTGTTTTAAATCTGGTCTTTTTTTCAATGAAATAATTTCAATTTCCCGGGGGAATCTATATTTGTTAATTAAGACTCTTGTTTATACAGATTCAGCTGTCGTTTCCAAGTTTTGATTTAAATAAGCCAAACGAGTGCGATGCCAATTATGTCGACATATTTGAGGATCATCCAGATATTCCATCAAGATTAAGGAATTTTTGTGGGAGTATTGCTGATCTCGTAACGACGAAAAATAATGTTGCCTATGTACATTTTTACACGGAGCCCAAAGCTATAAATAGTTCCTTCAGAGCAATCATGACTGCTGTTCGAGATAAAGGATCTGGAGGTAAGAATACAGAAATAATGAAATCCATTCTCTAAAAATATACAGATCATAAGAAGCCAGTTTTAAGTATTTGCTTTGAGGTAATTAGAAATTATTTATATCACATTGTGTGGTACTCTTTAGATGACTCTAAAATAATTCAAAGAAAAGAATTTTAGAGGTGGAAATTTTGCTATTAATTTGCATTTCAAAAGCGGACCAAATTCTTTTTACAAAATTCGCAGATCCAGAAAAGTATATCCCGCGAGGCTCTAAAGGAAGATCCGTTTCTCTCATTGTTCCTCTAAAATTAATGACACGTCTGAAAAAGAGGAGCATTAAACGCAGAAGTACGGAATTCTTGATTACATCAGAAATGCATTATTTTCTGCCAGGGAATTAAAGTCAAACTGCGGATTTTAAGTGCAGAGGGTTAAGAACTAGATTTGTTAAGAAAAGTTAGGATCAAAAGATTTTATGATTTAGGTGTTGAGTTACCCTGGAAATAAATTAAAGTGATGAATGTGGTTGAAATCATTATTCAATTAAATACACATTATCAAAGGACATTTAAAAGGTGTTATAGTTAGATTTCGGTACCATTTCTAGCTATTAATAATCAGCTTAAAGCCACAATTCCATTGAGGATAATCGTTCGATAAAGGATTCAAATACCGTATTAATGCCCGATCACTTGCCTGCATCGAGAATGAGCTTTAGGTAGATTCAGAATAACCACGTACTGGGTTAATGGCTCCAGATATAGATGTAAGACGAATAATTTTTAAGATATACATTTCCAGGTAGGAAGATGGGAATTAATTAGAGAAATTTTTATTTGAGATTTCCTGAAATTAACTTATATTTTTGAAATTATGAAGATAGAGATTTGAATAAATTAGGAGAAGGGGTGAAATTAAAATATGAAAAAGTTTAAAAATTAGATAGTGATTGCAATTATAGAAAGTTTTCGACACCACTCGGAAACTCTCGGCAGCTGTCGGGAGTTTTCAATTCCACTTGACTCTCGATTCCGTTCGGGAAATTAGATCCGCCATATTGGATCCGCCATTTTGAATTTTGCCATTTTTAAAAATCTAATTTCAGATTCGTAATCAGTGACCCAAGAAACACTCGAGAAACAATTTTCCACAAAATCCTATTTCTGCGAGTTTCTCGGGGGCATTATTTCTATTTTATTCTTTAATTTCTAAAAATTTTTCATAATAAATTACCTAATATTTTTTATTTTTCTCGTCAAGTTTCTTTGCTTCCTTTTATTTCTTTGTGTTTTTGAATTTTTCTCACACTTAATATTGTTTATTTATTAAATAAATTATAAAGATGTTTTTTAATTCTTTGATGTATAATAGGGAAACAATAATTGTACAATTACCCCTTTTTTTTATTTTTACGTAATAATTTAATACTAGAATTATATTTTGACGATTTTTTTATCAACGTCTCCATTTTAGTTGTTTCTATGCAATTTTTCCTGCTTTCTAAAATTCTATTTATGAATCTCTTTCCTCACTTCTCTGTTTTTATTTTCAAGTTACTTTCAAGTAAAATAGAAAATTATATGAATAAAAGCTGATTTAATATATAAAAAAGTAAATATACATTCGAATCTGCTTTCAGGTTGCAACGACGATGAATTTGATTGCGAGGATAGCTGCATTGACCTTAATTTGAGATGTAATAGTAACTTCAATTGTCGCTTTGGATACGACGAAGAACAGGAGTTGTGCAAAGTAAGTGTATTATAAATTTTTTTCTAAATTATCTAATTCATTTTTTCTCGTAGTTTAATAAATTACAAAATTAAAATTAAATAAAGTCGATATTAAAGGTGGTAGCGGTGGTCCTTTGATTATATAATTTTTTTATTCATGGCCCACTCTTTAATTTTTCATCTGGATTTAATCCTAAGATATTATCAATATTACGCTTTTTGAATCACATTTAATTTTCTAATTCATTTTCCCTCCTAGTTTAAAAATTAAAATTAAATTAAGTCCATATTAAAGGTGGCAGGGGTGGGATCAGTCCATTGATTATTGAAATTTTAAATTCTTGGTCCACTCTTTAGCTTTGTTCATCTGAATTTAATTCTAAGATATTATCAATATTACGCTTTTCTAAATCACATTAAATCTTCTAATTCATTTCTCCTCCTAGTTTAAAAAATTAAAAGAATAAAGTCGATATTGCAGGTGGAAGCGGTGGGATCAGTCCTTTGAATATTGAAATTGTTAATTCTTTGCCACTCTTTAATTTTTTTATCTGAATTTAATTCTCAGATATTATCAATATTACGCTTTTCTGAAACACATTTCATTTTCTAATTCATTTTCCCTCCTAGTTTAAAAAATTAAAATTAAATTAAGTCCATATTAAAGATTGCAGCGGTGAGATCAGTCCTTTAATTCATAAAATTTTAAATTCTTGGTCAACTATAATTTTTTCATCTGGATTTAATCCTAAGATATTATCAATATACCACTTTTCTAAAGCGTATTAAATTCTCTGATTCATTTTTCCCGCTAGCTTAACAAATTACGGAATTAAAATTAAAAAAAGTTGATACTAAAGGTGGCAGCAGTGGTATCAGTCCTCTGATTATTGAAATTTTTTAATTCTTGGTCAACTCTAGTTTTTTCATCTTGATTTAATCCTTAGATATTATCAATATACCCAAGAATAAATGCGTAATCTCCAGACAAAATGTCAGTCCTTTATTTCCAACGCCTTAACGCATCGTCATAAAATAAAAAACGTCAACGTTTCGCCATGCATATATGTAGGCCTCCTCAGGACAATTAAGACTAAAATTACATAAACAATTTAAATAAACAAAAAATTAAAAATTATTAAAAACGTAATATACAAATTTTGAGGTTATAAACACAAACATCAAAAATTAAAGATCGATTTACAATAAAATTATAAGACTTACTTAATAGTCAATAAAAATAAACATAAATCCATTGTTAACTAAATAAAATCTAACAACAGAAGTCACAATAAATACGTCACATAAAAAATATAGACAAAAACATAACAATTTATCCAAGTCAACATGTTTAAAATTTGGAGGTAAAAAATTAGTACATTCAAATTTCGCCTGGTAACATAGAACACTACTATACTAACATTTTTTTTGGAAAATTCTATTACAATCCAACTTTTAACTTATGTTTTATAAAATCATTCAAAAGAAAAACAAAAACCGATATTATGCTAAAATTGATCTAAAATCACATTATATAAACCATTATAGTTTCTTAAGGGCATGTGATGAATTATGACGTCACTGATATAGGCAAAAATTGTCCGTAACTTTTCTCTTAAAATATTAAATATTTTTTCATGAAACTTGGTAGAATTACTTAAAATGTCATTATGAAGCTCTCTCAGACCCAAATTTGTTTGAATTTTGTCTCAAAATTAATTTTTAAAAAAGTTTGCAATTTTTCGAAAATTCCCCAAAATTAAGTTTGGGCCAAAATTTAAAGAAATTCGGGTCTGAGAGACCTTCATAATGACATTTTAAGTAATTATACCAAGTTTCATAAAAAAATATTCAATATTTTAAGAGAAAAGTTACGGAAAAATTTTGCCTATACCAGTGACGTCATAATCCATCACATGCCCTTAAATCAGTAATTAAATTTGAACTATTCTCCTTTTCTTTTTTGATAAAAAACATTTCACCTACTAATCTTTTATATTCATTATTTTCTTTATTTAAAATTTTAATATTATTAAAATCAAACTCGTGAGTGAAACAATCATTAATTTTATGTTCAACTTTATGTTGTGAGATAACATTATGATACTTTGGATTCAAATTAACATTTTTTTTTTGTGTTCATCACATCTTTTATATAAATATCTTTCCGTTTGTCCAATATAAGTTTTTGAACATCTCATACACGGTATCTTATAAATAACATTAGTTTGTTCATTGTAATCAATAGGATCTTTACCAAGTGCTATCATATTGTCAAAAGTTGCATAAGATCTAAAAACAGTATTTACATTATAATTTTTTAATAATCTTTCAATCGTCCAAGAATAACTTCCTAAAAAAGGTATAGAAAGAAAATAAAATTAAATGAGGAAATTAAAGACACTCATAATCATTTTAATTTTTTAGAAAAAAGTAAGATACCATTACAAAAGATTTTAAATAATAAGTTACCAACTAATATTGTCAATGATATTGTGCAATTTCAAATTAATTTGGATAATAATAACAATAGTATGGCCAAAACTAGACTTTCGAATAAATTAACCAAGTTAAAAGATAATGAGAAAAGTATTAATAATAAGTCTGATAATATTAATTTGAATTTACATAGAAATATATTAGAGAAATTTGATAATAAATGCCCTTGGTTAATTAATTGCACTAATCTCCAATATTCCAATATTCCTAATAAAATACTTGGAATCTAATATATATAAAATTAATCCTGACGAGAGAAAGGACTTCAGACGGAAATTTGTTAATGTTTCATCAAATTTTTTAAAATGTAATGCTAAAATCAAAGATAGTGACAGATTGATAGCAAGAAATTTAAAAATTACTAAGAATTTTTTAAGGGGTAACGAAAATGTATTTGTTACTAAAGCCGATAAAGGCAATTGTACGGTTATTTTAGATAGATCTGAATATAAAAATAAAATGTTAAATATGTTGAGAGATAACAATACTTATATAGAAGTTGACAACAATCCACTTTCTTCATTACAAAAAGAATCACTAAAAAGAATGAAAAATTGGAGAAAAAATCAATATTTGGGTAAAACAACCAGAAAATCTAACTTACATGTTGAAAAAACTCAATTGTGCCGCTTAGACCAGTTGGTCTCTTATTAATATACCGACATATGTGATGTCTAAAGTGTTCAATA
Source organism: Ganaspis brasiliensis (assembly GCA_037103525.1). Classification (NCBI taxonomy): domain Eukaryota; kingdom Metazoa; phylum Arthropoda; class Insecta; order Hymenoptera; family Figitidae; genus Ganaspis; species Ganaspis brasiliensis. The sequence continues at coordinate 1,207,043 of JAZKLR010000048.1, read as the reverse complement.
ACATTCTGAAAAATGCACTGCAAGTGCCAAAATCTAATGTAAAAAATGCATTTGGATTTGTAAAAGAGATATCTAAATTGAACATTTGTGATGATGAGATAATGGTGTCCTTGGATGTCGTATCTTTATTTACTAATGTTCCAGAAGAATTAGTTGAAATAGCTCAAAAACATAGATGGAATGAGATAAAACAGAAAACTAAATTTTCAAAAAGTGAATTTTTTGAGAAATACGGTTTTTATTAGATTCTACTTTTTTTCAATTTAATAACAAATATTTCAAACAATTTTTTGGCACTCCTATGGGTTCTCCAATTTCTCCAAATTTATTTGATTTGGTTTTGCAAGATTTAGAATCAGTTGCACTAAATAATTTAAATATTAATGTGAAATTCTATATTAGATATGTCGATGATACTTTTATTATTATTAAGAAAGTGGATTTAGATAGATTGTTAGAGTCATTTAATGTCTTTCATTCCAGATTAAAATTTACACATGAGTTAGAGAAGAATGGAGAATTGTCATTTTTAAATGTGAGAGTAATTAGATCTGCTGATGGTAAATTAATGACAGATTGGTTTACAAAAAGTACTTTTTCAGGTAGACATTTAAATTTCCATTCTAACAATCTGATTCAACAAAAAGTTGCGATAGTTAAAAATTTAGTACATTGTATTTTTAAATTGTCAGATATATCTTTTCATACTAAGAATTTAAACAAAATTAGTTTTTATTTACTCTTAAACGGTTATGCAAATGATTTTATTAAAAAACAGATAATTAGTAGGTTAAAGTTTTTCAAGGATAATATTAATAACAATGATTTGATCTTGACTTTAAAAAATAACATATTTGACAAACCTATTATTTCTATACCTTTTTTAGGAAGTTATTCTTGGACGATTAAAAGATTATTAAAAAATTATAATGTAAATACTGTTTTTAGATCTTATGCAACATTTGACAATATGATAGCACTTGGTAAAGGTGCTATTGATTACAATGAACAAACTAATGTTATTTATAAAATACCGTGTATGAGTTGTTCAAAAACTTATATTAGACAAACGGAAAGATATTTATATAAAAGATGTGATGAACATAAAAAAAATGTTTATTTGAATCCAAAGTATCATAATGTTATCTCACAACATAAAGTTGAACTTAAAATTAATGATTGTTTCACTCACGAGTTTGATTTTAATAATATTAAAATTTTACATAAAGAAAATAATGAATATAAAAGATTAGTAGGTGAAATGTTTTTTATCAAAAAAGAAAAGGAGAATAGTTTAAATTTAATTACTGATTTAAGAAGCTATAATGGTTTACATAATGTGATTTTACATAAATTTTAGCATTATATCGGTTTTTGTTTTTCTTTTGAATGATTTTATGAAACATAAGTTAGAAGTTGGATTGTAATAGAATTTTCCAAAAAAATGTTAGTATAGTAGTGTTCTATGTTACCAGGCGAAATTTGAATGTACTAATTTTTAACCTCCAAATTTTAAACATGTTGACTTAGATAAATTGTTGTGTTTTTGTCTATATTTATTATGTGACGTATTTATTGTGACTTCTGTTGTTAGATTTTATTTAGTTAACAATGGATTTATGTTTATTTTTATTGACTATTAAGTAAGTCTTATAATTTTATTGTAAATCGATCTTTAATTTTTGATGTTTGTGTTTATAACCTCAAAATTTGTATATTACGTTTTTAATAATTTTTAATTTTTTGTTTATTTAAATTGTTTATGTAATTTTAGTCTTAATTGTCCTGAGGAGGCCTACATATATATATGGCGAAACATTGACGTTTTTTATTTTATGACGATGCGTTGAGGCGTTGGAAATAAAGGACTGACATTTTGTCTGAAGATTATGCATTTATTCTTGGATTATATAAGCGTATTAAATTCTCTGATTCATTTTTCCCGCTAGCTTAATAAATTACCGAATTTAAATTAAATAAAGTTGATATTAAAGGTGGCAGCGGTGGGATCAGTCCTTTGATTATTGAAGATTTTAATTCTTGGTCAACTCTAGTTTTTTCGTCTGGATTTAATCCTAAGATGTTACCAATATACTACTTTTCTGAAGCGTATTAATTCTCTGATTCATTTTTCCCTCTAGCTTAACAAATTACCGAATTAAAATTAAATAAAGTTGATATTAAAGGTGGCAGCGGTGGGATCAGTCTTATGATTATTGAAATTTTCAATTCTTGGTCCACTCTAAATTTTTCTATCCGAATTTAATCCTTAGATATATTATCAATATACCCCTTTTCTAAATCGTATTAAATTGACGAAAAATAAAATAATTACAAAAGTGTGAGTAGAAAATATTTTTTAACAGTTTGGACAATTATTCTGAAAATGTTAATGAATTCTCGCTATAGTGGCGGGGGTGGAGGAGGGAGGGAGATAGTAGCCACCTCCTCACAGACGATTCAAGTCGTTTTAGAGAGCTTCCCAGAAATTTAAAGGTAACCGCTAGAGGATGGGTGGGTGTTTCCGGTTCCGGAATGCACAATACTACGTTTTTGGCAAACTCCCAGAACAAGGTACCGAACGACGCGATGGCCGCGGTGGAGTATTAATCTAACCGAAAATAATGTTCCCAGTATTGCACATGATGGCTCTCATACCTCGATCTATATTTTTGCCTGCTTCGATTTGAATAACAATTTATAAGCTTTTATTGGTCCATTTCTTGCAATCGAAGCACCTCTTTTGGCCCTGTCGTGGCTCTTATTTTTCCTCATTTTGTGAGGCTTTTCTATTAGAAGAGACACGCTTCGAAATTCCCAGTTTCAACGAGAAGTGGAGGCAAAGAAGAATAAATTTATTTCTAATGGAAAATATGATCGAAACGATTTGAATTCCTGGAGAAGACTTCTGATAGAATATTAATTTCGATGAATATAAATTACCTTTAAGTGAGCTTTTATATTAGTAAAAGGAAACAAAATTAAAAATTATGTTTAACAGGCTTCATACAGAAAAACCTAAAAAAGTCGGAATATTTTTATTTATTTGTATTATGCAAAGTAAGAAAATGTTTTTACAGAAAAAAATAAATAAAAATAAATAAAAATACAGTTTTTATTATTATTTTTAAAAACTGAGTAAGGCAAATTTTATTATAAAAAAATGAATATTTTCACCACTTTTTGAGTCACAGAACTTTTATTTTACTGAAAAATAAGATCTTTTGTTTTATTTAGTAAAATCAACTAAATTAAAAGGATTAGGAACAATAGTCCATTAAGGGAAGAATTTTTGACACGGACAACAACAGCAGAAAAGTGCTTCTGGAATTGAGCACTAAATTTATCGTTAAATGTCAATGTGAATTATATTGCTCTTGAATGCTTAAATTCAGCATTTCAAATCTAAATAGAACTGAGCTTTAATTAAAATGAGAATTAACAATGACAAATCGATTTTATTTGTTTTTTATATGTAATTAAATGCTTTGAGTGAAAATCGTAATCTTTTTGTTGAAACTTTATATTTTATTGAAATTTCTTTCTCTTTTTTTTATATAAATATATTTATCAATGTACGCTTACTATGAAAAGGAGCATCTTAGTGTGCACATAAATCGATCTTATTCTACAAACTAAATATATTATCCTCTTTGAACAAAAAGCTATTGGCGTGGATTATCTTTTCCTTTATAAATGCAAAACAATTTATTTTTATGCTTTTCTACTTTTATTATAAATGTTATGGAAGATAAAAGAAAGCTTTGTTTCGTTTTTTAATCATTCAGATATTTAACTTTCAACTGACAATCACAATGAGAAAAATGTATCTGATTCTTTTCAGCGAAAAATTGAATCAAAAAGATCAAAATACAGCCCAATTTGTTTACATTGATTTCAAAAATAATCGTGTCTCAAAATTATTTATTCAATAAAACAAAATTTTAACATCGGTGTGACGTGTCATGACCTTAAACTAATATTTTTACGAAAAAAGTGATATATTGCTGGGGATACTTGTTCAATATACACAGTTTATCTAAATACATTACTTTACATTTTTTTTTAACATTTGCAAACTGAAGTAGTTTGATGATAAATGTAAAGTGCGTCGGTGTTTGCTTACATTATGGATATTGCATATAAGTCTTGATTTTATTTATGGGTGAAGCGCACGGAAGGAAAAAACTAAGTACCAAGCATACAAAATTTCATGTTCGTAATTTTAAAACATCTTAAAAGTCTCATAAGAAATTAAACACAAAACGCTTAAAAATTTCATAGTTTTGCAAAAAAATTTCGTATTTGTGTAAAACATTTTTAATTTTTTAAAAATTGTGTCATCATCAATTACTAAATGAAAAATTTGAAGTTCATTAATTTCAAAAGTGTTAAAAAGATTGTAAATTCAGTCCTCTCAAAATTAGAAGGACTGTGAGTACTCAAATTGTGCAAAAATTAATTCAATTAAAATTGATGACTCTGCCTTGTGAAATAATTTATAAAAAATTATAAACTAAACATCATATTATGATTAAAGAATAATTTAGAGTATAATTGGCCAACATTAGTGCAAAAATAAATCTGTAAAAAAGATTTTGTTGAGTTAACTAGATACAAGGTGAAAATTGTCAAGAGCGCAGAAAGTAGAAAAAGTAAATAAATTTGATGAGTAGAAAGAACGAGTTTATTTTACTAGTTCCTTTAACAAGATTTTGGTTTATTGACCTAAGGTTATAGATTCTAAAGAACGGAAGGAAATAGAAAATTGAAAGATCGATTTTGCGAAACTTTGAGGAAACGAATTTCTTATAAAGACTTGAAAAAAAACCAGATACGTTTCCTTTTTGAATTGTCTTTAATTTGCTAAAATAAAAATATTTTCATGATCTTTAAAATTTTTAAAATTTTATACTCTTTGTTTATTCACCGTTTAATTTTTTAAGTAATAAAGCTGTCCACTAGCAAAGGTGTAAAAGCAACCAAGTCTGTAATTCTAGATGTTACAGTTTGATACATACTCTTAACACAAAGGTTCTTGATGAAAGGCGATTCATGAGGTGATAAAACAACTTTAAGACCAGGATGCTGGAAATTCTAGGAATCCGTTTACTTGTAGAGTTGGCTCATAATAAAGGTATATAAGATAGGAGAAAAAGAGAAAATACATGAAGTATGAGTATATGTGTTATAGGCTATTGCTCACATAATATCGGACGATAAGTTATAAAGAAAGGGGAAGAGAACAAAACTTAAAGTAACTGTACAAAACTACTTTTCTGAGTTTTATACCATTTTTAGTTTTCCTCATATTTTTTAATTGAAATAACGTAATTTTGTTATCTTTGTTTTTTAACATAAACATTCTACGAATAAGTTGGCAACCAAATCTTAATAGTTAAAATAGGAACATAAACTTTATACAAATTAGGTTTATAATTAACGAATTATAGTTTACTCTTGTTACAAATTGAGAATACGTCACATTTGTTCACCCGTTATAAACACAAAATGGAGAATTTAAATAATTAAAGTTGCAATAACAAATCTAAAATTAAAAAAATATTGGACAATTAAAATTGTTAGAAATGTATGATGGTATTTCACAAAATTTCACAGCACTTTTAATAGTTCCAAAAGACAGCTTATTGTTATTCCTAGTTTTGAATACGTCACATTTGTTCACCCGTTATAAACACAAAATGAAGAATCAGTAAAGAAACCGTCGGAAATGCACTTGATAACCTGCCCGATGTAGACTGTAAGAAGACCGAAAAGAAACTGACCTGCTGATCACATCAGGCCCTAGCTGACTGACAAAAGGGAGGGTGAGCTCCCACCAACGATTTAAGCTTTGTTCTGTAGAAAGAGAAAGAGGGTAGGCGTGGCAACAAAGCAGGAGAAAACCCACCTTAATAGGATTATTAAACCCTATTAATTATTTTATGACAGATTAAGCATTGTTTCATAATGCTTACAGAAAGTCATAAACCAGCCTTTTAAATCTTGCAAGAAACTTTCCCTACAACTTTGAGCATTTTAAACAAAAATATTAAGAATTCAATTTAAAATCGTTGTTACCTTCCGTTACTTTACACTAAAGTTGAAATTTAAATTTGTTTGATATGTATTCTGGTATTTCACAAAATTCCACAGCACTTTTATAGTTTCCTTATTGTTATTCCAAGTTTTAAATACGTCACATTTGTTCACCCGTCATAAACACAAAATGAAGAACCAGTAAAGAAACCGCTTACAAATTTGAATTTAAATAACATAAGTTGTGTTAACAAATCTAAAATTCGAAAAATATTTGACAATTAAAATTGTTAGAAATGTATGATGGTATTTCACAAAATTTCACAGCACTTTTATAGGTTTCAAAGGATAGTCTATTGTTATTGCAAATTTCGAATACGTCACATTTGTTCATTTATTATAAACACAAATTAGAGAACCAGTTAAGAAACCGTCGGAAATGCACTTAAAAACCTGCCCGATGTAGACCGTAAGAAGGTAGAAAGGAAACTGAACTACTGATCACATCAGGCCCTAGCTGACTGACAAAAGGGAGGGAGAGCTCCCACCAACGATTTGAGTTTCATTTTGTAGAGAGAGAAAGAGAGACAGGAAAAACTCCACCTTACTAGGATTTTTAAACTCTATTAAAGATTTTATAAAAAATTACATAGTCACATAAACCACCCATTTAAATCTTGCAAGGAATTTTCCTTATAACTTTATACACTTAAAAAAATACCCTATACCCTCTTAAAGTAATTAAGATTACTGAACTTACATACTCCAATGAAATTGTCTATATTTCATGGTTCTTTAATTCTATATTGATAAAAATAAAAATTCAAATTTTCAATGAATCTTAATGTAATAAATTAATCTTTAAAATTAATTTGGGCAATTAACTCGATCCAAGTATCAAAATTCCAAGAATTCCAAGAAGATTATAAAGTATTTATTATCCAAATTTTCTGAATCTAAGCGGATATAGTTCCGGTCACATAAATTGACAATAAATGAACCTT